>CM042015.1:92400749-93000749 GCA_023525715.1 Cichorium intybus
CACAAATCGAAGGGGAGTGATGCTTCAAACTCAATTGCTGACACACCCATCCGGTCAAACAACAAAATACCAAAACCAAACTACCGATGGGTACCAAAGGGCCAAAATTCCAACTCATTTCATAATTATGTTAACTCTTCATTTTTATCTGATAAAGAGGTTATGTCATGGGAACGTGTGAAGTGTGTGGATAGCAACGGCCAACCCAGCTTCCGAATGGACTGGGTTCCTAAGACCAATTGATCTCGCACGTGTGCAGGAGCATCTACGGAGGAATATCTTCGAACCTCGGTTTGTTGATAGTAGTTGTTCCATGCACATGATTGGAGACAACTCTTAGTTGCACAACATTCAAATCGTTACTGGAGAGTACGGGAAGGGGAGTAAGGAATGATCACATGGGGGTTCGTAACTAACGACATGTTGAAAACTAAAAAGGAAACTTCGTCCTAAACTGATTTGATTCTTTTTGATGACTAATAGTTCAATTTTTGTATATTTTCCTTTTGTTTTCAGTTAAATTTGTGCATTTTTGTTCATTCTCCTCTATGCACAAATTTAGGGGGAGATGACAACGCCTAGTGATATTACATATTTTAGTCGTTGTTGAGCCCTATTCTTAGTGAAATTATATCATATATATCGTGGTATTCTCACTTTTCGTGCCAGTACTTGTTTGGAAGAAAATAATGAAAACAGGGACCAAAAGCGTGCAAATTGGAGGAAGTTTGGAGAAGAAGGTAAAATCAGGAAAATACGTACGCGCGCCGCGGAAATCAAGAAGTCACGACGCGGATCTAAGGCGGTGGAACAAATTCAAATGCCGATAAAACGGGAGAAGATTAGTACGCGTGCCGCGGAAACCATAAATGCGCGGCGCGGCTGCGTAAAATTTGCAACTATAAATAGAGGTGTTTTCAGCCGAAAACCCGAGCAAAACCCTGGTGAAAAATCGACCGTGAAGGCTCTTTGACTCCAAGAACTCGTTTCAGCAACTACCTTTTTGGTAATTCAGGTTTTTATGTTTAATTTCTTTTAGCTTAGTAATTAGCATTAGTGGCTAGGGTCTTTGGGAGTGACAACCACTGACCTTGAGCATTTTAGTTACTGTTTTTCAGTGTTGGTTACTGTATTGGATGATTAGAATTCGTTTTGGGTTTATAATAATCATTTGGTTACAAGTATTATTGGTTTTTCGGTGTTTGATGCTTGATATTGGATTGTGTTTGTTTGTTTGATGTTTGGATGTTGTTTTGACCTTGATTGGACTGACTTCCCTTGCTGATTTCAGTAGCCAACTAGGTTAGCTTTCTGGGGTTGAACTTTAGCCAGTGACTGTTCAGTTGGACCTTGGTTATTGGTTTAGTTTATGCCTTGGTTTATGTTTGGTTGTTTGCCTTTGTTTGCTTCTGAATTAGAGATGTACTTTTGATTTCAGTAAGTGATTAGGTTTGGTTGGAATTGTTTCAGTTTATGTTTTCTGGAATTAGCAGTCAAAAGTGTAGGAACTAAGTCCTCTGACTATAGCGTGACACTATAGTTGGTAATCTGTCACCTGACTTGACCACGTAACTCCTGTGGATCGACCCTGACTTCCACTGTGCTAATTGAGTGTGTTAGGTTTTCTTATTTTTGACCGCATGACGACCGCTGCGATGTCAAATTTTGGCGTCGTTGCCGGGGAGTTGTGAGCTTAGGATTAAGTGATTTGTAGGAGCTTTAGTTTATGATTTTCTTTTGTGAGTTCATTTGGTTAGTATTAGTTTTTGCTTTTTGCTTTTTGATTTTTTATCGGGCGTGTTGCCTTAGTGCATGCGTACCCGCAGAGGTGAGCAAGTATCCCCTTTGCATTTTGATCCTGAGATTGAGCGAACTGCGCGCAAAATCCGTGCACGTAAGCGTTACAATATCACGAGTTTTAGTAATATTAGTAGTAGTCCAGAGCATGTTGCCCAGGAACCCTCGGGTGAGGCAACGGGGATGTCTTTTATTCCCCCGGTTTCGGAATTTCAATTTGGGAGCACGAGTGCTTCTGGTGGTGCAGCTTCAGCCCCTATACCCATACCATCATGCACTCCGCCATCGATTCCACCATTTCCACCAGTATCACAACCACAATCCACAAACCCATTCACCTCTGCCATGTCTTGGGGAGCGTCGACCCGTGATGGCACCCCAGTTTCTAGACAGCAGACACCTACTTCACAACCATTTTCACAACCACAACCAGTATTCTTTAAACCTCGGCCTACACAACCACAACGATACCAGCAACCTCCTCAGCAACAGTACCAATATCCAAAGACCGAGGAGAGATACGATTAGGAAGATGAAGGATGGGTTCCACCAGCGCTACAACAACCGTGGAACCGAGGTCGGGGACCTCCCAGAAGAACACAGCAGCATCAACAACCACCAGGTCAGCAGGGGTATAACGATCAGCACTTCTACGGTAATCCTGTTCAACCTTTATATTTTGTACAACCGAGAAGGCAATCGGTTGCATCACATTTCCAGCCACGGGAATATGATGACTCGTCGCCAATTTATATTCCTGACAATCTTGAATCTCAAGTAGAAATAAGGCCTCAATTGTTAGGGATATTACCGGAGTTTAGGGGGTACAAGCAGGATGACCCATACAATCACTTGTATGAATTTATAGCGATTGCCAATGCTAACAACCCTAAGAATACTAACAAAGCTCCTAATTCAAGAGTTGGATGACTTAGTGTATTAGACCATACACTATGACAGTTCGAAAATCTAGCCGATGGGTATGTCTAATAACCAAGACATATTACACACTTATACCACTCTTGACATTATCTTCTTCTAAACAAGATGTTCGTGATTCAATGTGATATTACCTCACATTGATGAAACATTGAAACTCTGGGTCAGTGATCGTTGTTGTTTACCACAATAGTTGTGAGACCCCAACAACCTTACCTGATTCAAAATTGGCACTAGGATGGTACACTCCGCAGAGTTTGGATACCATTGAACGTCTCGCCAAGAGCCAAGTTGACTTGTCAACTTGAAAAACTGTATTGAGATCTTTGATCAAGGATATGCAGGGGCCAAAATCAAAACGGTCACGAGTAGTTCTCCGATACTCAAACAATCGTTGTGCGTTCCCCCGGGTTCACACAGATACTGCGAGAAGTCTCATTCTGAGCCAAGGATGAATCCTTGAACAACTGTGGTGAGAGTTTATAACTCCATGACCCACATGATTTGCGGTCATCATTGCGCACTGGTTATAGTTGAAGACAATCCAGTTAAGTCTTTCAAGTGATGGAGCCAGAAGTGAAGTTTCAAGTTTTCAACACAATCATTTCAACCCCAGAGAAGGTGAATCGTAATTCCATGCGACAAGCTGCGTTGAATTCCTCCTCAAACAGTTTTCGTTGCTACTTCGTACCTTTATGTGATCAAGAAGAGATGTGAAGAATCAGACTCCATGCATGTGTTAAAGTCAAATCAAAAGCTGGAGGTGTTGATTCAAGACCTATAGCATGCACCCAATGAGCGTCAAAGTTAAATCTGAAGATTGTCCAATCCGAAGATGAAGTTGTCCTTGCAATGTGCTGAAAGTTATTAACATATGTATCCGTCATTTGTATAGGGGAGATTGTTAGAATGTTGCTACAGTGTTCAACTGAATGTGAAGACCAAGAGAAGCCTGAAGTTTAATGCAAGCAGTAAACCAAGGGGGATATTGATAGGACCTAAATTGTTGGTTTATGCTTGGCATTAAATCAATTAAATCATATTTTAGTGGCTGCTTGTGGTTTTCGGTTAGGGACCGAAAAACCTTGGTTGTTCGGTTATAATGACCGAGAAACCAAAGGTTTCTCGGTGGGCTTGATGGGATTTCGGTTGGGCTTAGTTGTTTGGGTGGGCTTTTTATTGACTAGTATAAATAGTGAGTTATTAGTCATTTGTTAGGTTAGCCGTTATGATTAAGTGGGAGCTCTAGAGAGAAAAACGAATTGTTCTTTGATCACAAGAGATCTTATGTACCCGTCTATTATCATTAACAAAGTGCATTGAAGATTGTAGTAATCCGTTCTTGTTTTTTATTGTGTTTTGTTATTTTGCTTGATTGGATTCCGCACAATCAAGTGATTGATTGATACCAAGTAGATCCTGATTTTTGGGACTTACAAAGGGGTGTGATCAGGGGCGGACCCAGGATAAATGGTTACGGGGGACACTGACCCAGGAAAAATGGACATGAGGGGCAATGAGGAGCACATTTTTTTAGACGGGAGACACCTATATATAAATTTTTTTTACACTACGGGGTAAAATTTCAGGGGGCACGTGTCCACCCGGGCTCCTACATAGGTCCGCCCCTGGGTGTGATTTGATCTAATCAGATTCAATCTCGACCGTATATCTTCCTAACCTTTTGTCATATTTGCATTTCTTTCTTATATAATCTATTGAGGATAACCATTAAGATAAGAATAAACATCCTTATTGTACTAACAAACCAAAAAACCCCCAAAACCAACAACATCGATGGCAAAATTCAGTCGCCGAGGAACTGTGTTGGGTGTTGCATGTCAACTTTAACTTAATTTGGATGTTGATTATGTTTGGTGCCGAGTTGGATAGCTCCTTGTAAACATAGGCTCGAAGACATTGATTTATAAGTAGGTTTTTAATTGAACTTTTAATTTACACATAATACATTAACGATTCTATCAATAAATAACAAATATTTTTATACTATCCAATATGATTCATAATAGGAATTTATAAGCAAACAAATAAAATTCAATATTAATTAAACAATGATATAGATGAGTGTGGAATTTTATACGTTCAAGAAAAAATGAATATTTACAAACTAAAACTAAAACATTAAATAAATATATATAGGGAAACTTAGAAAAAATATGAGAGGACACAAAAAACAATGCAAAAAATCTTATATCAATCATTCATTCTTCCATCAACTTGTCAATCAAAATGAACTTTGTCTAAATGAGTCATAAAAATATGTGGGGCCAATAAAATCACTAAAAATCTACTTCAAGTAACAGTCATGAAAAATATAGGGCAAAAAAAATTCACTATTTAGAAAATTTGTTTACTGTTGCTTTGTGTCTTTCTTATTATTAATCAAATTAGAGTATTTAAATGATTTTCTTTTGCGAACATGTGTAATTTAATGTTGTTTATGAGTTAGGTATAAATATAGGGGCATCATTATCTTTCTTCGCCCAGAGCATAAAATACTATGGACCGACCCTGCCCATGAGCAACAACAAAGTTCATCAAACAAGTTATTGACTGCTTCACACTCTCATATTTCTGTCCAAGTTCCGGTTTGAGTAGTTTCCACTATTGTCTAGGATCATGTACTTTAAAATTCAACCCCTACTTCAATCTTATCATCATCAGCAAGTTTCGGTTTGTTAAAGCTCAGTTCCTCATTGATTTCATGATTAAACACTTCTTGAAACTCAGTCAACTTTTTACAAAGTTTTGTTAAGAAGGGATCATTACATGATTCAAGTGTCTTGACCTCAATTTCCTCCTTTTCGTAATCCAAGGAAAGATTGCCAAAGCTCTCGTCTTCTGATTCCATGCTCTCATCATTTAAGTCCATCTCATCTTCCACATTCTGTTGTGCATGTCTTCTAGGGATCGATGAAGACTCCATCAAAATTAGCCTATAATCTAGAACAATCGTTCATGATTACGTAATAAAATGTATAATAACGAGCAAAACAAACAATTAACTTACTCCTTCTTTGCGTCTTCTTGGAGCATATTCGAACCCAATGTTCAATTCGAGTTTAGGATACGGCTTTGTAAAACCCTAAGCCTCCCAATGGTCAAATGTGTGGGTAATAACTTCATAAGGGTAAAATTTGCCTATTTGGAATAATACTTGACACATCAATGTATATAACCTCTACATCAGCATATATCACCGAAATGCAAGCTGAAAACCGGCTAAATAAATAAATTTGGAACTATTTCAAAAACAAAAGATTTTTAATAGGAAAAAAACATATAGTTTTATCTGGAAAATCGATAAAACTTCGGATATTTAGCATAATTAACCCAAATAAATAATAATAATTCTGTTAATTCCCCTCCCCCCCCTCTTTGTATCTTTGTGGCTTTTTTTTTTTTTTTTTTTTTCTGTAGAAAGTTGCTAATTACGGTAATTAAAATCCAGTGAATTTTGATAACATATGGAACCCAAACCGGCCGCTGCTTTCCGCGATGACACCCTTTACTCATGGCCGATGAAAGGCGTTGCTGCCTACGGAGCCGCGATAACAGCGGCAATGGCTTTCGGTTACGCCGCGCTCTATGTACCCCGATCGGCTACATTCAGAAGCCAAGTTGTGGGGATAATACCTGCTCGCTACGCATCATCCAGATTCCAAGGCAAGCCTCTCGTTCCAATCCTTGGAAAACCCATGATTCAGGTTTCAGCTGTTACTAGGATTTCTTCCCACATCTCATTTAACACACACATACACTCAAACTTTATATGAACAACTCTCGAAATATGTTTACTTCACTTGAGAATTACCAGAAGCTTGAGCTAAATATTACATAATGGATGCGAATTATTTACATTATCAAGGTTAAATTTATGTCCTAAGTTTGAAGATTGTTTCCCTAATAGCTGTTTTGGGTTTTCTTCTAATTATTCAGAGAACTTGGGAAAGAGCGAAGCTTGCTACCACATTGAGCCAATTAGGTTTGTTTTCTTTCTTGGGATTTACTTAATTTTAGGGGATGTTTGGATGTGTGGTTTCAAAATTATTGCGAAAATCAGGATCATATAAACTTGCTTAAAGTTAGAAACAATTATAGATTCATAGGTAATTTTGAATGTGCGGGAGCATTTGACAAGAAGATGATTACGATTCTGTTTTTATTTTATTTTATGTTACTTAGAACCAAAATTAAACAGATTTTAAAAACATGAAAGTAGTAGCACTAGGTGCCTTTTTTAAGATGTTATCCCTTACACAAATGATCTAATAGATCTTTCAAAAAAGGTTATCATCTATAATACAATAGTTATTTTTTTTTTCTTTCTAAAAAGTTGTATAAAAGTTCTTTTGAAGCTAAAAAAGCAACCTCATAAACCACCAAAAGACAACTATACCTGACAAAAGTCCAATGGAAAAAAGCACGAGTTAGACCAAATAAAACAACAACTCTTTACACATCCACTATCAGAACAAAACTTTAATCAAATGAATATCTGATTTTCAGTGATTATTGTTATATGATAAAATAAATAGATTTGTAAAAATAGGTAAGGGTAACAGTAAAAACTGATTATTAACATAATCCGTAAAATTACCTAATTTTCTGTAGCTTTACTCAATCGAATATCTTCTTCACGTGATTATTTAATTATTAGGATCAAAATAAACATGCTATAAGAAAACCAAATTATAAGGTAAACCTAAAATTACCTAACTATCCTAGCTTTGATCAACTGAATATCTTATTCGCATGACTATGATTATGATTTATCGATGATTAACGATCATATCAACAGATTATAAAAATAGGTAAAAAGTAGTAGTAATAAAATAAGTCATTGAGATAAATGTAAAATTACTAAACTATCCCTAGCTTTAATCTATTTTGCAGTTGTGGCTACAGATGATGAGAGGATTGCAGATTGTTGTCGTGGATTTGGAGCAGATGTTATAATGACATCTCAATCTTGTCGAAATGGTGAGCTTCTTTCCCAAAAATTAAAAAGGTTAAATTGCAAGAAATAGCAATGTACTTTCTTTATTCACTTTTTTATTACATCATTGTATTTGAATTAATCCGCCCAAGTATAATGTCCTAATAAGAAAAAAAATGGAAGTACCGTGCTAGGATTGGGTACATTTTGCAAAGTATAATGTCATAATAATAATAATACTATGTTGTAATTAGAAGGACATGAAAGTAGGACGCTATAATACACAAATAAATGAAACTACATTGCTATTTCTTTGCAGGAACTGAACGGTGCAATGAGGCACTCACAAACCTTAAAAAGAAATTTGATGTTGTTGTAAATATTCAAGGGGATGAACCTCTTATCGAGCCCGACATAATTGATGGAGTTGTCAAAGTTTTACAAGTAAGTTACAAAAAAAAAAAAAAAAAAAAGCTATCACGCATTTATTTCTTAATTAAAAGAATCATAATTGCATTCCTGTTTAGTTGGATGAATGGAATGAGTTATATTGCAATTGTTCATTCCATTCCATGATGAAATTATTAAAAAAAACATGTTTTTTTTTTTTTTTTTTTTTGCATTTGTAGGCAACCCCTGATGCTGTATTCAGTACTGCTGTAACATCTTTAAAAGCAGAAGATGCATGTGATCCAAATCGAGTGAAATGTGTGGTGGATAATTATGGTTATGCAATATATTTTTCAAGGGGATTTATTCCATTTAACAAGTAAAAACCATGACTACCTTTTTTTTGCACAAATTATTTAATGGAAAGCTTCATATTTGCCCTTGTGTTTATACAGGTCAGGAAAGGTCAATCCAGAATTCCCTTATTTACTTCATCTTGGCATCCAGGTAAAGAAACTTAAATTTTCTTTTCTTGTATTTATACAGGTCAGGAAAATATGATTTTTTTTTCTATATCTTTAAACATTTTTATGGGTAAACAGAGTTACGATGCAAAATTTTTAAAGATATATCCCGAGCTTCCTCCTACTCCATTGCAACTAGAAGAAGATCTTGAACAACTCAAAGTTCTTGAAAATGGTTACAAAATTAAGGTATGATTTTATTGAATATATTACGTTTAATATATTTAGTGTAACAAACTTACGATCTTTTACACTAAATGCTAAAAAGTATGTTGTATACAGGTTATTAAGGTTGATCATGATGCACATGGCGTTGATACTCCTGAAGACGTTGAAAAAATGGAATCTTTGATGCGCGAAAGAAACATGTAGATTTTAATGTTTTTCTAATGTTTTTGATCAGTAGTTTTCAAGTCAAACGTGAAGTTTTTGAATTTAAAATCTAACATGGAAAGTACAATTAGTAATCAAGTTTTTTGAATCGATGATCAAGAAACCATGTGTTCAAGATTCGTCACGTGTCAATAATTCTTAAAATAAATCAATCGCGTCGTTGATCCAAAGCAATGTACAACTTCCATTGCATAAGATACAAATCATTATAGCATAACTCTTCTCGAAAAGGAAATACAAAATCGTCTTACATGTAAGGAAAACGAGTGATGTTATATCCTTTTAAAACGCTAGACCTATTAAAAGGATTCTTATAATAATAAAACCGCTATATAACTAAGCTTTAAAAGCAACAAGATCAAGAACATTGTTGAGGGAGTAAAGAAGGAGCAAAACGTAAAATATAACCGCCACAAATCCGGCGATAAGGGCGGCGGAAACATGGTGGCAAAATTTAGGAACTTGGCCGCAAATCGGAAGCCAACCGGCATGTGAATTTCCCTCTTTACCCAATTGCCCTACCCCTACTGCCGCCGAAAAGCTTGATATTAGAAACGACATTATAATCTACACAACAAAATAAAGTTTATTATATTAATATGTTTTTAGTTTTCATTGCATTATGATTAGCTGTGTTGTTAGATACGAATTGAAAAAAGAGTGAGAATGGAAGTGATTATGCATTTTAAAAGTAGGTTGAAAATAGTCAAATACGGAAGGAGAAATTGTTAAAAGGTACCAAATCGAGAACAAGAACCGGACGCCACGATTTCTTGGGAGGAACAAAAAGTGTTGCCAAACTGTAAACTGTTGTAATAACGCAGACGATCACAAAATATCTACACGAAACATTTTCAAGTTAGCATTATATTATGCCCACCAAAAATACATGATGTGACACGATATCAGATAGAGGGGTGCTTACTCATTTGATAACATATATACAAGAACTTTAACTTATTACAAGCAATAGTTGTGAGCAACAAAAACTAGAAATCGAACAAAAACTAGCTAAAGCTGAAAGCCTGAAAATCAAGTTGTTATATGAAATCGTTGGTTTTGGTGTACGGTTTTTATAAACACCGAAACTGTATGGCCGGTTTGTGTTTTTATCATAAGACGGGAAGAACCGAAAATCTCAAAATAACATCGTTTATATGTTAATTTATTACAAATTGAAATGTCTTTTAAATTTTGAATTTTGAATTTTCATTCCATGCTATGGGGAAACATTTCCTTAATGTCCATGCAAAATGAATGAAATTGCACCAACTACTAGAACATGCATAATATGTGTTAAGTCAAGTCAATAGTTTAGGAGCGATACACACATTTCACGAGACATATCGAGTAAATTGTTAATCAAACATACAGAAATTGAAACGAAACCAAAAAGATAATCTGTAAATTGTTAAGCAAGTTTAAACCGATCTCAAATGGGCTGCCCTCCATTAACCTACTCCGATCTTGAGCATTCATGTCATCTTTTTAACAATATAAGCTCATATATTTTGAGAACGTAGGTTTAATGAAAGATTTCCAAGATCAATTTTTTATGAATACCCACAAACAAAAGATTATGGGGTTTGATTTGACTTACTTGAGTGTGGGCGAGTTGTTATACTTGGCTTGAAAGGTCATGCCCAAGACTTTGGCCGAGTCATGGCTCGTGATCATAACAAGAGTGGCTACAAAAGTCGAAGCCATGGCTATGAACCTTAGCACAATAATTGGTATCCATTGAGCTTTGTTCATGGAGACCAAACCACCCAAAACTGAATCAAGAAAAATGATAGGGAGAGAGTAGAGAGAAAATTGAAAGTTGACAAAAATATATAAAAAGATGCATGCATGGTTAATGTTCTTTATAATAAGGTTTGGGTAGCCTATTTTCCAGAGTAGAAAATGTTCATTACAGAACAACATACAAGTGTTGATGGATAATGTACAAATTGATATGACTATTGTTTGGATTTAACAATTATTGTCATGGGAAAGAGGAAATATGCCTCGTATAATGAATGGAATAAGGTAGATGACATGTTAGGCAAGGTTGGTACATGTGGTGTTCTTTGGTGACCTAATAACTTATTTAGTGCACACATTTCATCATTGAACATGCTACTATGGGTTTCTTACTATAATATCTGTTTATTTAAGAAAATTGGTAATTTATTAAACAATATTTAAATATGAGTTTCAAACTTATGAATCTCTAAATCATCAAGCGTCTGTGCGTGTGCATGTATTTGTTTTTTTTTTTTCTTCTCTTCACAAAATAACCTTCACAAAAAATGATAGTTTTATATATGGTTGCCGTAATCTATTCAATTTGTAGTTTTTTTTTTTTTTTTTTTTTTTGAACAGCTGAATATCTATTCAATTTGTAGTTTTGTACTATATAGACGATTTTCTAATTCTATTATTCGTATCGTGGAGTTGTAACTTCTAATGATTTTCAGATATGGAACGACCATGCAAAGAAAACGTGCCAGATTTAGCAGACTTTATTTATGTAAGTACATTTTTATCTCCCATCATCATAAATGTCGTCGATGCAACCTAAAAGAAACAAAATATTTTGGGTTTCATTAAATGGGGAAAGTATCAAAAGGATAGTTACACTCCGTTAAAATGTTTGGTAAATTTCACATTCTGGTTTATGTAAAATAACAGGTAACAAAAAATTGTTTTTACATCCTATAAATATAAATGTTTTATTAAAGTAATGGATTTAAATGGTGATGGTCTTTATAGTTAAGTTTTTTCACATTGTTGGATGGTAGATTATGAAGATTATATCTTTCAGCAACTGATTAACCTCATTGTCTCATTAAAAAATATTTTTTCTCACATCTACGTATACAACTAATCAGATTTAACTTTTTTTTTTTTTTTTTACCATTTATTAACAATCTAACACAACCAACAATACATTTTAAACTTTCAAATATGTATAAAAATATACCATTCATTAAAAAAATATTTTTTCTTATTTTATTAATAAGAAATTAATATATATATATATATATATATATATATATATATATATATATATATATATATATATATATATATATATATATATATATATATATATATATATATATATATATATATATATATATATATATATATATATATATATATATATATTATATATGGGAAAAATGAATATACTATTGTTATGTATATAAGTTTGCGTATTAAACCCCCAATACGACGTCGTGTTACATGTATATCACTAGTTCCTTATTCTCGTATTTTTTCTTCCTTGATCTTCTGTTCGACTTAATGATTCCTTAATTCTGATCGTGTTTTCCTCCTTCAACGATTATTTCTTCTTCCTTTAGACCTTTGCGAAGCTTGATTAAGATCGATCGCATTCTTCCTCACAAATTATTCGCGACGGTTAATCAAAGTCAGATTCTAAAGAAGAGCAAGTAGAATCAAGCCTTCTCCTTGTAAGTTATACTCACATATTTGATCAATATGAAAAAATCTGAAAAAAGAAAATTGTTGATTTCAGATCGCTCAATAGGGTTGACAGAATTCTGAAATCAGTATAATCGAATTCTGCTATCATATAGCTGCGATTCTTTATTGTCAATTTTACAGACGCATTTGATCAGTTGGACCATCCGAAAAAGTGTTGATCATTTGATATGGTTGTTGAGAATCAAATTCTACGATCATTATTTGTTTATAATCATATTAGGTTACATTTATTTAGACATGGAGTAATAATTCAGAAAAATTGTTGATTATTTGATCGCTCGATATGTTTCACTGAATTTGGAAATCAGAACAATGTAATTGTTCTATCAGACCAAGCAAATTGTTGATCGTTTCAACCAATGTTCAAGTTTAATTAAAATCGGTTTAGGATAGTTATCCTATTTTTGAATTTTGATGAAATTATGTTCCATGCGTTTACAACTGGAGTATTAATTATTTGAAAAAAAATGAAAATCAACTGTCTGATTGTTCCAGACCAGTGTTCTAAAAGGCACACTATGGTGTGCGTCAAGGCGTGTCATGGCGAGAGGCACGACTCTGCCGTCCCAAAAACCCTCATGGCGGCGCTGCTAGGCGTAGCACGTGATAAGGCGAGCCATGTCATGCCATGGCGCGTTATGGCACGAGTTTTTACTATTTGCGGCCCGTTTTTTCTTCTTTTTATTGCATTTCTTGATTGGATATAAAACATTTAAGTTTTTGTTATTAGTAATTGATAAAACATTTCTAAAAACCTGATATGTTTGATATAAATATATATTTACATATAATATAATTATACATTCATAAACAATTGCCGCCTTACATCACGCCTTGAAAAACGCCAAGGCTCGTAAAACTTGAGGCTTGACATTGCCGTCACGTCACGCCTCATCCCATTTAGAACCTTGTTCCAGACTCTTTATGGCATTATCAAATCAGAACAATGAAAATTGAAAATCAAATGCATGATTCCAGACCGTTGATTGTTTCGGTCTTTTTCCGTTTAATGACCTGACATCATATACATAATTAAATCGTTGCCATTGTGTCTAATTTCATGTTTATTTGCATCAATTGTGTTTTTTGTTAATCGGTATCATTGATATGTTGTTTTCTTGGTAATATATGTAAAAAATATAAGTACACTGTTATTTCTATTAAAATGATAGTTACAATGTTAATTTTGTAATAAAATGATAGATACATCGTTGTTTATGTTAGAATGATAAGTACATTGTTATTATTGTTGCAAATGATAAATATGTAGCTATATCTCAAAACACATATAATTACATACTTATATATATATATATATATATATATATATATATATATATATATATATATATATATATATATATATATATATATATATATATATATATATATATATATATATATATAATTTTTCAATAAACAATTTATGTAGTAATAACTATTAAAATTAAAAATAAAATAAAATAAAAATGACCACTCACAATGTGTGTAGACTATGGTTATGAAAACAAATTGTTACCAAACTCTTTCTTCTTTTAGTTGTGACCAATTGCCTGAATATATTTTATATTTTATTTTTTACCACCTTAACAATAGATTTACCAATAAATGTAATTGAAAATTTTATGGTGATTTCGTGTGTGTAGATTTATATATGAATTATTATTGATATATAATTAAAATAAACTTTTACCATAAAAACTAAAATTATATTGGTCTAATTTGATTGAAATGTGATATCACAAATCTAAGTACGTAGAAGTCAACGATACATACTAAGGTTATGTTTGGTGCACCCTATCTAACTGACAATCTAGCTTATTTTTCAAGTTTTTTAGGTTGTCCTATTTGTTAAGTAAAAAATCAGCTTATAGCCTAGCTTTTTAAAAAGTTATTTAGACTAGCGTTTCAACGAGCTTATGAATCTTTTTTAGAATTATGTTAAATATGTTTGAATTAAGGACTTCAACAAACGCACTTTCTACACGACTTAATCATGGATAGTGAGAACAATACGAAGAACACAAGCAACCAAACAGGAAACACAAATATTTAAGTGGTTCTATTGATCTAATCTAATAAAGCTACGTACATCAAAGAACTAGAGATATTTTATTATTGATAATGAATGTTATACAAAGTATTTACTACATTCTATAATATGTTTAGCTCTACTCCACAATATGTTTGGATCACACACTCTGATATGAAATCTCCTGGTTATAATTTGGGAGGTATTTATAGTCGATAATGAGATATAATAGAATGATGAAAAAACTTCTACAACCATGTTTTCTACATTCGCTAACACTGATGGGACAGGTCATGGGACATATGGGATATAACACATTTTTGTGCCTGCATAATGCCCATTCCAGACCTTGTAATAAGTGTTAAGAGACTCATGGTGAGATAAAGCCTTTAGCAGTGAACTTGTTTTCTGTTATGTTGAAGCTGTTTCATTCTCCTGCAACTTTAACCATCGCTTCGGTTGCTGAACCATCACAAGCTCATGATACCTAATTTGACCATAACTATGCAACCCTGGGTTGCAGATCATTTGAGAGCTCCTGATGCGTTCGGACTCCTGATCTATCTGGAGAGACGATGAGTCATATCTAGCTGAATTTGCCCCTAACTCATTTTGCACACTCCAAATTACCGTCGAATGATTTCGACCAAACATCAACAGAAGCCACTGATCCATTGGAGGCAACTTGCTTTCAGATCGCTGATTTGCTTTGGTTTATCAATTTAGACTCTACACCTCATAATCTCCCACTTAACTGCTAATTAACTCCACTATCGTAAACGTAACCCATGTATTCTCTTTATAGACTTCATATTCGTTTACTCATGTGGAAGATCAGTTGAAGCCATGCAATACAACTTCAACTTCTCAACTGAGACCATCTCAATGAACATATCTGCAAGATTCTTCGCACAAAGGATTTTCTTCAAGATGACAATACATTTTGATATTAACTCTCGAATGAAATGTTACCTCATCTTGATATTTTCCGTGCTGCTATGAAACACCGAGTTTTTTTGCCGGGTACACTGCGTTCTGGTTATCAATATATAACTCACAATCATTCTGATTCAATCCTACATTTGATAGGAAGTGCTTTAACCAAACAAGCTACTTACTAGCTTCTACCGGAGTCTGTAACGCCAAGATACTCTTTTTATAATTATAATAAAAAGGGTAAAATGGTCATTTTACCTTGGAAGGGTAAACTGGTCTTTTGGACAGAAAAGATATTTGGTTTGAAATAATATTTTGAGTTTTGGACTTAAAATGTTATAAAAACTGAATTTGGGTCGTTTTACCGCAAAATGGTATTTTGGTCATTTGACCATGTGAAGGACCAAATATGAAAAATATTGTTGGTTGTGGCAAATGTATAAAGAATGAAAGTTTTATTGTAATAAAACTTGATTATTGTGGCCAAAGTTCAAGAAAATGAACTTTAGGACTAAAAATGTAAATTTTAGAGGTATAAATATAAGAGAGTTGACTCTCTCTTTGACTGGCCATTTGTGCAGCAACGGGAGAAGAGATTTGAGAGCAATTTCTGGAAATTCTTGAAGCTTGAAGTGTGGAATTGAAAATCATAGCTTGAAATTGAAGATTTTGGAGCATTAAAAGGTTAGTAATGAATTCTAACCTAAGTTTTGTGGGTGTTCTTCTTGGGATAATCTGGAAACTGAAATTCAGTTATGATTCAAGAGGTTCAAATGAATTCTAAGCCTCAAACATGTTTATGTTGTAAGAATTCATATCAAATTAAAAGTATGTTGTTATTATTGAAAAAATTGGAACTTTGCTCAAGAACCCTAGAACACATGATTATATGATCCAGTGGATTATAATGAGTTCTAATGAGTTCCAAATGTTGTTAATGATGAAAATAATCAGTAGAAGTGATTAATTTTCAAGAATTTCGGTTTTTGGACCAAAATGTCAAAAACGGGAAATGTTAGAAATGGATTGGAATTACCAATTCCATTGTTTAAAACTTGATGTAAATGAAAGGTTTTGGTCTTGGAACAAACCCCTATCGATTAAGTCGAGTAATAAGCACTTAAAATGAGAAAATGAGATTTTTAAGCATAAAATCGGACTTCACTGCCTGCAACTGCGATAGGCGCGACGCGGCCCTTGCATTGAGCGCGCCGCGGGATCGGGCAGAAGCCATAAAACCTTCTGTTAAAATTTGGTGCATTTTCCAAATTTGATTTTGATGCTAGGCTTATCCGATTGACCTGAAATTTTAAACATAGGTCTAATATGTTGTGAAACTTCATGGAAAATTATCGGAATACGTATACGACCTCCCGAAAGTACTGTAGTAGAATACGCGTATTTCGGGAAGTGTATTAAATTTTTATACCAATGGTTAATGCTTGGAATTGGTCTTATATTAGACTCTTGTGCATTAGAACCAACTGAAATGGTATATTAACCTATTATCATTTGATATGAAATGGATAAATAGGTATGGGACAAAATGGTTGTGGTGCACGCAAAGGCAAGAAACAACCGAAATTGAAACGCAGCTAGTATCCAGGTGAGTAATCTCACTGACATCACATATGATATGTGTTGATTGGACTGTTACAGGTTGAAACAGGTTTGGGGGACAAAAATGATGATCTAAAGTTATGGTAAAAAGGCAATACCGGATAAGCCGTGAGTCAATGAAATGACAAGAACGGAGCCGTGAGCCACAAATGATTTCTGGATTGTATATCCAACCGGTGCGGCCTTCGGGCTATGTCTCCGATGTGGCCTTCGGGCTATGACTCCGGTGCGGCCTTCGGGCTATGTCTCCGATGTGGCCTTCGGGCTATGACTCCGGTGCGGCCTTCGGGCTATGTCTCCGATGTGGCCTTCGGGCTATGACTCCGGTGCGGCCTTCGGGCTATGTCTCCGATGTGGCCTTCGGGCGATGACTCCGGTGCGGCTTTCGGGCTATGTCTCTGATGAGGCCTTCGGGCTACGATATTTGGTGCGGCCTTTTTGGCTATGATATTATTACAGGTACATGGTGCGGCCTTTTGGCTATGATATCGGGTTATTGAACCCAGCTGGTGCGGCCTGCGGGCTATGATATATATATTGAAAATGACATGATACGGCTGATATAGCCATGACATATGATACAGTCCATTGTGACTAAGAAACATGGGACAGAATTGGTTAGATATGAGTATATGTGCAAATAACTGACGTGACTTGATAATTACAGGTTATTGTGATTCAGCCGGTAAGGCTATAGATTAGGATGTGAAATCCTAGAAGATATCTGGCCAGCCAGTAAGGCTAGGAGTTTGGATTCGATATCCAGACAAATATATGATTGTATTTTATACGTGTTATTTGCAGGAATGATTACTCACTGAGCTTTGTAGCTCATATCGTTTGTTAAATGTCCCTGCAGGTTAGCATGATCCTGATAAGGGAATAGATGGAGCCCGTGACTTGAGAAGTAGGACTCTTAGATGCTGTCAGTAGCAGCCCGGCTTTAAAGGAGATATGGTATTTTATACTCTCCTTGATACACTTGTACCCGTTTTTATTAAAATATACCCCTTTGTTATGGTTTTATGTATTGAAACCTTTGTTTAAAAGGAAAAATTTTTCAGGGGTGTTTTTGTTTTAAAAGCCGGGTGTTACAGAGTCATACACTCGACCTCAATTGTTGAAAGATCAACACTTCTTTGTAGTCTTACATCGAACTGGTTGCGATTCTTTCGATTGTGAATATATAACTAGTAGTCTCTTTCCTCAAATCCACACAACCCCCCAAGTCAGCATCGGTAAAACCTTCAAGGATGAATTTTGGCCTTTGAAATCTCAAGGCTACATCTGAGGTTCCTTTCAAGTAACGAAGCAGCCACTTGACTCATTCCCAAATGCTTATTCCCCATATTAAACATGAACACGTTGACTACTCCTATTACACGAGCAATGTCTAGTATTGTGCACACCATTGCATACATCAAGTTACCTAATACGTACCCCACCACCAATATATCATCAATGTACAACAAGAGGATGATGAATGATGGCTGACATTTCTTCTGGTAAAATGAGTTACGTACACCTAATTTTACCTTACAATTTCATTTTATTTTGTTATTACATTAGTTAATTGGACCATAATTAATTTGAACAATTTACTTGTACAATTCTATATAATAGTGTATGGTAGAACTCAGTAGTTTTACCCAAGCATGACAACAAATGGGATATTAGAGATGTTTTTTAAGATGTCAAAAAGTAAAGTAGCCTTTCTCCGATTATAATAGAACATGGTTTTCAATGCTGTAATGGAACATGGTTTTCGATCTTAGAGTGTCAATAATACATAGTTTAACAAAAAAATTAAATTAGTTATAATATATAGTTGGTATTAAACTCAACCATAATGTGATAGAGTTGTATGAAAAATAGAATAATGATATTTTATAAATTTATATCATAAAAAATTAATCGTCAAAAGCTTTAAAATGATACAATTACCAAAAATTAAAAATATTACCATAATATGCCATTTAATTATTTTTTATTTATTAAAATATTAAAATCAACTAATTATTTTAAAAAAACAAGATAGACTTAAAAATAAAAATAAAAACATATAAGGATGATTTATATAATAATATAATACATGAGAAAGATAGAGATAAATCTATTCAATATCTAAAAAAGCTTTTTAAAAGGATACATATTGAACGAGCTTTTTAGCAATAAAATTTTTATGAAAAAAAAAAATTGAAAATGTAATATACCAAAATTAAAAACTTTTTACAATTGGGGTTGCCCTAAAATATTATCGATAGTTCGGGGATTATATCTGTAAGTTCTGAATAAGGAATTACAAATCTACTCTGATTGCCGCCATTTTATTCAGTTAACCGTCTACGCACTACGCATATGTCTCCCTCAATACAACTCAAAACCGCCTAAACCGTCTCTGCATGCCCGACGCTGATTGTTTTCCTTCAAAACTTTGATCGAACATCTAGATTTTGATTGGAAAAAGGCTTTTGAAAAGATTTAGTTATGGATTTAGAAGAAGAGTATGATCAAGGATACAACGATAATGAAGAAGATATAACCCAAGAAGATGCTTGGGCAGTTATCAGTTCTTACTTCGAAGAAAAGGGCCTTGTTCGCCAACAACTTGATTCATTTGATGAGTTTATTTATAATACTATGCAAGAAATTGTGGACGAATCTGCAGATATCGAGATCCGACCTGAATCCCAGCACAATCCGGGTCACCAGCCTGATTTTGCTGAGGTTCGTTTTGGATGCTCATTCTGTATATAGTTATTATAGTTCCGCCCTAGGGTTATGTGTTTAGTTCCGAGCAGAATTTGTTCAAATTGGTTGTCTGAAATTGAAACTGGTAACCTGCGCTTGGTATTCTCAATTCTAGGGTTTTAAGTGTAGTTCTGGTTTTGGAGGAAAAACAACCGTAGACCCCTTGGAATTGATCGCTTCGTGAAATTACCTGAATGTAACTGGAATTGTTTCTCCGGATGGAGTTCTAGAATCAGACAGTAGTAGACCCCATTGTTGAATTATCGAAATGTGGAGATACCTTGCAAGAATTTAGGGGTATTTGAGTAAACCTCCATTAATCCAGTCTGACTTCAATTGAACTATTGTGGAATTACTGGGAAAATTTGTACTTCTGAATGGATGTGATTTAAATTGCATTCAAAACAAAACCCAAACACTCAAGTATCAAAATATTGTTCACTTTCAAGTAATTGCTCTTTGCCTGATTTGAATAGTGCATACATTCATTCTTCTTTATCAGATATATTCATCTTTATTCACTTGCAGATCATCTATAAGATCAGCTTCGGTCAGATTTATCTGAGTAAGCCAAGGATGACAGAGTCAGATGGTGAAACCACCACATTGTTTCCAAAAGCAGCAAGACTCAGGAATCTGACCTATTCTGCACCATTGTATGTGGACGTATCAAAGAGTGTTATAAAGAAAGGGCATGATGGTGAAGCAGTTACAGAAACTGAAAATTTTGCTAAAGTCTACATTGGAAAGGTACACAAAATGAAATCCTTGTAAAAGAAAGTGCAAGTATTGGATTGTTTATCAATTTTCATCACACATTTCAGGTTCCTATAATGTTACGGTCTCGTTACTGTACATTATATGGGAATTCAGAAAAGGACTTGACCGAACTTGGAGAGTGCCCGTACGATCAAGGTGGATATTTCATCATTAATGGTAGTGAAAAAGTTCTAATTGCTCAAGAGAAAATGAGCACCAATCATGTGTATGTGTTCAAAAAAAGGCAACCGAATAAATATGCTTATGTGGCAGAAGTTCGTTCAATGGCAGAATCTCAAAACAGGCCACCGAGTACCATGTTTGTCCGGATGCTTTCTCGTACTAGTGCCAAAGGGGTATGCAATGTTTTGGTTAAATGCAAGAAATAGCAATGTACTTTCATGTATTCGCTTATTATATCATATTTTCCTATTACAACATTGTGCTTTGTAAAACTTATCCAATTAATGTGTTAACAAGAAACAACATGGAAGGTTAAAGGTACAATTCTGTAACACAACTAAATGAAAAGTATGTTGCTATTTCTCTTGTTTACTTGACATCTTTTTACAATTGCAGGGCGCTTCTGGTCAATATATTCGCGCTACCCTTCCCTATATCCGAAAGGAGATTCCTATCATTATTGTGTTTCGAGCACTGGGATTTGTTCCTGATAAAGATATATTAGAACACATATGCTATGATTTTGCTGATATTGAAATGATGGAGTTGTTAAGACCATCACTAGAAGAAGCATTTGTTATACAAAATCAACAGGTGGCACTTGATTACATTGGAAAAAGAGGTTCCACTGTTGGTGTCACGAAAGAGAAGAGAATAAAGTATGGTTTTTAATGTTCATGGTATCTTACATAACAGGGTCTTTTTTGTTACCATATTATTTTTTGTTTACAATATTTGATGTTTCACAGGCATGCCCGTGATATTCTTCAAAAAGAAATGCTTCCTCATGTTGGGGTTGGAGAGTATTGCGAAACAAAGAAAGCATATTACTTTGGGTAAATTCTTATTTGTTTTATATGACACACATTCAACTGTGGGACAGATGTCAACGGGACAAAAATTTCAGTTTTTTAATTTTTAAAAAGAAGTAATGTCTCTTTACTCTTATCAGGTATATCATCCACCGTCTTTTGTTATGTGTTCTTGGGCGGAGGGCTGAGGATGATAGGGACCATTATGGCAACAAGAGGCTGGATCTTGCGGGCCCACTGCTCAGTGGTCTATTTAGAATGGTGGGTCCATTTTCTTTTTTTCCTTTTCTTGGATTATTTTATTGATATGTTACATATGTATATGCATTTAACGATTTGTTATCCATTGTGTTAATGCAGCTTTTTCGAAAATTCACACGCGATGTAAGAGGATATGCTGAAAAGGTATTTCAAATTCAAATGCAAGTTTCTGAAAGACATAATTTAGTGTCTTTATGCTTTTGAATAATCTTAATTGATAATCTGCAGTGTTTGAAAGAAGGGAAGGATATTAATCTGCAATATGCAATTAAAGCAAAAACAATAACAACTGGGCTTACATATTCCCTTGCAACCGGGAATTGGGGGCAAGCAAATGCAGCTGGAACTAGGGCTGGTGTTTCACAGGTTAGGTTCTATGTTTTTTTTAAATAAAATATTAAAATTCTTTTTATAAGTTAGTTTTTTTCTTAAAAAACAAAAAAGAAACAACCTTTATGAGAAGGGGTTGTTTAAATTACTTATTGTTCATGGAATTTTCAGGTGTTGAACCGCTTGACATATGCATCTACATTGTCACATTTAAGAAGATTAAATTCACCGATAGCGCGTGATGGTAAGTTTATTTTTTCTATTTTTGTTTCTTGAGTGTTTGATGTTCTGGGATTTCGTAAATTACTGTTTTTATGGGCAAACTGCGGAGAATAGCAATGTACTTTGCTCTTGCTACCAATATGGGTGATGTACTTTATGTTTTACCCATAATAGTACCGTAGTTGTATTTCTTTATCAAAACTACCAATGTACTTCACTTTACCTATAATAGCAATGCACTTACATTCTGCTACCAATATGGGCATTTTACTTTTAAGTGTTGCATATTACCGGTAATGTAAGTACGTTGCTATTATGAGTAAAAATTTGCAAGTCCGATGCTATTACGTGTAAGAAAATTGAAGTATGAGTTACATATTGCTAGAATCGAAAAGATACATATAAGTCTGTTGCTATTATGGGTAAACCAATGCAAGTATATTGCTATTATGAGTAAAAGAATATAGTACATTGCCTATTATGGTAAAAAAAAAGTGAGGTATGTTGCTATCTCGTGCAATTTCTCCTTTTTTTGTTGTTTCTTGCTCTGTATTTAGCTCCACGGTGCATGATGCTTGTATTTTAGCTTGTCTTAAATCTAGCTGTTTTATATTTAAATAGGAAAATTAGCAAAACCGAGGCAATTGCATAACTCACAATGGGGAATGATGTGTCCTGCAGAAACTCCAGAAGGGCAGGTCGGTAATTTACTCCTGTTTTGATCTGCATTTGATTGGTGATCTTATTCTTATGTTTATGGCTATTCTTCTAGGCTTGTGGATTGGTGAAGAATCTTGCATTAATGGCTTACATAACTGTCGGGTCAGAAGCATCCTCGATTCTTGAATATTTGGAAGAGTGGGGGACTGAAACATTCGAGGTAAAAATTATTTTAATAATTTACTATGATCTTTTCTTATCAGCTAATTTATTACTTCAAATTTAGGAAATATCTCCTGCTGTGATCCCACAAGCTTCAAAGATTTTTGTGAATGGTGTGTGGGTGGGAATCCATCGAAACCCTGACATGTTTGTGAGAACATTGAGGAGATTGAGAAGACGAGTGAGTCAAATCTTTTAGAAATACTCTTAAATTCTTTTATAAAATCTTTGTATATAAATCTTGTTAAATGTTTCAGGTTGATGTGAACCCGGAAGTTGGAGTCGTTCGTGATATTCGGTTAAAAGAAGTTAGAATATATACAGATTATGGTCGTTGCAGTCGCCCGCTTTTCATTGTTGAAAAACAAAGACTTTTAATAAAAAAGAAACACATCAAAAAGCTTCAACAAAGGGTATGCTGAGTCTTTTAGCTCATAGAATATTATCATTATTATTATTTTTAATTTAACTTGTTCTGGATAATATTTTATTTTTATCCTTGTGCAGGAAACCCCAGAAGATGGTGGGTGGCATGATCTTGTATCAAATGGATTCATAGAATATATCGATACAGAAGAGGAAGAGACTACTATGATTTCCATGACCATTAATGTAAACCCATATATCCAGTTGGTTTTCTTTTTTTGTTTAAAAAAATATATAAGAATATGACGGCGTACTTGTAAAATGGATGTAGGATCTTGTAAGTGCAAGGGTAAATCCAGACGAGTCTTATTCAGACACTTACACACATTGTGAAATTCATCCGTCAATGATTTTGGGTGTTTGTGCCTCAATCATACCATTTCCTGACCACAATCAAGTAATTTTCTAAATTGACTACTAATGTTACTCAATTATATATTTATTTTTTGTTTTGTGTGGACAGTCTCCACGTAATACGTATCAATCAGCCATGGGTAAACAAGCTATGGGCATTTACGTCACCAATTTCAAGTTTCGTATGGTACGCAACAAGTTGTTCTTTTTTCACAATTAAATGCAAGAAATAGCAATGTATTTGTTATAGCTTCATAGTTACATTTCTTCCTATGTCGACATTGTACTTTGAAAAAGCTAAGTTTCAAAGTATAATTTCCTGATAAGAAACAGATTAAAAGTACAATATCATAAAGTAGATTGCTATAATACATAAATAAATGAAAGTACATTGCTATTTCTTGTATTTAACCCTTTTACAAAACTCATGCAGTTGCTTTTTACTTTTTTTTTCTTACGGTTTTGTTGGGATTTGTTTGTTTTTAGGATACTTTGGCGTACGTTCTTTACTATCCCCAAAAACCACTTGTAACTACCCGAGCAATGGAGCACTTGCATTTCCGACAGCTTCCAGCTGGCATTGTCTGTATTTTTTTAATAAAAAATTTCTTTATTTTCATCCAAATAACTGTCCCTGACTTTCTTTATCATCCTTGTCTTAGAACGCAATTGTGGCAATTTCATGTTACTCTGGATACAACCAAGAAGACTCCGTTATCATGAACCAGTCATCAATAGACCGTGGCTTCTTCAGATCACTCTTCTTCCGTACTTACAGGTACTTGCTCAAAAGACATAAATACCCTCCACATCTCCATAGACTACAAAACTTAACATACATCTTCCCTACAGGGACGAAGAGAAGAAAATGGGGACACTCGTGAACGAAGATTTCTCTTGTCCAAATAGAGCTAACACCATGGTAAAATAACCGTTATGTTTTCCTTTTTTCCCAAAACCAATATTTAAACCTTTTTTTCAAACAGGGTATGCGACACGGATCTTACGATAAATTAGACGATGATGGTCTAGTCTTTCCGGTTAGTAATGTTTGTCTGCTTAGGCTTTAGGGTTTAGGGTTTTTTTTATCTGGTAATAAAAACACGCGATTGTTTGTTATAATATAGGAGACACGAGTCGGTGGCGACGACGTAATAATCGGAAAAACAACACCGATTGCTCAAGATGGTGCTCAAGGGCAAGACTCGAGATACACACGTTGTGATCACAGTACAAGCTTACGCCACAGCCAATCTGGAATGGTTGACCAGGTACATGTCCATGGCTGCCCGGCTGCCCGTATTTTTGATTACGAAATCTGAAAATTGTACTGCAGGTACTATTGACGACAAATGCAAACGGGTTGAGATTTGTGAAAGTGAGGGTGAGGTCGGTGAGAATACCGCAAATAGGAGACAAGTTTAGTAGTAGACACGGTCAGAAAGGAACGGTTGGGATGACATACACTCAAGAAGACATGCCATGGACTGTTGAGGGAATCACTCCTGATATTATTGTGAATCCTCATGCTATTCCTTCTCGTATGACTATTGGTCAACTCATCGAGTGTATTATGGGCAAAGTTGCTGCACATATGGGGAAAGAAGGAGATGCTACTCCCTTCACCGATGTCACTGTAAGTACTTTCCATAAATAGCAACATACTTTAAATGACGTTTATTTGACATTTCAATTTGACGTTGCAGGTGGATAATATCAGCAGGGTACTTCACAATTGTGGTTACCAAATGCGTGGATTCGAGACCATGTACAACGGTCACACGGGCCGACGGCTAACCGCCATGATATTCCTGGGGCCCACTTACTACCAAAGACTGAAACATATGGTGGACGACAAGATCCATTCGCGTGCACGCGGTCCCGTCCAGATCCTGACCCGCCAGCCCACCGAGGGTCGGTCACGTGACGGTGGGAACCGCTTCGGTGAAATGGAGCGAGACTGCATAATTGCTCATGGTGCTGCTCATTTTCTTAAGGAAAGACTGTTTGACCAAAGTGACGCGTATCGGGTCCATGTCTGTGAGCGGTGTGGCTTGATCGCGATTGCTAATCTTAAAAAGATTTCTTTGGAGTGTAGAGGATGCAAGAATAAAACGGATATCGTTCAGGCAAGTTTTTTAATTATTAGTTTTATAATTTTCATGTATTGTGATTATGATTTGATTTTGTTGTATATGTATGTAGGTGCAAATACCGTATGCGTGTAAGTTGTTGTTCCAAGAGCTGATGGCTATGGCAATTGCGCCTAGGATGTTTACCAATGATGTCAAAGATAGCAAGAAGAAAGGGGCTTGATATGGTTGTCTAAAAGAGATTTACTTCACATTCTTTTCTGCACATACACTAACTAGTATGAAGACAACAAACAAATGGTAAATAGAATTCTTGAGATTAAAGATGCCAATATTGTATGTCAAACTTTTAATAAGGGAATTAAAGGGTAACTGAGAGGCTTTAGCTTTTGTGTATATGGATTTCACCAAGCATAGTATGTGACAAAATAGTAGCTAACTTTCATAGATGACTTTACCAGGAAAGTTTAGATGTAATTCAACATTTGAGGCATTCAAATGCTTTAAAAGTATAATTGGAAAGGAAACAAAGGGCAACATATGTTGTTCAAGGAGTGATAGGGGGAGATTTCAGTGAAAATTTTCTACCAAGTTGTGAAAGAAGAAAATTTGAGGAAGCGATGGATATAAGGCAATGAAAGCCATGAAGAATATGTAATTAGCCTTTCAACTAATACAAGTGTTTGATGTTTTTTTTTGATAATGAAATCAAAAAATTAAAGTATGAAATCAAAAAATCTAAAAAAAATTTATAATCTATTGGGAGCATAAAATAACTAAATTAGATGAAGGAATAACAAATTTTCCAATTAAAATAAATAAAGAAATGTAAAAATGCCAAAACCATCCCCTATTTCTATGTTATCCACTCTTTTTCAATCAAAAATTCGGGTATCAAAGCTAATCCAAAGAACCCATTTGAGTCAACTAAGGTAAAAAATCAAACCTATGAGATGGAAATAAATAGAGCTACTTTTCTTTTTATTAGGTATTTTCAAGTATAAACAAGGATGAATGATGGAGCCCTTATAATCCTTTCGGTTTATGTTTCATCAAAACAAACTATATATTGAAAAGGGCTCTTTACATAAAAGACATTATATTTTGTCATTGTTGTTTAACTACTTTGATTATATATACATTTTCATTAAAGTCATCCTTTTAAAAAAACATTTTCACTGCTGCCACTGTGACTTTCCATTGTCGGTTCAACAGTTACCGTTGCATTTTTTCCGTAACTTTTGCTAGAATTAGAAAAAGAAGAAAATAATAATGTGAAGAGTCTTCTTCTCGAAAACTCAAATCGTCAACTATGTTAAAAGTGTGTTAGCTAAAAGATCTTCAGACTTTTTCAAAATGTTTGTGGTTGCTAGCATCAAAATCCCAATACCACAACCCATTAGCAAAACCATTCCATGAATTCTTTCGATGGTTGTTGGCACTAAAAACTTAGATTTGTAGGCATTGTTGTAAATGTGAATACAATTGCTTTGAATCTAGCTGGACTAAAAGTGTACAAATGTATGAAGTTAGGACAAATAAGGTAACTATGAAACCTTGATGTAGAGACTTACTTAACTAGGGTGTGTTGGGGACGTAACGTAAGTGGATGGGCTAAATGTGTTGAGTTAGAAACTTGTTCTTATAGAATTCCATCTATTTAGATTCTCCAATAGCATCTAATTATTTATCTAAGAGTATGTAAGCCTTGCTATTAGTTGCATAACCAACAAATATAGGCTAATAGGGATCACACGCAGTGATGGACCTAAGTAGATGGAAAGGGGGAGAAATGCCCCCAATAGATACAATTTTTATATAGAAATAGGTATTGAATTTGGATAAAAAATATTTTTAATAATTTTATTTTGTGCCCCCAACCAATAAAAATCCTGGAATCGCCACAGATCACACTAGTGTTCCTATTGTGTATATGACAGGCAATATGTAGAGCTTCTCCTATAAGCTATATGACCCTGCGATGAGAGTTTGGTGGTCGATGTGCGAAATTCAAATACTATTATATAACCAAGTTCCAACATTAATGCATCGATTTACCCCTCTCCCGTGATTGGCGTTGACGCGAATACATTGTCAACCATCCAAATGTGTGGTTTAGCATTTATTTAAGTTATACGACAAACCCGGTTGATTAAGTATACAATTTATCGTATCGACAATGGTAAAGTTCATTCTTTCACCCAAACTCTCCCATGAATTATATCTACCTTTGTCCGATCAAAGAATATTGACAGTGTTTCTCATGTTCAATTGTTCATTCCCGGCCTTGATCTCAAACGTTTCAAATGCTTCAATAGACCCAACATTAATATGATGGTTTTTCTGATTATCGACTGACTATAGTAGATTTTGTTTATCCTACATTTTTCCTTATCCAACCAACGCTTAATAAAATAAAACATGCAACTCGATTATTCAATTGCAAATTCATCAAGTTAAACGATGATGCGATATACTACATAGTCGATAGTTAGGGGATTGTATTTGTAATTTAGTCTATAACTTTTGAATATGGAATTACAAATCTACCCCTGAATACCGCCATTCTCTCAATAAAACTCATTTATAGCCAGCCGTCGACGCATTTGTCTCCCTCTTTCACTGCGACCAGCAGAGAGACCTAAACCCTCCCTGTTTCCCTTCAAAGTTTTGATCGAACGTCTCGATTTTGATTGGAAAAAGGCCTTCGAAAAGATTTAACTATGGATTTGGAAGAAGAGTATGACCAAGGATACAACGACGAGGAAGAGGATATAACCCAAGAGGATGCTTGGGCGGTTATCAGTTCTTATTTCGAAGAAAAGGGCCTTGTTCGTCAACAACTCGATTCATTCGATGAGTTTATTCAGAATACTATGCAAGAAATTGTGGACGAATCTGCAGATATCGAGATCCGACCCGAATCCCAGCACAATCCGGGTCACCAGCCTGATTTTGCGGAGGTTCGTTTTGGATACTCATTCTGTATGTAGTTATAGTTCCGCCCTAGGGTTATGAGTTTGGTTTAGGAGCAGAATTTGTTCAAATTGGTTGATTAAAACTGAAACTGGTACACTGAAATTGGTATTCTCAATTCTAGGGTTTTAAGTGTAGTTTGGCCTTTGGAGGAAAAACCACCGTAGACCCCTTGAAATTGTTCGATTATGAAATTATCTAAAGGTAACAGTAAATGTTTCACTGGATGGAGTTCTAGGATCAGATAGTAGTACACCCTGTAGTTCAATGATCGAAATGTGGAGACTTTGCAAGAACATAGGAGTATTTGAGCAAAACTTTTAAAATCCAATTGTATTCATTGGATTGTTTGAACTACTGGGAATAATTGTACTTCTAAATGGGCGGGATTCAAATTCTATTCTAAACAAAACCTAATAACCAAAGTATCAAAATTTTGTTCACTTTCAAGGAAATTGCACTCTTGCCTGAATTGAAAAGTGCATACATTAATGTGATATATTTGACATATTCATCTTTATTCACTTGCAGACCATCTATAAGATCAGCTTTGGTCAGATTTATCTGAGTAAGCCAATGATGACAGAATCAGATGGTGAAACCGCCACATTGTTTCCAAAAGCAGCAAGACTCAGGAATCTGACCTATTCTGCACCATTGTATGTGGACGTATCAAAGAGGGCTATAAAGAAAGGCCATGATGGTGAAGAAGTTACAGAAACTCAAGATTTTGCTAAGGTCTTCATTGGAAAGGTATGCAAAATGAAATCGTGGTAAAACAAAGTTCAATTTTTGATTTGTCTAATTAACTTGTATGACACATTTCAGGTTCCTATAATGCTACGGTCAAGTTACTGTACATTATTTCAAAATTCAGAAAAGGACTTGACTGAACTTGGAGAGTGCCCGTATGATCAAGGTGGATATTTCATTATCAATGGGAGTGAAAAGGTTCTAATTGCTCAAGAGAAAATGAGCACCAATCATGTGTATGTGTTCAAAAAGAGACAACCGAATAAATATGCTTATGTGGGAGAAGTTCGTTCAATGGCAGAATCTCAAAATAGGCCACCAAGTACCATGTTTGTCCGGATGCTTTCTCGTACTAGTGCCAAAGGGGTATGCAATGTTTTTGGTTAAATGCAAGAAATAGCAATGTACTTTCATTTATATGTTTGTTATATCGTACTACTTTCATTCTTTTGTATTACAGCAATGTATATTAAACAAATGAATGAAAGTATGTTGTTATTTCTGCTGTTTACTTGATATTTTTTTTTTTTCAATTGCAGGGATCCTCGGGTCAATATATTCGCGCTACCCTTCCATATATTCGAACTGAGATTCCTATAATTATTGTGTTTCGAGCACTGGGATTTGTTGCTGATAAAGATATATTAGAACACATATGTTATGATTTTGCTGATACTCAAATGATGGAGTTGTTAAGACCATCACTAGAAGAAGCATTTGTTATACAAAATCAACAGGTGGCACTAGATTACATTGGAAAAAGAGGTTCCACTGTTGGTGTCACGAAAGAGAAGAGAATAAAGTATGATTTTTTTGTTCATGGTATCTTACATAACAGGGTCGTTTCTGTTACCATATTGTTTTTGTTTACAATATTTGATGTTTCGCAGGTATGCCCGTGATATTCTTCAAAAAGAAATGCTTCCTCATGTTGGGGTTGGAGAGTATTGCGAAACAAAGAAAGCATATTACTTTGGGTAAATTCTTATTTGTTTTATATGACACGCATTAAACTGTGGGACAGATGTCAATTGGACAAAAATTTGAGTTTTTTAATATTTAAAAAGAAATAACATCTCTCTACTCTTATCAGGTATATCATCCACCGTCTTTTGTTATGTGCTCTTGGGCGGAGGGCTGAGGATGATAGGGATCATTATGGCAACAAAAGGCTGGATCTTGCGGGCCCACTGCTCGGTGGTCTATTTAGAATGGTGGGTCTTTTTTATTTTTTCTTTTCTTGGATTATTTTCATTGATATGTATATGCATAATGCATTAACAACATGTTACCTTATGTGTTAATGCAGCTCTTCCGAAAGTTAACAAGAGATGTAAGAGGATACGTTCAAAAGGTAATTTTTAAAATTTAACTCTAAAACCCATTATTTTTCGTGGATTTATCTTGTTATTGAATTGTATTATTCGATATTCTACAGTGTGTAGACAATGGGAAGGATGTTAATCTTCAATTTGCAATCAAAGCAAAAACAATAACAAGTGGGCTTAAGTATTCCCTTGCAACCGGGAATTGGGGGCAAGCAAATGCAGCTGGAACTAGGGCTGGTGTTTCACAGGTTAGGCTCTATGTTTTTTCTAAAATACAATATCGATTTTCTTTTGATAAGTTTGCTTTTTCTTGAAAAGAAAAAAAAAACTTTTTTGATAAGGGGTTCGTTAAATTTCATTTTGTTACTTATTCATGGAATTTTCAGGTGTTGAATCGCTTGACATATGCATCTACATTGTCACATTTAAGAAGATTAAACTCTCCAATAGGGCGTGAAGGTGAATTTATATCTTCAATCATTGTTTCTCAATGTCATATGATCTGGGAAAATTTTGTAAATTACTATTTTTTTCATCATTTATTCATCTGCATTTAGCTCCATGGTGCATGATGCTCTTATTTTAGCTGTTCTTAAATCAAATTGTTTTATATTCAAACAGGAAAATTGGCAAAACCTAGGCAGCTTCATAACTCACAATGGGGAATGATGTGTCCTGCAGAAACTCCAGAAGGGCAGGTCAGTGTCAAATGCAAGAAATAGCAACATACTTTACTTTTATTTCTTATTGCTCCATTGTACTTGAAAATTCTTCTCGGTTATTGCAATGTCATCCAGATACAAAGAAATATTCAGTGCTTTAATTGGGCGATTTTTTAATTACAATGTCCTGTTAAGAGAAAAAAATTAAAAGTACAAACTTTTAATGCATCTTTTAAGTAAGTATTAGTAAGAAAAATATTGAAAGTACAGTATCGTAATAAAAATAAATGAAATTAGGATGGGGTAATGAACAAATAAACATAAGTACATTGCTATTTTTAATTAAGCATCAATGGTGATCATATGTTACCAGGCATGTGGACTTGTGAAGAACCTTGCGTTGATGGTTTACATAACTGTCGGATCAGCCGCATACCCAATTCTTGAATTTTTGGAAGAATGGGGTACAGAAAATTTTGAGGTAAACATCACCCAGTTAATTGAAAAATCATTTATCTTAATATAATGTAATGTATTCTTATTGACTAATATTTTGCTTTCTATATTAGGAAATTTCACCTGCTGTGATCCCACAAGCTACAAAAATCTTTGTTAATGGTCTGTGGGTTGGAATCCATCGTGATCCCGACATGTTGGTGAGAACATTAAGGAGATTGAGAAGACGGGTTAGTAAAATCTTTTTATAAATAAATTTTCTTTTACTTACAAAAACCTTTTTATATAAATCTTGTTAACTTTTCAGGTTGATGTGAACACGGAAGTTGGAGTTGTTCGTGATATTCGTTTAAAAGAACTTAGAATATATACAGATTATGGTCGATGCAGTCGCCCACTTTTCATTGTTGAAAAACAAAGACTTTTAATAAAAAAGAAAGACATCCAAAAGCTGCAACAAAGAGTATGCCGAGTTTTGTCGTTCAAGTATTTAAAATTTTTTTTTTCTTAATTAATATATCTTGATAACATGTTATCCTTTCGCAGGAAACCCCAGAAGATGGTGGGTGGCATGATCTTGTATCAAATGGATTCATCGAGTATATTGATACAGAAGAGGAAGAAACTACTATGATTTCCATGACCATTAATGTAAACCCATATATCAACTTTTGGTTTTCTTTTTATTTAAAAATAAATATAAAGAAAATGACGGCTTACTTGGGAAATGAATGTAGGATCTTGTAAGTGCAAGGGTAAATCCAGACGAGTCTTATTCAGACACTTACACACATTGTGAAATCCATCCATCGTTGATTTTGGGTGTTTGTGCCTCGATTATACCATTTCCTGACCACAATCAGGTAAAATTTTAAAATGATAGTACTGTTAAACAATTATGTTTTATTTTGTGGGGTCACTATATTTTGTTTTATGTGTCAACAGTCTCCACGTAATACGTATCAATCAGCCATGGGTAAACAAGCTATGGGAATTTACGTCACTAATTTCCAGTTTCGTATGGTACGCAACAAGTTTGTTCTTTTTCACAAGTGTTTAAATGCAAGAAATAGCAATGTACTTTTGACTGGTTTGTTTATTATTGCATCGTACTTCCATTTCTGCTTATCAGCATTGTACTTTGAAAAATGCTATTCAAATACAAAGCCGTTTTCACTGTTATAATTGGGTTGATTTTTCAAAGTACAATGTCTAAATAAGATGGATTGAAAGTACAATGCAGTTACACCTTGTGTTTTTGTTCTTACAGTTTTGTTGTGATTCTGTTTGTTTTTAGGATACATTGGCATACGTTCTTTACTATCCCCAGAAACCACTTGTAACTACTCGAGCAATGGAGCATTTGCATTTTCGACAGCTTCCAGCTGGCATTGTATGCACTTTTTAATTTTATATAAAAGAAAAATCTTCTTGTTTTTTTTTTTTCATCCAAAAACCATCCCTAACTTTCTATTTTTTCTTCTCTTAGAACGCGATTGTGGCTATTTCTTGTTATTCGGGATATAACCAAGAAGATTCCGTCATCATGAACCAATCATCAATCGATCGTGGCTTCTTCAGATCACTTTTCTTCCGTTCTTATAGGTACTTGCTCAAATGACATAAATACCCTCCAAATCTCCATAGACTAGAAAACTTAACATACATGTTTCGTACAGGGACGAAGAGAAAAAGATGGGAACACTTGTGAAGGAAGATTTTGGTCGTCCAGACAGAGCCAACACTATGGTAAAATAATCGTTATATTTTCTTTTCTTTTCCAAAACCGGTATTTTAACCACTTTTATTATTTTAAACAGGGCATGCGACACGGATCTTACGATAAATTAGATGATGATGGTCTAGCTCCTCCGGTTAGTACTTAGTACTCTTCATTATGGTTCAGGGTTTAGAGTTTTTTTATCTATGGACTAAAAACACACACGGTTGTTGTAATGTTAGGGGACACGAGTTGGTGGCGAGGACGTAATTATCGGAAAAACAACACCGATTGCTCAAGATGATGCTCAAGGGCAAGCCTCAAGATACACACGTCGCGATCACAGTACCAGCTTACGTCACAGCGAAACCGGAATGGTTGACCAGGTATGTGTCCATGGCTGCCCTGCCCAGCTGCCCGTGTTTTCGAAAAGTTGGTTGCTAAATCTGGAAAGTTGGTTTGCAGGTACTACTGACTACAAATGCAGACGGATTGAGGTTTGTGAAAGTGAGAGTGCGGTCGGTGAGGATACCGCAAATAGGAGACAAGTTTAGTAGTAGACACGGTCAGAAAGGAACGGTTGGGATGACATACACTCAAGAAGACATGCCATGGACTGTTGAGGGAATCACTCCTGATATTATTGTGAATCCTCATGCTATTCCTTCTCGTATGACTATTGGTCAACTCATCGAGTGTATTATGGGCAAAGTTGCTGCACATATGGGGAAAGAAGGAGATGCTACTCCTTTCACCGATGTTACTGTAAGTACTTTCTATAAATAGCAACGTACTTTAAATGACGTTTATTTGACATTTCAATTCGACGTTGCAGGTGGATAATATCAGCAGGGCACTTCACAAGTGCGGTTACCAAATGCGTGGATTCGAGACCATGTACAACGGTCACACAGGCCGACGGCTAACCGCCATGATATTCCTGGGGCCCACTTACTACCAAAGACTAAAACATATGGTGGACGACAAGATCCATTCCCGTGGACGCGGTCCCGTCCAGATCTTAACGCGCCAACCTGCCGAGGGTCGGTCACGTGACGGTGGGCTCCGCTTCGGTGAAATGGAACGAGATTGCATGATTGCTCATGGTGCTGCTCATTTCCTTAAGGAACGTCTCTTTGACCAAAGTGACGCGTACCGTGTCCATGTCTGTGAGCGGTGTGGCTTGATCGCGATTGCTAATCTTAAAAAGAATTCGTTCGAGTGTAGAAGTTGCAAGAATAAAACTGATATCGTTCAGGTAAGTGTTTTAATTATCAATATGATCATTTTAATGTTTATGATTGTAAATTTATAATGTGATGTGTTTTATTTGTGTAGGTGCATATTCCGTATGCGTGTAAGTTGTTGTTTCAAGAGCTGATGGCTATGGCGATTGCGCCTAGGATGCTTACCAAAGATGTGAAGCAAGTCAAAGATAGCAAGAAGAAAGGTGCTTGATATGATTGGGAGAAGTTGTGGCTGTGATTAAGGGATGGTGGTTTTTTTTACGGGAAGTCTAATGTATACTAGTTTAGTATTATATGGGCAATGTACTTTGCATCATACAGTACTTAATTTGAGTGTTTTTAAACTGAATTGTTTCTTCTTTGTTATAAAAGGTTGGGATGATTTAACTTATTCAAATTTTATATAATTTTATTGTTATTTTAGATTGGTTCGGTTTCGATTTCTTGTTCTCTATATTTCTCAGCGTTACTTCCTTATGTAAAAGATACTGTGAGAGGTCCAGTCTATAGTTTCCTTACGTAAAAGCAATGTAATTTAGATTAATTATTAATTTAGCCAAGATATACTTTTTAATATTTTCTAAATTTTTGAGTGTGATCTGCATTATTCCTTTTTCTTTTTGGTTCTTGGCCTTGCTTTTGGATGAGTAGTAGCAACATATTTTGATTTTTGTCCCAACTGCAATAAGTCCACTCAATAGTTCGACATGCTTAATGCTTTCCATATCCAAGGTACTGAGAATATATGTGGCAAAGAAGGCATGCCTTTAGCGAAAGCAAATCATGTTGTCAGTACTACTAAAAGACAGACGATGGTTGTTACGATCGATATCCTTTTACCATTGGATATAATATTTTTTTCTTCTGAAAGCTCAAAAAACTTGGTAATCTTTAAAGTCTCTAAACTTCTAATCTTTTTATTTGTTTTGTTTGTTCCGACCTTTATACTTCATATAACAATTTATTTTATTACCTAATTATATTTAGATATTATTACTATTTTTGTTACATAATCTATTTAGTTAAATATACAAAGTAGATTTCAATATATTCTATAAAATTTTATATCGTAAAAGAATAGTTGCCAAATTTTTTAAAATGATATATATACCAAAGATTAAAAAATATTACCATTTACATATTTTAATATTTAAAAAATATATTTTATAGAAATATGAAAACATTGCTCCTTAGGCTATGAGGTATGCTCCATTTTCACCCACACCAAAAGTGACTTCACCTCACTACCATATCATCCCCATTTCCTTACCACACCACCAAGAATATACTCACCACCTATGATGCACCGAAACGCCACCAAGGCCGCCGTTCCCGTATCGGATACTTGCCGGAAACGGATACTCACCGGAAACGCCTAGAAACGTTTCGGATGAACCAGAAACGTTTCCGATGAAGTATCGCCCACGTTTCTTTGAAGTATCGGCTTCTTTCGATCAACAATTCAGCATTCCCGTCGATTAGTGACACCAAAGGCGCGGTGGAGAGGCTTAGCAGCAGCGGCGGCGGCCATGGGTGTTAGGGTTTCGGAGTGGAGCAGCGGCGGTGGGAAGGAGAGGAGCGTAGGTGAGAAAAGAAAGGGAAGTGAGAAATTAGAGGAGGGAAATCAGGATCTATTTTGACCCTCTGATAATACAAACAACATGGGCCGACTCTGGGAGAGATAATACACATACACAATACAATAAGGCCATAGGGCCGACTAGGTAAACATGAGCCGGTTGGCCTTAAATACATGTATATATATATATATATATATATATATATATATATATATATATATATATATATATATATATATATATATATATATATATATATATATATATATATGTATTTTAAATCTGCCGTATATCTGCCGTATCCGTATATTAAATTTTTGAGTTTTGCCGTTTCCGGTATCCGTTACGTATCCGTTTCCCGGTGCCGTATCCGTTTCCGTGCAACATAGCTCACCACTCCACATCATTTTTTTTTCTTTTTGTATTTTAATTTTTTATATAATAAATTATTATTAAGAAGAGAGAGAAAGAAAGAGAGAGAGAGAGAGAGAAAGAAAGAACGAAAGAAAGAAAGAGAGGTGTTGCTCATTGTGGCTGGGAAGACAATTGCCCCACTCCTATAAGGTCTACACCACCAAGGAAATGGTGTTCCACTCCACATCATCATGTCAAATCATACCCATGCCATTGGCGTGGGTTGCATATCATTAAGTTAACGGTGGACAAATCTATTAGTTTTGATCATTGATCCATATAAAAAGACAATTTTATTCTTTCTAGTGTGTATATATTTTTATCTATTTACATATTTTAATAATTAAAAAAACAAAAAACACCATCTCCTCTCTCTCCCCATCTCTAATCATCGTGTCCAACAATCCGCCCCTTATTTAAACCGTTGGGTTGTATTAATACAGATTCGACCAGGATAAGGTGGACTATACTGGATGTTAATTTTCTCAATATTAATGGTTGAAACTATTTTAGATTCATACTTTCTAAAATTTATTGTGGGTGAACAAAAATTGAAGATACGTTTTTCTTTTGAGCAAAATGACTTGAAAAAAAAAAAAAAAGATATATACATTACAAAATTAAATTAAAAATGGATCTAAGAACAGTAGATGATTTATGTTATACTGTTGTTTAAAAGGAAGCGAGAGTTCATAACAAAACCCTTTAATTCGACTCTCTTTGAAAATTGCGAGTGCACTCCCTCCTAAATTTACTCCAAAGAGACTCCTCGGCTGTTGCACACACTCCAGTGTCCAGACCCTTTGAGAGTTGAGACTTCGAGGCATATACACTTGCAGGCGGTGTCTGTGCGCGTGATACGATTCAGATAGTGAACAATGATGGAGGAAGACGACGGAGCTGCATCAGGGCGGTCATCGCCACCGACTCCCAAAAAGGTTAAGGTGGAATCGGAAGAACCAATAGAGTTATTGAAGGCTGGGGATCATTCAGAAGATGAATCTAAGGAAATTGAAGATGACGACGGAGATGAGGATGAAGATGAAGATGGATCACCGCCTGGGTGGCAGCGGTCGCCATTGTTATTAGACATGGGCGACCTTCCACCCTCTTCCCCATTACCTCCTACTCCGCCTCTTCCGTCTTCCCCTAGAGGTATTTTCTCCTATTTTCCCCCAATTCTATTCCCCTATTGTTTATGTGTTTTGTTCTTTTCTTTTCAATTGATTGGTACTTTGATTAATATACTTGTATCACTGTATGTGACTTAAGATGTATGCAATTTGATATTCATAACTGAAGAATTGCTCATGAAATACTTGAAATTAGGGGCGTTTGGATGTGTGTTTTAGAAACTTTTATCAAATAAAGGTAGCCATATTTAAGTAATTTTTAGTTTATCCTCAATAGTAGTTTTCATACGGCATCCCTCTAACCGCATCTCTAAATCTGATAATGTTGGTGCTAAAAACAGAAAATCAGAACACTAGAAGAAATTTAATTATTTCAACCTGCAATTTCCATGATCACTTTTGCAGCATATTCAAACACCCCCTTAAAAACCATTTATTTCCCACCATTTTGTAGTAAGTTATTACCTCATAACTAAGTTTGAGTAGTTTTTTGGTTTGGAAGAACTAACATGTAGCAGCTCAGATTTAAACATGGAGCAACAAGATTCAGAAGATGAAGGACCTCCACCTGGATGGGATAACACATATCAGATAAAAGAACAAGTGGAACAGACACTTACACCTTTTTCATCAGGTGAATTAAGCTGCCTTCATCACTTTTTACTAATATGCCATTATGAACCTTGCATTCAACTGCATCTTTACTATGTATTAAATAAGCCTTAGGTCTCATTCTCAAGCATAAAAGTGATGGAAACATGAATCTTTTAAAGTGGAAGTGGACCCCGTAACAAGTTATTTAGTATAATGTAATAAACTTTTTGATCCATTCCATTTCAATCTTGAAAAGGAAAGTAAATGAAGACACTATATTATACGGGTATTAGTAGATACTCTTTTACGTGTCTATCTTTCATGTTTGAGTTTTATTTGAGCTGTACTTAATCACCAAACTACTTTTGTTTCACTGCTTAAACACTTCATTAGATATATAAATTAGACTAAAAAGCCGTCCTTAATTGTGATGAAATGAGTGTTATATAAATCTAACAAGCAGACATATCAGATATAAAGATGGAGGACCTGCAACAAGATGCCCGAAATGGAGATGGTCATCCTAGTCCTGTAACAGAACCACTTCCTTCAGGTGAAACCTTTTGTTATTATTGTAGTAATTGAGATTTATTTGAATGAATGATTATATATATCCCTTTATTTCTAGTTATGTTGGAATATGTAAATACTTATAACCCTAATAAGTTTCATGATATGTAAGAACTAATATGTGAGAATTCAGATATGAAGGTTGAAGAACAAGACTCGGAAGATGAAGGACCGCCACCTGGATGGGATTCCAAGTGTCAGCCTGAATCTGAATTACAAGTGGCATATCCAACAGTTAATCAATTAGGTAAAACAGAGAACTCTTTTTAGTTAATTATAATCTTTTCTCGTTTTGTTACTTTTGACCAAAAACTGAATGTTCATGCAGATTGCTTTTCTTATCTCTTGAATCTTACTTGTTAACTTTTAACATAAAGGTGTTTGGTGGGGTGGGGCCCACGCATAAAAAAACAATTATAAAGTACCAAGTATATATAAAAAAGCTCTAATTTTTAAGTTTAGAAAAATAAAAAAAGCCTTCATTTTTAGACGTTGACATGTATCCTAATGAGCAGATGTGAAGACGGTGGATGTGCAACAAGTTCCCTCAGGTGAAACCTTTTGTTATAACTGTAGTAATTTAAAGGAAGTATCATAACCTTTTATTGCTAGTTATATTCAGTTTATGAATGAGAGTATGTAAATAATCATAATAAGTTTGATGATGTGTAAGAACTCAGATATAAAGATGGAAGAACAAGATTCAGAAGATGAAGGACCACCACCTGGATGGGATTCCAAGTGTCAACCCCCATCTCCAACTATTACTCAATCAGGTCAATTTCCTTCTTACAACAAAATACGGATTTGCAAAATACGAATTTAGACCACAACTACTTATAAGCTACAAAAGTCTAACAAATAGGAACTAGACACGTGTTCCTTACAACTAATTGTAACAAATATAACAAACTGATACAAAAAACTATCAGATATAAAGACGGAGAATTTGCAACAAGATGTCCAGAATGGAAACAGATCAGGTGAAATCTTTTGTTTTATTATTGTAGTAACCAATAGTTCATTTGAAGGAATACTATAACCCTAATAAGTTTGATGAAATGTAAAATTTCAGATATAAAAGTGGAAGAACAAGACTCAGAGGACGAAGGACCTCCACCTGGATGGGATGCCAAGTGTCAGCTTGAACCCGAATCAACAATTACTCAATCAGGTCAAACAGTCAACTCTTTTTAACTAATTATATAATCTTTTATCATTTTATTTATAAGGCGGTGGTGTGTCCTAAGTCCTAACTAATATACATAATAGATATGAAGACCGAGGATATTCAACAAGATGATCCCCAACCACCACCTCAACTACTTCCCTTAGGTGAATCTTTTATTTGTTTATTGTAGTAACAAAATATTCATTTAACGGAATAATACGTGACAACTCAGCTATAAAAGTGGAAGAACAAGATTCGGAAGACGAAGGACCGCCACCTGGATGGGATTCCAAGTGTCAGCCCGAACCAGAATTACAAACTGCAAATCCAACAACACCTCCATCAGGTCATTTATAAAATTCTTTTAAATAATTAATTATAATTTTCTTGAATTCTGGTATTTGTCGGAATCATGGTGTGATTATTACATGTTATTAGATTCTAAAATTGAGGGTGATCGACAAGAAGATGAAGGCCCCCCACCAGGTTGGGAACAACAATCACAAGATCATTCAAATCTGCCATCACCAATACTTCCATCAGGCAAGTTTTCAAAATATTTTATTCAATGCATTAAATTCACAAAACCTAAAATGTGAAACATGTAAAGGTGCAAAAATGGAGTTTGAACAAAAGAATGTGGAATCTGTTGTAGAAAGGCAGCAATCCACTCCTCCAATGAAACCCCCAGCACCTGTACATGTACATAATCCTGGTGAGTCATTTTTAAAATTTTTAGTTTTAGAATTTGAACTTTTCACTAAATGATTTGTGTATTCTTGATAATTGTATGATTTGATGCAGAAATGGGACAAATGGTGTGTGGTTCTTGTAGACGATTACTTAGCTATCCGAAAGGTGCGCGGTATGTCGAGTGTGGATGCTGTTTGGAAGAAAATTACGTTCTCGAAGGTCCGTTTTACCCTTTCAAAATTCCACGTATAACTCAATTTCTTTTTCATTTTTTTAATTTCTTTTTTTTTTTTGGCAGAACACGAAGTAGGACAAGTGATATGTGGAGGTTGTGACGTGTTACTTATGTACCCATACGGGGCACCAAAAGTTAGATGCGTAAATTGCAGCACTGAAACAGAAATCGGGGTACGTTTTTCTCATTATATACTAAATACCATAAATAAAATAATTTAAAAGTTTATGTTTTGTGTAATTTAACAGGATCAAAATAGACGTCCATCACTTGCGGAACAGCAGAGGCGAGGCAGGCGGCACTTGAAGCGTGTGCAAATGGGCAAGTGCTAAGAAGCAACCACGTCCACGTGTGAAGCTGTATCTAGTTTTTGGTCAGATGTTTTTCTAGATTAACATAGAAAACGGGATTCAAACTTATGATTTCTGTGACATTATCATATTGAAAAGTGATCGTGTGGCGTCAACCTAGTTGTGTTTTTCTTCGGTTTTTATTTCTTTAGTCCAATGTTTTGACTGAATTAAGAGAAAATTGCAAGTCCAAAGTTTGAAAAACGTGAAATACTAGAAAGTCGTATTGTTACATGTTTTGAACAATGGTGCATGGTGCCGAATAAAGGCTCTATATTAACATGTTATTCAAAATATGGTTCTCCGTATCATTATTTACTTTTCGGGTCTTTAAAAAACCTTGTGTTTTTGTTATATGTTATTTGTGATAAGTTTCGAAACTTTTTTGTATCATTCCATTGGAACTTTGAAAATTAGGTCTTTTATGATAAACTTTTTGGGAAAATTCTATAAACTCTTCATGTTTTTAACAAGTGAGTCTACGTAAGCCTAAACAACCGGTTAATCAAAACTTTTGAAATATACCCGGTTAGTATTTTTTTTATTTTTTAATTATGTAAACAAAAGTGTTCACTGACTTATTCATGAAGAATAATATATAAACGTAAAACCGTATAGAGATTTACGATATTATCTATTTATAATAGAATTAGAGAAAACATTGCGTGTTATAATATATAAATTTAGTTTGTATATTTGTTAAAATATACAGAATTGTAGTTTTTAAATTTTTTTTTTCAAAATTACTATTATAACGATCGATGTTAGTGCTTTTTGCTTCTACAAAGTCTATTATTGTTTGTTGTTTACATTTTCTTTCTGCAAAAGAAAAAAATACTTAGTTTTCGGCTTTTCCTTAGAAAACTTTATTTGTTGATGTTTTTGTATTCTAGGAAAATTGCCATCGAGTAGGTTGCATTTTACCGGAAGTATGTTTTTTTTCCAAGAGCAATATAAACACTAAAACTTTTTATAATTATTATCTTTTTGAAACCGGCGAGAAAATACAATTAAAAAGACCGCACGCCTAGCATGGAGCTAGACGAAGCACAGTAACGTTTTTATCCATTCATTTAAAAATACATGTATGGACATCTATGCATAGTTAATTCACCTATACAAATAGTCCACATATTTTATGACTTTGGCCTACCTAAAATTGACATTTAATCTACTTGTGATTGTAATTAATTTAGAAGCTTCTAATAATTTCTTTAAGATAACAGTATTTTGTTAAGAGGGCATGGGTCTAATTTAAGTTGTGTTATAAAATCATTCTTTAAAAAAGATGTGTTTTTTTAACCTTTTACGGTATACTTTGTCTTAGTAAATTTAAAATTAATTAAAGCTGCATCGTTTAAATCATTCTTGTGTATTCGTTGTATATTTATATTTTAAATATAATATTTGTCATTTATAACATTTAAGTAGATATCATAATGATATTAATCAATCACATATTAGATTTTGTGATGTATATTAACTCTAATAATATGATTTATACAATAAGTCAAAATTTTATAAAAAAACTAATAACTGTAAACGGTATTTTTAAATATTATATAAGTTAGAACAGTACGTAATTAAGTTTTTTGTATAAAAAATGTAATGTTTGAAGAAGAATCAGTGGCTGAATATGAACACAACACAAGGCCACTTTTATCTAGGCAAAAAAAAGTACATTTTATGGTTTCATTATAACTTTTGTAATTTAATTATTATATTATATCTTAATTTGATAATTCAACCACTGGTATCATAACAAAATTTAACGAAAACTTGGTCTCAAGATGAACAACAATTAAATTAAAATCGTTATTTTATATCAAATTAAACAGACATTATCATGTTCACAAATACCATTTGACTCAAGATTCGAGTTGTACACACACAAACAAATATCAAAATACCTTTTTGATTATAATAGGAAATATCACTCAAAAACCTATTACAGGGTTTCTCACAAACTCTGTGTCTCACACACACTCTCTGTATTTCCATAGCTCGTTAATACAGAATTTATATAACTAGAAAGTGTTAAAGTATGAGACAAATTAAAATCTCCACATTCTAATTTGTCCCCTTTGATTGAGGTGATTGAACAGGAAATCCACTAAGGACTTAGGATTCCAACAATCACCCCCGAATCTCTAAGTCCTTCTAGAGTCATCCTCGTCCAAAATAACGGCCTCATGGAAAAATACGGCTTCATCGGTATCTTCGTGTTCGATAAAATTACTTTCTTCATATTTTTTAAGTCTTTCGGGACATTTAGACGCGTAATGGCCCGGTTTATCGCATCTGTAACAAATAACTTTTGACAGATCCTTTTCCGGGTTTCGATTCGAGTCCGAATTGGAATTGGGCTTGTTTTTGGGCTGGTTTCTATTTGAATTGGCCCAAGATCCATTTGATTTGGGCTGAGATCCATGAGAAGACCCGGATCCGGATCCGCCTGACCCGAACCCGCCACCCGACCCGGTTTCAAAGGAATTAAACCCGCGATTATTGTTTCTTCCCCAATTCCCAGCTACGCTTCTGTAAATCTCTCCTTCCCGATCGAAATTCCTTCCGCCTCCTCCTCTTTCTCGATTCAATCCGCCATCGCCATCACCGCCGTGATGGAGTACCTCCCGCCTCCTCCTTGCGACCCAAAGCCTCCACCAGAATTCGTTTTACCACCGCCACCGTTTCTCCATCCGTCACCACCACTAGATCGGGTGAACATCACCCTTTGTTGACCACCGTCTCCGCCTTCTTCCTCTCTCACCCTCTCCTCGTAAGCCTTCAGTCGACCGACTACGTCCTCGAAGCCAACTGTTTTCAAATCGAGCACCTGCTCGAGGGAGGCGACTATGTGGATGTATTTGCGTGGTAAGGATTTTAGAAACTTCTTTACCATCGTTGCTTCTTTAATTGACTCACCGAGTGCTGCAGACTTGGATGAAATTCCGGACATCTTTCCAGCGAAACTATCGATTGATTCCGTTTCCGACATCTTCATTCTGTCAAACTCGGATGTTAGAGTTTGTAATCGTGCTTCTTTGACCCGATCTGCTCCTACATATCGAGCCTTGATTGCGTTCCACAGTGATTTTGAGGATTCGACATCTCCTAGTTGCATACTTTATGAATTTTGAGCACAATCTTCATTCGTAGGGCCCAGACGGTATAATTTGTGGACGAGAGCATTGGACAGGCCATCAAGGTTGAGCCGATCTGCTTTTCCCTCACAGTTGGAGGTTCTTGATCTTCAACATCTGACATGGTGTCCTGCTTGATCACCAGGTATGGTCAACAGTCTCAAAGCCCCGGTTTCTTGAGCTCTGATACCAATTCAAGATTCGAGTTGTACACACACAAACAAATATCAAAATACCTCTTTGATTATAATAGGAAATATCACTCAAAAACCTATTACAGGGTTTCTCACAAACTCTGTGTCTCACACACACTCTCTGTATTTCCATAGCTCGTTAATACAGAATTTATATAACTAGAAAGTGTTAAAGTATGAGACAAATTAAAATCTCCACATTCTAATTTGTCCCCTTTGATTGAGGTGATTGAACAGGAAATCCACTAATGACTTAGGATTCCAACATTGACCACCTGTCTCTTTAATAGAACACATTGTGTTCACATGGAGCGGAGAACCTCTTGATGCAAATTATTGAAGCTTTAGTTCCAAGAGTCTATTGATGCCTTTTAACACCTAACCATACTCACACATATTATTATCAAAGGTGGTTACTTTTTCTAACTCATGCTTTTATTTATTTATTCTTCAATTGTCCCACAGTTTCGTATTGTTAGATAAACAATAAATTTGCAATTTTTCTATGATCTCTCTTCTGCATACACACTATGCACCTCATGTGTCCTATTTATTACTCACCCCTGTTTTCGTCCAAACACCATAAATTAAATAAAATGACATTTTGATCCATTGTATAATTTAACTAAGTAGGATGGAAATTGGCGAAGAAAAAAATACGACCACAATTTACAAGTGCGGATACATGAATAAACGAATTTATATGTTAGTAGGTGGGGGACTCTGTGAGTGGTGGCTGATATGTACCATTTATTCTGTAAAACAACAATAGTTCATAATTAATCAACTAGCTACATATTTTATGTAAGAACCCGAAAAATTTGGTAAAAGTTGTAAAATGAACATATGAAAAGTTGGGATTGAACGAGGGCGTAATAGTAAAAATTTGCTAAAAAGGGCAAAATGGTCATTTAGCATACCAACGGCTTAAATGTAAAGAAAATATGATGTTGTGATAAAAAATGAAAGAAAACAAAACTTAAAATGATCTAAAATGAGTTTTGTGCCATTTTGGGACAAAATAGAACTTGAGGGACTAAACTGTCAATTGAGCAAAGTTAGGAGGTATAAAAAGGAGAAAATATCTCCTTAATGTTCAGAAGTTGAGGAATTCTCCATAGAAATCGTGAAAGTGCCAGAGAGAGAGCTAGGATGATCGGGTCTTGAGTTTTTTGAAGAATTGGAAGAAACTAACTTGGAATTGAAGAAATCCAGGCCTTTTAAGGTTAGTAAACTTGTTTCTAGGGTTGTTTAACCCATTTCCCGTGGGTAGGTTACTATAGCTTCGAAAATTCAGTGGCTAGAGGAGGATTATCCTATGATTCCTAGCCTTAATTTGTGTCTTAATCATCATATAAACCTAGTTTACCCATTGAAAGTGTTAAAAAAAATCAAGAAATGAGAATTTGAGCTCAAGAACCCTAACTAACGGGTTTCTAAGAACAAGATGGTTATAATGGTTCTTGATAAGTCTAATATGTTATAATAGAAGTAATAAATTGTTCCTAGTTGATAAATTTGAGTAATTTCAGATTTTGGGTAAAAATGTCAAAAATGGAAATTTTTGGAAGAAACTTGGAATCCATGATTCCATGGTTTAAAAACAAGTAAAAGTAGTTGGGTTATGTTTCTAATCACATCTTGATCATTATCCAACATATGGATAACTTAAAATCAAGTTTGGTGATTTCATATGCCATTGAACCCTAGAAATTTGAGTTTAAGATCAAAATGTTAATTTGACATAAAGAGTTGGTTAGAATGAGTCATAAATGATGTTTAAGTATGAAGAAACCATTAGAAGTGGTTTCCTAAGAGTTTCAATTAATAAAATGAAAGTTTGAACAAAAACTGAAATTTGTCGGGTGGAATGGAATTGATGATTCCATGAATGAAACCCATGAAAATGGTTAATGGAAATCATGAATTGGTAATTAACAAAGTATTTTTTTGGGTTATAAAAACCTTAAATTAAATCATCCATTTGTTAAATAAGTATATGGATAGAAAATGGACAAAACTAGACTTTAAAATTTGAGTTGATGTGCATACGAGCTTCCTTAAAGCTCTTGTGACATCCTATGGTCTTAATCATTAAGTCATGGACTAAATAAGACTTAATAGAAGTGAAAACATGTTCTTAACATAATAAATGGTCAATAGAACCCATGGTCAAAATTTGGTGAAGTTTGGAGTTAAAACGAGCCCGATACATGATTTTTAGTGAAAAATTCAAGTTTTTGAAGGATCTGGGAGTTACACGGCCGTGTAACTTTTATGAGCAGAATTACACGACCGTGTAACCCACTGGAAGGTGGTAAAGAGTCTATTTTGCCCCTAGACATGTAGCCTTGGTCTCCAATTGATCCCATAAGTGTTATAGAGCATGAAAACATGAAAAATGAGTCTAAATTGTGTATGTGACTTTCCAAGGATATAATGGTCAATAAAATGTCATTTAAATGATAATAAGAATAAGTAAAAAGGTGTGCTAAGGGATGAATATCACAAAAATATTGTGATACGAGTCTAGTGGAACATAACAAAGTAGTCCTTACATATTAAAGTATAACGTCTTATTAATAAAATGTGAATAAACGTTCTAGGTGCTTAAGAAGTAAAAGATCAATAAACGGAAAGGACAAGGAAGGGTGTAGCCATAGTTAGACTTCTCTAACTAGTCAAGGTGAGTACATGCAGTATTTTTACCCATTCTGGGGTACATGGCAAGTAAGTATTTTCAAGATTTCCTATAAAATTTCTATATGTGAAATTATATGCAAGATTATTATTTCTAACCTGTTGTGAAAGTATAATGCTATATTTGAAGTTATGTTTTGAACTACAAGTTAAATTAAGGGAAAGTATGTTGGTCTATGAACCAATTATGTGAAAGTATATTTGGGTTACAAGTTATATATGTTTTCAAGTATGAAAGGCATATAGCCATAAGATGTTTAAGAAATATGTTTTGGTTACAAACTATATATGTTTTCAAGTATGAATGGCATATAGCCATAACATGTTGGAAAGTATGATTTGGCATAAAGCTAGAATGTCATAAAAACATATTTTACATATGTGATGAAAATTATAAATTTGGCATTTAGCCATAAAGACAGAAAATGATGAAGTTTGGCACTTAGCCACTATCTATATGTATGTGAGTAATGTTCAAGCAAGCAGAAAGTGTTTTGTATGACTGGTAATTGTAGCAAGCAGCGTTAGTAAGGGAACTATGTTCCACCTACCCGGGTTAGGTAAGGGGTCTACTGGGGAAAAAGCCCCATCGCGAAGTAGATTGCCTAAGCACTTCTATGGTGAGGATTGATCCGTTCTTTCTAGCCATAGAGACTTGGGGTATCACTTATGGTGATTAAAGCCCTAAGTATAAAAATCCAGCAAGCTTATAAAACCAGTCAAAGAAAGTAAGAAAGATGCTATTTTTGCAAAGTATGTTACAAAATGATTTTGAGAAGTAAAGAGTTATAGTATGTTGCTACTATAAAGTTTTGAAAAATGTTATGTTTGCAAAGTATGATATGAAATGATTTTGAAAAGTAAAGAGTTATGGTATGTTACTACTATAAAGCTTTGAAAGATGTTTTATGTTATAAGTTTTATAAAAAGGTTGGAAAAAGAAGTTAAATGTTTGAGTCTAAAACTCATGTAACTCACGAGACATTATTGTCTTACGTATTCTATGTTTTGCCATGTATTCCAGGTTAAAATGATTTGCTATAGATGGGATGAAGTTTAGCTGGAGTGGAGTTCAAGTCAGCTCCTATCTTGGACTCAAGGTTTAATCATTTCTTGCTTACTATGGTTAGTTTTGGTATGAATTTGTGACACCCACTGTTTTTAAGCATGTAAATTATCGGTTTTTGATAAACCGTATTTTTGTATTCATGTATTTATACGAAAAACCATAGTATTTGCAAGCAGTAGAAATGGGGTGTCACATTTTATATTTTCAATTTTAGTATTTTATTATTTTATTATTCTACTTTATTCGTGTGACTTATCATTTTTTATTTTATATTTAGATATGTAGTATTTTAGTATTTCATATTAAATGGATTTTTCAATTTCATAGCTGAATTTGTAGCTGGAATTTAACCCAAAATGTAGTTCAACCAGATTTCTATCATGGATACCAAACTTTGTTTTGGTCTATTAAAAGATCACGAACTGTTAGAAGTTTTCAATACCTAATATGCCAATTAAACAAAAATAGAATGACTCAGTCCATAAACTAATTTACATATAGAATTTACTTAAAACATAAGATCATAAAGCACAAATACTAAGAAACAAAATTCATCATCCATCATAGAAATTTGGCCAAAGTACGTTATTTTATATTTAATCAATATAACTAATCTGTAATTAACAAATAGTTAAGGTGCCGTTCGTAGTTTCTCCTTATCCAATATCATAAAAAGAGGCATTTCTAGAAGGCGGTGGTGGTGGGGCCACATGGTCTCCCACTAGAGGATTTTGGTGGTGAAGATGCTTAAATTTTAACAAATTGGTAACGAAGCGTATTTTAAACCAATAACCTTTTGGTACGAAAATATAAGTTGGGTCAAGTTGATTCTAATCATTTTGTTATTAGTTTTATAAATAATTAATTTATAAAATATGAACAATAAACATCATCAAAACATTAACATAGTCTTTTTAACAAAATAGGTTGGAAGGTTATAAATATAAAACATATACTTTGGATCGTTTGATGAGTTAGACTTTTCTAGCTAAAATCTTTTCTATTATTTAATAAAATTTATGTGTTGAAAATATAATATAATTAAATAGCTCTTAGTTTTAGAATCAAGATTTTCAGATCCATAACTAACCGGTGGTGCATTCTAAACAGACTATCATATAAAGTTATAAATAACTAAATAATATTATATTTATAATATGAATAAATATTTACTAAGGTTTTTATCTGCCTTTTCAAATTTTGAGCACGTAATCGTCTACAACTAAATCATCAAAAAGATAATCGTAATAATATATCATAAATCAATTAATCAATTAGTAACTCATGTAATATGTTTTTTTTTTAAGAAATTGTATTGATTCCTAATTTTTGTTTTAACCATTTGAAATGATAACAAATGAATTAAAATATTATTAATTTTATTAAACTTTACGATTGTCATCTTTTCAAATGATTAAGAATAAAATTAGAAACAAAAATTAAAAATCAATACAATTTTTTTTAAAGTCTATTTTAGACCATATTTCTTTTTCTTTCTAATTTAGAGAACATACTATAACACTGACTACTGTACAGTCTACCGGTGTGCCTATAAAACCCCAAAATCCCACCGGCTCTTCTCCCAGTCTCAATCTCCTTTCTCTCTCATACGACGCCGCGTGTCATCGTAAACCTCTAATTCCCGATCAAGTTCCGATAGCTTAGCAGAAGCTTCTTATCTTGCAACCTTCGTATATTCCGGTAATTCCTCCGATACCTACTTTTATATGATTTCTCATAAGAATTTTATTGTGTTTGGGTTGCTGTGATAAGACCTTTGTTCACAATGGATCCGTCTTTTTCTATTTACACGTACAGTAGGAGTTCTATTCGTTCATATAGAAAATTCGTGGCAGAATTTGAGATGCCATGGATTGAGCTCGTTGTTCGCGTTTAGTTTAGAACGCAGTGAGCCCGTTATATCTGTAACGCAATTATATAAGTGATGAAGATAACTTCATCACTTGATGTCGTGATTAAGAAAAAGTGTCGGTGCGCAGACTAAGTTATATCCTTGGTTCATTTGTAGATTAGGTATAATGGATTACTGGAAAATTTGAAGTTATATGGCCACGATCTGTGATCATGAAATTCTTCCCAATTATGGCTTATAAGCAATTTGAAGCTTTTTATTGCGATACTGATAATATACAGTAAGATGCATTCTACTGTTGCATATTCTTACTAAATCTACTGTTCTTCCAGGTGCAAACCACATCAAAATGGCAACGGAATGCGAAAACTATCTCACCGATGAATTAAAACCCGAAAAATCTTTGCCCTGCTTTGACTGCAGTATCTGCCTGGACTTCGCTAAAGACCCTGTGGTCACTCTTTGCGGCCACCTCTATTGCTGGCCATGTATCTACAAATGGTTATCTTTCCCCACCGATTCCGGCGACAATCCACCATGTCCCGTCTGCAAATCCGAAATCTCCGACACCTCCGTCGTCCCTCTTTACGGCCGCGGCAAAACATTTTCCGACAACGAACCTGGCGGCAAGACCCCAAACAACACCGCCGTTATCCCACCTCGGCCACACGCCGCCCTCTTATCCCCGGCCAATTCCGCCCGTCAACCACCATACGAAAGTCAAAGTGACGGCCTCGATGCTTACAATCCGAATGTATGGATGTACGGAGAAATGATTTACGCTAGGGTTTTTGGGAACTCGCAAAGTTTATACACATTTCCGAATTCGTATCATTTGGCTGGAAGCAATAGCCCTAGATTAAGAAGGCAAGAGATGCAGGTTGATAGATCTTTGAACCGATTAACTCTGTTTCTATTCTGCTGTTTCTTCGTTTGCCTTCTGCTCTTTTAGCGCAGGGGCAGGTTAGTCTTTTTGACATATTTTGTTGCAGTATGTATGTTTGTTTATAGATGTGAGATTACATATCGACTATCGTATATGGTTTTTGTATATATGAAGTTTTGCCATTTTTGTCATATTATTAAATGAGAATGATATTATAGTTGTCTTATAATATGTTAAAATGCCAACTACCTCTTTTTCTGAAAAGAATTTGATTATTTGCAATATTCTTAAAATAAAGTTTTCTCAATCCATCATCATATCTAATTATAACAAAGTATTCATAACCACCAAATGCATCTACACAAGATACATGTACACACACTATGAAACAAACATGCACCGGTTTGGTCATTTACTTCAATCAATTACAACCTACAATCGATTTGTTTGGATGATAAAGATTCGTTTCATATTTGTCTCTAATAAATTATATAATGGACCCACTAAATTGACTCATGAACTATAGAATATAGATGCATGTTATGTACGCTTATGTCACTTACTGATATTTTATATGTAATATTATTAAAATACGAAAGCGTAAACTTGTCTGAATACATTAAAATATATATGTAATTAAAGTCATAATATCGAATTTATCATAATTAACACTTTGAATTGGTATATAATGCTTCCTACACATTCGGATCCAACAAACTTATAACATTCTAAAACTTGATCGTAATATACCATCATCATATATTGTAATACGTCAAAATCAATAATAGTATTGCATCTATAACGACATTAAGTCCGTACTATATGTTGTTGCAGCTAATTTGAAATAGTCAAGAAAAATATAAAAGTATTTACTCCTATTTTCATCAACCGCAAGTGTCATGTAAGAGGTTCCTTCCCATTTATTTAAAGTAAATATGGTGAGATGTCTAAATCTAGTATGAAGGAGCCATGCTCTTCATGGGGTCTAAGAAACCCCGGCATTAAAGCAACCATAAATACGAGAACTAGACAAATGGACAGTTGAAGCTGAGTTCCTAATGAGTCGGTAGGTTTGAGTTGAAATAAAGGGGACATGATTCAGTAGTGTTACCTGTAAATTTTTGTCTAATAAGTTTTTATTTGTTTTGAGTAACTAAGGCTATGTTTGGCACATCACATCTGACTTGTAAGCTAGCTTTTTTTTTTTTTTTTTGAGTAACGTTTAAAGTCAGGGGCGGATCCAGGAATTATTACTAGGGGGTGTATCCAAAAAAAAATTCCCGGATAGAAACCCTAGCTTGAACATCTTTTGGTAAACTTTTCTGATTTTGCTGCAATCTGTCACTATTTTGTAAAAATCATAACTAATTCTAGAAAAGTCGTATGAGGTTGAGGTTGGTACCAAAAGTTCCGTATTGGAGTTTAGTATCTTTGGTTAGTTGAGCCCGAAAATTGAATATAAATATAAGTAGTGTGAAAAGATCCATTTCTCACTGATCATTTTGGGTGAGTCTGTTTTGTGGTCATAAATTGTAAAAATCATATCAAATCAAGGAAAAATCATTAGAAGACGAATTATATATCCACGCGAAGCTAAGAGTATGAACTATATGATAGAGTCGCCCGAAAGTTGAGCTGGTGCAAGGGCACACCCTGGAACCCCCTTGAATCCGCCCCTGTTTAAAGTAACTTTTAAACTAGCATATAAGCTATCGTTTAAAATGCTACTATGAGTAACGTTTAAAGTAACTTTTTCAAATATTTCAAATTTACCTTTCAATATACTACATACTACACGTACTGATAAAACATTTATCTATAAATTTGATTTCCATTTTCGAGAGTCACATCATAAGATGCGAGAACTTCGTGATAATATTACGAATATGATATTGGATGCAAAAAGTTTAAATTAAAATCAGAAAACTTTTATTTAGTATTTACTTTAATTTAATTTTAATGTGTTATGTTTTTTCTTTATAATATTGGATTAATTTTGTGCATGTCATTTTATGTCATTTTACGATTTCCAGCTAGTTTTATCAGTTAGTTTTTACCAGACGTCATTTATTATCAGCTAGTTTTCAGTTACTAGCTAATTATCTAGCTACCCGCTAGTTTTTCGGCTTGCAGCTAGTTTTTCAGTTAGTCTGCCAAACATAGCCTAATATGTTCAATATAATTGAAAAAAAAAAACTATATTATCATTGGTAATAATATACACTTTAGAAAAACCGAATTTTTAGAGATTGTATCTATCAACATACTTTTGGCAACTCTTGAACAATTCAACCCACTCGATAGGTTTCCTCTTTAGCTAAGTCCTTCGCTTTTACCAATTTTATGATGTGAAATAAACATAACCCAAATGAGCTAATTCGCTACTACGCATATTGATACAAAAGTATTAAAGTTTTTAAAAAAATGACAGTTTTATCCTAACATCATTTTTTAAGATATCTAAATTTTATAATTTCACTTACTTTTACCTTTTTTAGATGTACCACATCTTTCCAAGTTACAATAAAATAAAATTTACAAAAACCCTTAAGTTTATTTTTTTTTTTATGTTTTTACCCTAAATATGTCTTTTTTTTTCTATATTATGTGTATTCATGAAGAGAATGCATACTTATACACGACATAAAATATGAGGAAACATTCTTGTGTACGTTTTGAATAACTCATGATAGAAATACATGCACAATAAAAAAGGGGATGATGCATACAACTTATAGGTGTCTAAACTCAAAGTAGCATGGTGGCAGTTAGGGAACCTTAGGTAAGACCGAACAGGAAGGAACAGGAAGCATGAATGGTGAAAGGGAGTTGGGAGGTGCCAAGTTTATGAGGCTTGAATTGGAAAAAAATCACTACATTTTAGTTTTTTTATTTTTTTTATGATGAGATCAAATTGCACAAAAGTCACTACTACATTTTAGATAACTCTCATGAAGTCACTACAGTTTATTTGTATTTTTTTCATTTCACACCTAGAATGTGATGTCATCAAATAGTGTTACGTCATCATGTCATGTTAGCGTCATGCCATCATCAATGAGTACCACGTTAGCTTGTAATAGGGTGATCGGGAAAATGTTTAGCATTGAACAAAATTAGAAAGCACAATCTTTGAATTGAAAAGGAAATAATGAAATGTCAAAATCGAAAAAAATAAAAAAATTAGTGTCTTTTATGACATTTACATGTTGTTTGCAAATCTACATAATCTTTTTTTGGTTTCGCCGATATTTGCAAGTCTACGGTATCCTGATGTTATTAAATGAGTTATTTTCATTATAGCACAACAACCATTTGCGTTTGGTTTTAAAAGGTCATTGTGCTTATTTTTGTGCATTTTAAGTGAATAAACAAAAAATACCATCGTAAATAAGGGAATGGGGTGATGGTTTACCAGTTTGTAGGTAACTCCAACCTACATGGCATATGACATGGAGCGTTGTCCGTCTGCATCGGCTATATGTGTGCGATGATGTGGCGTAAGTTTGACTAAGAAGAACTTGGCTTCCTAAATACACATTGTAAATAGTTTAATCAAACCAATATCATAACAACATTCCTTTTTTCTCATAGCTCCTTGAAACCCTAAACCCCTTTGATGTCATCTTCTAATTCGCCGCAACAATCAAGGAACCAACATTTACCGTTTGTACCTCACGATGGAGACGACATTTTTTTTCCTTGTAGATTCCTGAACTGCCCAACCCTACTTGTAAATTCCCGAACTTCCCAAAATCACTTGTAAGTTAACGTAATCTATTATCACTGAAAAGATGGTGTAAGCTGTTATAAATAAATAATATCGACAATAAAATAAAATAATACGATAAAGAAAAATAAATATGGACACAAGGATTTAACGTGGAAAAACCCTTTCGGGAAAAAACCACGGGCACAACCGATGATAATCACTATATGAGAAAAATGAGGAGGTTACAAGATTTGGAACTGAAAAATATATATCTCTCTTTTCTTTTTAATACACAGAGCCTCACAATATATATTTATGTATATATATATATATAACACTCTTGTATATATTTTTGGGACGATTTGTATGCAAAATAAGCATCCCTTTATATAGGGATGAAGCGGCCGAAATACATTGTGTGCGCCGTTATAAAATGTGTGCGCTGAATTGAAAAATCATCGTTCATATAATTCCCACGTGCAAGTATTCAATTTGGCTTTGATTTCAATTACTATTCATGTGGGGCCCACATGAATTATTTCAATTGCTTTTGCCTTTTGAAGGCATCTTTCCACAATCTCCACCTTGACTTTAAAAGCAATAAGTAATCAAACAACTCCACCTTGAGACGAATTTCCATTTGTAGAACTCCTCATTATAAATCATCGTGTGCCGACAATCCTTGGAATTAGATTGTCATACCAACCAAGCTTGAGCAAAGCTCAAACTTAGTTGCTGGAACCGGCTTCGTCATCATATCCGCCGGATTGTCATGAGTGCTAATCTTTTGAACTCGAATATCACCTTTGGAAATAACATCTCGAATAAAGTGATAACGTACATCAATATGTTTCGTCCTCTCATGAAACATTTGATCTTTTGTGAGATAAATAGCACTTTGACTATCACAAAAAATCTTTGTGGGAGATGTGTCTCCACAAAGTTCACCGTATAAATTTCTTAACCAAATAGCTTCCTTACAAGCTTCAGAAATTGCCATGTATTCTGCTTCAGTTGTGGATAAGGCAACAGTGGTCTGTAGACTTGCCTTCCAACTCACAGCACATCCACCAATGGTAAAGACATAACCTGTCAAAGATCTTCTTTTGTCCAAATCTCCAGCATAATCAGAATCTACATAGCCCACCAGTCCTTCACCAGAACTTCCAAATTGTAAACATGCATTGGAAGTACCGCATAAATACCTAAGAATCCATTGAACAGCTTTCCAATGCTCTTTTCCTGGGTTAGCCATATATCTGCTAACAACACTTAAAGCGTGAGATAAATCAGGGCGAGAACATACCATGGCATACATTAGAGAACCAACTGCACTAGAATACGGAACTTTCGCCATGTTATTAATTTCATCATCTGTCTTTGGACAATATGCTGAAGACAGTTTGAAATGTGCAGCTAATGGAGTACTGACTGGCTTGGCTTTATGCATGTTGAATCTTTGAAGAACTTTCTCAATATACCTCTTTTGACTTAGGTATAGTTTTCCATGCTGTCTGTTACGAGTAATTTCCATACCAAGAATTTTCTTGGCTGGACCTAAGTCCGTCATTTCAAACTCATTGCTTAGTTGTGTTTTCAGTTTTGCTATCTCTAGTTTATCTTTTGCAGCAATCAACATATCATCAACATAAAGAAGCAGATATATTGATGAACCATTGACTGACTTAAAATAAACACAACTATCATAATCTGATCTTTTAAAATTCTGAGATAGCATAAAAGAGTCAAACCTTTTATACCATTGCCTTGGGGACTGCTTTAACCCATAAAGAGATTTCTTCAATCTACATACCAAATTTTCTTTTCCAGGGATAATGAAGCCTTCAGGTTGCTCCATATAAATATCTTCCTCCAATTCACCATGTAAAAATGCAGTTTTGACATCTAACTGCTCAAGCTCATAGTTATGCATGGCAACAATACTAAGTAAAGTACGAATTGAGCTATGCTTTACAACAGGAGAGAAAACATCAGTAAAATCAATGCCTGAAATTTGGCTATAGCCTTTAGCAACTAACCTTGCTTTAAATCTTGCTTCCTCATTAGGAGTAATACCTTCTTTTCTTTTGAAAATCCATTTGCAGCGGATAGGCTTCTTTTCTTTTGGTAATTTTACCAACTCCCAAGTGCCATTCTTTTCAAGAGATTCCATTTCATCATGCATGGCAATTATCCATTTGTTGCAATGTTCTGAAGTAATGGCTTCCGTGTAAGTTGAAGGTTCTTTGATACCTTCAATTTCTTCAGCAACGTTTAAAGCATAAGCAACAATATTTGCTTCTTCTATCAGTCTCTTGGGAGGATGAATGACCCTCCTAGGTCTATCAATTGCTATAGAATGTTGTGGTTGGTGAGTAGGAGTAGGAGTAGAAGACTCTTGCTCAACTGATGGATTTTGATCAATAGAGTTTTCTTTTTCTGGTGTATGTTCTGTGTTAACAGATTGCTCCACCTGCACGCTTGTCTTTTGTTGACTCTCAACAGGAATATTAGTGGAAGAATCTTTATGTAGCATAGCTGATTCATTAAATACTACATTTCTACTAATCACGATCTTTTTAGTTTCAGGACACCATAACTTATATCCTTTCACACCAGACTTGTAACCAAGAAAGATACATTTAATGGCCCTAGGCTCTAATTTTCCATTATCAACATGAGCATAAGCAGGGCAACCAAAAATTCTTAAATCTGAATAGTTTGCTGGGGAGCCAGACCATACCTCAATAGGAGTCTTTTTATCAAGTGGAATAGAAGGTGACATGTTAATTAAATAACATGCAGTAGAAGCAGCTTCTGCCCAAAAACGCTTAGATAATCCTGCGTTAGATAACATACAACGGGCTTTTGAAATAATGGTTCTGTTCATACGTTCAGCTACACCATTTTGTTGGGGTGTGTGAGAAACGGTGTAGTGTCTAACAATTCCTTCTAGTTTACAATATGAATTAAATTCATTTGAACAAAACTCCATACCATTATCTGTGCGAAGCTTTTTGACCTTCTTACTGGTCTGGTTTTCCACCATGACTTTCCATTCTTTGAATGCAGAGAATGCTTCAGATTTGAGCTTCAAGAAATATGGCCAAACTCTTCTTGAATAATCATCAATAATTGTCAACATATAACGAGCACCTCCTAGTGATGCTTCTTGAGATGGTCCCCATAAATCAGCATGTACATACTCCAAAATGCCTTTTGTAGTATGTACCGAGGTGTTGAATTTCACCCTCTTGTGTTTGCCAAATATGCAGTGTTCACAGAATTCAAGTTTGCCAACGCATTGGCCATCAAGCAATCCTCTTTTGCTTAATGCTGTCAAACCAAGTTCACTCATATGCCCAAGACGCATATGCCACAGGTTAGTAGTATCAGTAGATGAATTTGAAGTAACATTAGAATTACCTGTTACTGTACTACCTTGTAGATGATACAGGTTTGCAGATTTAATATCAGCTTTCATCACAATCAAAGCTCCTTTAGAAACCTTTAAAACTCCACCTTCACCGGAATATTTGTACCCTTTAAGATCAAGAGTACTTAAAGAAATAAGGTTTCTTTTCAAACCTGGAACGTGTCGAACATCAGACAGAGTTCTGACAACACCATCAAACATCTTGATTTGAATTGAACCAATTCCAGTGACTTTATATGGTGCATTATCACCCATCAATACGGAGCCACCTTCTATAGGTTGATAATTTGTAAACCAGCTTCTGTTTGGACTCATGTGAAAAGTACAAGCTGAGTCAAGAATCCATTCATCATTGGTTTTTAGGATTCCTGCAAAAGCTACAAGAACATCACCGTTAGAATTATTTTCAGCAGCATAAGTAGCTTTTCCTTCATCATCTTGATTTGGTTTGTGATTTTGATTAGAAGCTCTTTTCTCCTTGTTCTTCAACTTGTAACATTCAGAGATATCATGTCCTTCCTTTTTACAATAGTTGCATGACTTGGAATGTCTGGATCTAGATTTGCTTCTAGAATTTCTTTTGTTCTTGCCTTTGGAATCATTCTTATCTGTTTGTCTGCCACGAACTGCCAGACTTTCTCCTTTAGAACTTGAACCTTCAGAGGATACCATATCTTTCATCTTTTCTTTGGCATGCAAAGCTTCATAAACTTCTTGAAGTGTTAAAGTATCACGACTATATAATATGGTATCTCTAAAGTTTGAATAAGAACTAGGCAAAGAACATAAAAGAATTAAACCCAAATCCTCTTCATCATATTTTACCTCCATAGCTTCAAGATCAGTGATGATCTCTTTAAACGTCGAAAGATGATCCAGCAATGATCCACCTTCTTGCATCTTAAGCGAAAATAATTTTTGTTTAAGGTGCATCTTACTTGTGAGATCTTTGGTCATGCAAATTTGTTCTAATTTTAGCCATAAAGATGCTGCAGTAGTTTCTTTCAAAACTTCCTGCAAAATATTATTAGATAAATGAAGATGGATATGAGAGAGAGCCTTACGATCTTTACGATCCTTTTCTTCATCTGACCAAGACGCAGGCATTTTGTCTCGGCCTAACAGAGCATCATCAAGGTCCAACTGAGCCAATACAGCTCGCATTTTTACTTGCCATAATGAAAATCTTGTATCTCGATCCAACAATGGAATATCGTATTTCAAAGTAGCCATGTCGATATAATACTCAATAAATTGAGAATGAGTTTAGAAAACAACGTGGCTCTGATACCACTTGTTATAAATAAATAATATCGACAATAAAATAAAATAATACGATAAAGAAAAATAAATATGGACACAAGGATTTAACGTGGAAAAACCCTTTCGGGAAAAAACCACGGGCACAACCGATGATAATCACTATATGAGAAAAATGAGGAGGTTACAAGATTTGGAACTGAAAAATATATATCTCTCTTTTCTTTTTAATACACAGAGCCTCACAATATATATTTATGTATATATATATATATATAACACTCTTGTATATATTTTTGGGACGATTTGTATGCAAAATAAGCATCCCTTTATATAGGGATGAAGCGGCCGAAATACATTGTGTGCGCCGTTATAAAATGTGTGCGCTGAATTGAAAAATCATCGTTCATATAATTCCCACATGCAAGTATTCAATTTGGCTTTGATTTCAATTACTATTCATGTGGGGCCCACATGAATTATTTCAATTGCTTTTGCCTTTTGAAGGCATCTTTCCACATAAGCATTTTTAGTACATTTTAGAAACCCTAAAAAGTTGTAAGAAGATGATTACCTTTTTGGCTGTTTGTGGTGCACATATAATTAACAAACAAAGTGCTCCATTAAAAGAAGTTATCACAAAACATGATTCCATACTACATAGGTGTTATAACATAATAATTGTTTCCCATGAAACATCGAATAAGTGATCCCTATGTAGAAACCTATTATATTTTGATAAGTTTGGTTGATGTGCCTGCTTCACTATTTCTCCCACAAAGGTTTTTTGAAAGTTTAATCTTCAGGATTCTTTCAAATGCCCTTTTCTTTCTCCCTTTCATATTTCCATTTCCTAGAGACATCGTATTGCCCTTCACATTACCTCTTCACTCGGACTTGTCTTGTTACATCCAAGATCTTCCATTGCAGCCCCTACATTGCCCTCCATATTTGTCTCTTGACTATGGTATCTCCTATTACCTTTAGCCTCTCCTATTGCAACATCTCCCATTACAGCTCGTCTATTTGCATCCTCATCCCATTATAGATCCTCTATTGGCATCCTCATTAACATGATATATAAATAACTATAACACCCTCAATTTTTGGAAGATAGTAATTCTACTAAATAGATAAACACTGTCTTGATGATCTAAAACTTTTAATCAAAATATTAGAGTGTTTTGTATCATAAGCATAATACATTTGGCTAGACTAGCCTACAAACATTGGCGTTACTTTATTTCCTCATAAGACTATTTTTCAACAAACATTCTCCTTCCATAAAGTCTACATCTTTCATGTGGAATCTTATATTTACCCTTTCCAGTCCCCACAAAAGCTCCTTAACCTGAGTATATGTCATTTAAAAAAATGGTAAGACTTTATGTCTGGTAAGCTCATGCGTTTATGAAATAATAAATTATTCAAAATCATGATTAAATGTAAATTTGTAACCAAGAGTTTCATAGAAAGTCACGAGTCTCAAAGGTACAAATATAAAGCTAAATGTATTAATTAGTGTGACATAAGTAACTTACACACAAGTTTTAAAGTTGCATAAGCTATGAAAGTAAAAGTAAACATCTTAATCATATCAATCAAGTTTTGGTAAATCACATCAAGAAAATTATGCAAAAAGTTTTGTAAATATGTGAGTACAAAGGTAATTCTAGGAATGTAGCAATAAGCCTTACAGTTAAGGAATTTTTGAAGGGTATAGTTCTAGGGATGCAAAAATGAGTGATTAGCGCACTAGATACTTGTTCTTTACGGGAAGGAATATTAATTGGGGTATGAACGGTTAAAATAAACCTGCACACACACACACACACACACACACACATATATATATATATATATATATATATATATATATATATATATATATATATATATATATATATATATATATATATATGTGTGTGTGTGTGTGTGTGTGTGTGTGTGTGTGTGTATGTGTATGATTTTTGGTATTTGTTTGTGTTTATTATATTGAGTATCGGTAATCTGTGTGGAAGCTTGCTAAAATAACGATTTTAATGGCTGAAAAAACTCTGGTTTGCTTGGGGACAAACAAAGTCCAAGTGTGGGGTAGTTGATATCGTAGTATTAGTGAGAAAATTTTGCACGATATCAGGGTACTCTTAAAATGATAATTGTCATAATTGGGATTAATATACTCATTTTACTTGGAAGTGTACTTTTACAGAGTTTGTGGGTTATTGGGTGGAAAGAAGGAAGGATGGAACGGAATTGGAGCACGAAGAAAGGAATATTAAACTACTGTGGATAGAGACGTTTTAGTTGATGGTAGAGGCTAAGAGGTTAACTCGCGATGCTAAGGTGTCAAGTTCACATCGCGGAGAAAAGACGATATCTGCATATTATCGGGGTGTTTGTTACCATAGTGACGCTATATACAAAGTTAGCAGCACGAGCTTCAGCAGATAAGATCATTATATATAGCCAATTCCAGGAGTCCAGGGGGCCTCATCTGATAATCTATGACTTTTTCTCGCAAATAAGTTGTAACGACCCAAAAATCGTGAATTTATATTCGAGAAAATACTTAAGGAAAAGATTAAAATATTCTGGAAGTTTTAAAGCAATTTATTTGGAAATGTAGTAAAATTCCAAGCGTTTGGAGAAAAATGATGAAAAAGGGCAAAATGGTCATTTAATATCCAAATGACTTTTAAGTAATGAAAATATGATTTTGTTATATAATATGAAACGAAATGAAATTGTGACACCAAGTAATGGTGATAAGTATTTGAAAGTTAATTCTAGTAAAAAGGGTAATTTGGTCAATTTACCATAAAAGGGTAATTTGGACATTAGACCATGTGAAGGACCAAATATGTAAAAATATTCTTTGCTTGTGGCAAAAATATAAGAAAAGAAGGTTTATGTGATAAAAATTGATTATAGTGGTTAAAATTCAAGAAATGGAACTTCAGGGACTAAATTGTAAAATCTGAAAATATAAAAAGAAGAAAATAACTCTCATAATTCTCATAAATTATAGAGAGTTCTAGAGAGGTTACGGGAGGGTTTCTTGAGAGCAAAAATCTTGAAGATAGAAGAAGAATTGAAGAATCAAGCTTGGAATTGGAAGTTTCAAGCTAAAAACCAAGGTTAGTGAATGATTTCTAATCCAAGTTTTGTGTGTTCTTCACGGGAAGAACTAAGGACTGAAATTACAGTCATTGATCAAAGGAGTTTAAATGATTTATAGTGTCAAATGGATTTTAAGTAATAAGAACATATTTTGAAACAATCAAAGTAGGTTGCTATTGTTAAAAATTGGAATTTTGTTCAAAAACCCTAGAAATCAAGTTTACATGATCAAGTTGATTCTAAGGGGTTTTGATAAGTTCCATAAGTGATAATTGTCAAAATAAATCGGCAGAAGTGATCAATCTCGAACAATTTCGGTTTTTGAATCAAAAATGCAAAAACGGGAATGTTTGGAAAATAATTGAAATCTAGGATTTTTATGGTTAAAAACCTGAAATAAATGAATGGTTTTGGTCTTGGAACAAACCCTAGTGATTAAGTCGTGTATTAAGGGCTTAAAATGAGGAAAATGGAGATTTATAGCTTAAAAATCGCGAGTACGGGTTGCTGCAGACCAGGTCGCGACGCGACCTACACCCTTGTCGGGTCGCGATCCTGCGCCTGGGGAAAATTGAGTAAACTTCTCCTGCTTCCTGTTAAGGCTTGGTTCATTTTTGGAACTTGATGCTTGATAGTGTTTTATTTTTACAATAAAACACTATCATTAAAAGACTATTTCATCGCATTAAAATACTCAGAGGCACACAAAAACTGTATTTTTTGTGCAACATGAAGAATCTCAAAAACCGCCTTAAAACATGCAAAATGCTCTTTATAACAGATATGGTTCAGACAGACCCGTCTAACCTACCTCGTCTGTTAACCAAATAGATCATATTTTTCATCTAAATGCATGTTTTCACTCAATATCCAGGCAAAAGCTCACATTCCAACGGCAGCCCCTGATGCACACCACAGACTCCCAAAAGTCTAGCGGTGATAATAGATCTACTGTCGGGTCACTACTAGCCCAAGCCAGCCATTTGTTTTCATATAGAAAACATCTCACAAATCACGGGGAAAGCCTATTAAGATATCATTACTTCTATCAAAAGAATTATGATTAATTTGTCTTTCGTCCCCAGACATCCTCACTAAAATTGCAAGCTAACGAGAGAATATCTCATTTGTTCATACACTGCACATCACGGCCCACTGCTGTGTTGCAGATGCAAATCTGCCAGAACTATGGTAATTACCATAGGAAATCCTGATAAGCTCAACATCAAAACAGGCTTATATTAACAGGTGGCTAAACATGAGTTACGATTCATGTTTAACTTGAACAGAGTTCTCCGGAGCTGCTGGTGTGAGGAAAACACGAGGGATTTGTGTGTTAACTTTTATGGCTTATTTTCAGGAACAAGACCCAAGAAACTCTAATAAAACGATCAAACCCGAGGAAGTGATACTTCAAACCGAAGAGTAAAAAGGCGAAAAACTCATAAAAAATACAGCAATCGCGACTTGACAGCCTCTGTTTCGCGACGCGAAGAAAAGCAAGACAGAAGACCAAAAACCTACAGCACTCGTGCCGCGATGGACGCATGCGTCGCGACGCGAAGACCTAAGGACGCGACACCACCAACTTCTTAGTCGCGAGACTACCAACAAACGTACTAGCCAGACCAGCTAAGCATCTTCGCGACGCGACCAAAAGCGACACGACCAAAAGGGAACGCGACGGAAAGCTCGACATACCAGCGAAGACGCACTGACCCGACAAAAGGTGCACCGACCACCAGCCAAGCACCCTCGCGACGCGACGGCCACATGGTCGCGACGCGAGCACTGTGTTCAGCAAGTATAAATAGAGGCCTTCCATGCACGGATTTAGACACCAATTCACATCCTTTAGACACCAAGTTACCAATTTACTCTCTATCAGTTGTAATAGTCGAAATATCTCTTAGTTAGTTGTTTAGAACCAATAGATTATCCCTTTCGGTGGTAATTCTAGTGGTAATTCAAGATAATTCGAAGGATAAACGCTCCAATTTACATGCCGAGGAACACCAAGACCATCTTCACGATCATCACTCGAATGGAAGGCTAATCTCTTTAGATTACTTCCGGTAATGTTATCATACCTTTAGTGTAACATGTTTTTACTTTGATTCCGAACAAATGTTTACTATTGTAATTATTAAACTCTCATATCTTTGAATATAACTAGTGAATCATTTGTGTCTACTTCTACTTGCTATCATATTCTCAAGACATAGTATTACCAACATATTATTCGTGCCTATCTCACCTAAATAACAAGCTAAGACGGATAATCGGTTAATATACTTTGTGCTCAAGTAATATGTTAATAAGTTGTAATGTTACTATCATCTAGATAAAACATAATATTGCCAAACCATTGTTTGTACCTAATCTACTCAATTGTTAGACAAAGACAAATAATTGACTCAACATATTATGTATTTACCCATGTAATAGTAATTGCTAGTAAACTGTAATTATGTCAAAGTAATTATATCGGAATCATTATAGTAAAACATGCGAAACTAATTGTTAATAACTAAACCGGAAGTAATTCTTTCTCTATTCTCAAGTTACAATTTCAATATTTTTACCGTCACAGTCAATATTTACTTTACAACTCGTTAAAAGTTAACCACTAAATCCTTGGACTCGACCCCGCTTGCCCTATCTACGTAGTAAAAGTGGGTTATAAATTGTTTTTGACGCGTGTGACGATAGCGTTGTCAAAATGGCGCCGTTGCCGGGGATTATGTGTGCTTAATTTCTAAAGAGTTGCTTAAAGTTAAATTTTTCTTGTTGTTATTATTTTCTTTCTTGTGCAAACTTACTTGTTTATGCATACAAGACATAGCAGCAATAATTCACCATTATTATTCAATCCGGAGCCCGAAAGAACTTTTAGAAACAATCGAATTGCAAGACGTTTATTTAGAACAATGAATTTGGACGAAGTATTGGTAGAAGATGTTCCCGATGAATCACACATACAACCACCACAAGCGGGTCCTCATAATCCCATACCACAAGCACATGCACCAATTCCTCCACAATTCTGCAACAATGGCAATGGTGGATATCAAGGAGATAATACCAATAATTGGAATGGCACAAATAGACACAACGGTGGCTTCCATGAAGGTAATCAATTTCAATTCCATCCTCGTTATTTTGATCAACCAAATAGACACTCCGTAGCATCTCACTTTCAACCAGGAGATTATGACGATCCTTCACCTATAATATTTCCACACGGAAACGAACATATTGTAGAAATCCGACCACAATTAATTGGAGTAATTCCACTTTTTCGTGGTTATAAAAATAAGGATCCTTATAATCACTTGTATGAATTTCTTGCAATAGCCAACGCAAATACTCCAAGAGAAACCAATAGAGATACCTTTAAATTGCATTTATTTCCATTTACCTTAAAAGAAAAAGCAAAATATTGGTTTACATCACTTGCTCCTGGAAGTATTAATACTTGGGATCAATTGAGAACCAATTTTTTACAAGAGTTTTACCCAGCTAGTAAAACCACAGAAATAAGAAAAGCAATACAAGATTTTACACAAAAACCCAACGAAGAATTTCATGATGCTTTCGACCGTCTTAAAGAATTACTACGATCGTGTCCGCATCATGAATTCCCTCGTTGGCAACTTGTACGGTATTTCTTTGATGGAGTAGATAGCACGAACCAATCCATGATAAACGCTGCCTCAAGTGGCACGTTTATGTTGCAAGATAGTGAGAATGCATGGAGATTTTTGGAACAATTGAGTAATGGTTCAAAAGCCAATTACTCAACAAAAAAACATGATAATCCAAATCAAACTGTTGCAACAATAGCACTTGATAAAACATGGAAAACTGGAGTAAAATCTGATATCATGGCTTTAAGCAAAAAGGTTGACTTATTGCTTACAAGTCTTGGAAAAGAGAAAGGTGTTAATGTTTTGCAGGGACAAAAGCCATGTGCAAATTGTGGAAACACCGGACACAATGCGCATAATTGCACAAAGACCCATGAAGAACTCAACCATCTAAGTGGATATGGTCAATACCATAATCCACAAAGATCCTTCAGACCCAACAACCAGGGGAATTTTCACAACAACAACAATCAGGGAAATTTCAATAACAATAATCAGAGAGGACCATATCAAAACCAGCATCAAAACCAGCAACGGACATTTCAACCCAACCACAATGGAAGAGAAGCAGGTACAAGCAGAAAAGAACCGGAAAATGAAGGAACAAAGCTAGACAAAATAATGGAATTCATTACTCAAACATACCAGAAGACCGACACTAACACCAAAACGATCGCAGCGATGGAGAAGCAAATAGCACAATTAGCTGAACAACTCGGGAAAAGAGAAGAAGGAAAATTCCCAAGCAACACAACTGTGAATCCTTCTCACAGTCAAAGACCGGGAAAAGAACATCAAGTCAACCAAGTCATCTCTTTACGAAGCGGGAAGAAAGTCAACAATCAGGTAAGTTCTCTTCCCAACCCAATTCTAGAAGAGGAAAGTGATACCGAAGAAATCTACAATGAAAAAGAAGAATTAGAAAAAATATTAAAAGAAAAACAAATAGAAATTGAACAAAATAACATCGCACCATATCATTCAGCCCTCGAACCATCGACTTCTAAAGACACAAAAAGGACTAAGTCGGAAGACATGTGGGAAGTCTTTTCCCAAGTCAAAATAAACATTCCCTTAGTCAAATTAATCAGAGAAGTCCCCTCATACGCGAAATTTCTGAAAGATTTATGCATTCAGAAAAGAAAATTAAAATCGCGTCTCCCAAAGAAAGTAGACTTAACAGAACATGCAAGTTCTATAGTCTCCAACTCTCTTCCTCCTAAGCTTAAAGATCCAGGAGCACCCTTAATCTCTGTCACCGTGGGTAACATAAACATAAAAAAGGCACTTTTAGACCTTGGAGCAAGTGTCAACATTCTTCCAGGGAATTTGTTTGATCAGTATGAACTAGGCAATCTGGAACATACTGATATCATTTTACAACTTGCTGACAAATCCACAAAAATCCCAAGAGGAATGTTGACCGATGTTATAATCAAGGTGGATGAATTTTACTATCCAGTTGACTTTTTAGTGCTTGATACTGAACATACTTATAAGGAAAGTCAGGCTTCAATTATTTTGGGACGACCCTTTTTGGCAACAACAAACGCCCAAATTAATTGTAGAACAGGAGCAATGGATATCGCCTTTGGGAACAGAAAACTCCGATTAAATGTTTTTAATACATTTAATAATTCATTAACAGAACATGAGTGTTATCAAGTTGATGTAGTTGATGACTTAGTGCATCAAGCTACACCAACCATCTTAAGATCTGATGAATTGGAAAGTTTTCTTAATAATGCCAGGATTGAGTACAGGGACACAAAAGAGGTACATATGATGGAAGAGGTTTTTCAAACACAGCAATGGAAAACACCATGGATCCCACAAGTGGAAAAATTACCCACAAACTTTTCAGCACCGTTAAAATCATCTTTTGAAATACCACCGGTGTTAGAATTGAAAACGTTACCAAAACATTTGAAATATTCATTCTTGGGACCTAACAAAACCCTACCTGTAATAATTTCTGCTGATTTAACAGGTCCTCAAGAGGAAACTTTGTTAGAAGTATTGATGAAGTACAAAGAAGCTATTGGATGGACAATAGCAGATCTGAAGGGGATAAGTCCAGCGACATGTATGCACAGAATCATTACTGAAGAAGGAGTGAAACCATCCAGGGAAACACAACGACGGTTGAACCCGAATCTCAGAGAAGTAGTCAAGAAAGAGGTACTCAAATGGTTGGACGCTGGCATTATTTACCCAATATCCGACAGTGATTGGGTAAGTCCAACCCAAACAGTGCCCAAGAAATCAGGAATCACAGTGGTCGAAACAGAAGATGGAGAAAAGATGACCACCCGACCAATCACAGGATGGAGAGTTTGCATCGATTACCGCAAGTTAAATGCTGCAACATCAAAGGATCATTTCCCACTCCCATTCATAGACCAAATAGTCGAAAAATTATCTGGAAAGAAATTTTATTGCTTTTTAGAAGGATACTCGGGATATAATCAGATTGCCATCCATCCCGAGGATCAGGCTAAAACAACGTTTACTTGTCCCTATGGCACCTTCGCATTCCGAAGGATGCCATTTGGATTATGTAACGCTCCCGCCACGTTCCAACGTTGCATGATGGCCATATTTTCTGATATGGTGGGAGAATCACTAGAAATTTTCATGGATGATTTTTCGATATTTGGCTCTTCTTTTGAAAATTGTTTAAAACAGCTGGAAAAGGTACTAAAAAGATGCACAGAATCTAATTTAATTTTAAGCTGGGAGAAGAGCCATTTCATGGTCAAGGAAGGAATTGTACTTGGGCATGTCGTTTCAGAACGCGGTTTTGAAGTCGACAGAGCCAAAGTACAAATCATTTCCACCCTTCCCCCACCAAGCTCGGTAAAAGGCATCCGTTCCTTTCTTGGACATGCCGGATTTTACCGACGATTCATTAAAGATTTTAGTACCATTTCTTAGCCACTGTGCAAATTATTGTTAAAAGACGCACCATTTGTCTTTGATAACGACTGTCAAGAAGCATTCACCATTCTGAAACATAAATTAACTGAAGCACCAATTTTGCAAGCACCTAATTGGCTTCTTCCTTTTGAAATAATGTGTGATGCTAGTGATTATGCTGTAGGAGCAGTATTGGGACAAAGAGTGGACAAGAAACCAGTGGTCATTTGCTATTCAAGCAAAACATTTTCCGAAGCACAGCTCAATTATACCACCACTGAAAAGGAACTTTTGGCGGTTGTGTACGCTTTGGATAAATTTAGATCTTACATTTGGGGATCTAAAGTTATCTTGTACACCGATCACAGTGCCATTCACCATCTGATGGAAAAGAAGGAAACAAAACCAAGACTCATTCGGTGGGTACTTTTGTTGCAGGAGTTCGACATAGAGATCCGAGATAAAAAGGGATCTAAAATGTGGTGGCTGATCATCTTTCCAGAATCCAAACCGATGAAATCCAAGGGGAAACTATACGGGAGGATTTCCCTGACGAGTAATTGTTTTCTGTTCAAAAATTACCATGGTTTGCTAATCTGGTTAACTATTTTGTAACAGGACAAACACCTCAACACTGGACCACTCAACAAAAGAGATACTTTTTCTCCCAAAACAAGCAATATCTGTGGGAGGAGCCAGATCTGTTCAAAATAGGAGCAGACCAAGTTATCAGAAGATGTGTGCCAGATGCTGAACAGACGGACATTCTCCGTCACTGTCACTCATACGCTTGTGGAGGACATTTCAGTGCTAAAAAGACTGGGCACCGAGTTCTCCAAAGTGGTTTTTTCTGGCCCTCTCTATTTAAAGATGCTTACACTTATGTCAAAGCTTGTGATAGATGCCAAAAGATGGGGGGAATCTCAAGGCAAGACATGATGCCAATGACCCCGATACTAATTGTTGAAATTTTTGATGTTTGGGGCATTGACTTCATGGGACCATTCCCCACATCATTTGGAAATTTGTACATCCTATTAGCTGTTGATTATGTGTCCAAGTGGGTGGAAGCTGAAGCCACCAGAACAAACGACCACAGTGTCGTATGCAAATTTGTTAAAAAGAACATTTTCTCTAGACACGGAATCCCTCGAACCATCATAAGTGACGGGGGTTCCCATTTCAAAAATAGACATTTTGCAAAAGTGTTAAAACACTATGGCGTTACCCACAAAATTGGTACCCCATATCATCCACAAACAAGTGGACAAGCGGAGGTGTCTAATCGAGAAATTAAAAGAATTCTAGAAAAGACAGTCAGACCAGACCGAAAGGACTGGTCCATTCGATTAGACGATGCCTTATGGGCCTATCGGACGGCGTATAAAACACCCATTGGAATGTCCCCGTATAGACTCGTGTATGGCAAGCCATGCCATTTACCAGTGAAGATAGAGCATCGTGCCATGTGGGCAATCAAAAATGCTAATATTAATTTAACTGATGCAGGAGAAGAGAGAAAATTGCAGTTATCAGAACTAGAAGAAATAAGGAAAGAGGCATACGAAAGTTCAAAAATTTATAAAGAGAAAACAAAAGACTTTCATGATCGCCACATTGTCCGAAAACAATTTCATAAAGGACAATTGGTATGGTTATTTGATTCACGTCTCAAACTCTTTCCTGGAAAATTGAAAAGCAAATGGACTGGCCCGTATGTTATAACAGATGTGGCACTACATGGTGCAATAGAAATTAAACCAGAAAAAGGAGGAGAACCGTTTAAAGTAAACGGGCAACGGTTAAAACCTTATATTCAATTGGTGGATAATTCAAAAGTAGTTTTTGATAAAATTGCTTTAACAAATCCAAAAGATCTAACCAATTGAGCATAAGGCACTGCGTCCGGCTGAAGACGTTAAACTTAGCGCTTTTCGGGAGGCAACCCGAGAACTTTGTGGGTGTGTTCACTGCAAGCCCTCATTTACACTTATGCAAAGCATAAGTGTGTAGTGTGTTTAATTATTTGTTTTAGTATGTTTAAATTTGTTTTTAGTGTGTTTTATGTCATAAAAACATAAAAAAAAAAAAAAAAAAAACCATAAAAACTGTGTGTATATAATATACAGACATACAGGTGAAAAGAAGGGATAAAAATAAAGTTTAAAAATGAAAAAAATAGCCCTCTGAAGACCCCTCGCGACGGGACAAAAATTCTTCGTGACCGCGAGAACAGGTAGATCGCGATTAAGAAAATCCAGAGTTTCTAGTCTTCGCGCCGCGACCACTACCTCCGTCGCGACCATGCCCTCCGTCGCGAAGGAGCGTCATCAGATTTATAACCCTAGCCTTATCAGTCCGCCGCACTTTACTCATCTCCTTCCTCTCGCGATCTCTCTCACGGCCGAACGATTTTCGAACAAAACCACTGTTTTCTTCATTTTTTCTCGTGTAAATCATCATCTAAGGTATGTATAACACTCCCCTACTCTCGCTTAAGATTTGTACTTGTCAATTCATAGAAAAATCGAACGAATTTCGGCCGAACCCGAGGCTTGCGATCGGTTGCTTTAAAATGTTGTTATTTTCTGAAATTGATGCTTGTATAAGTTAGACATGGCACTTAGGAACCTTTGTGGCTTAATACATTGAGTTTAAACCGAGCCAAACAGGAGAAATCTTCGATCCCGTCGGTCCGATCTCCGCTCGCGACTGCGACGGGGAGGACCCTCGCGACTTGAGGCTGGACGCGACCAGGACGCGACCTGGTCGCGAAGGCTGGGCAGAGGCTGAAAAATTTGTTCGTTTTTACTGTTTTTCTTTCTTGTTAAACTAGATTGATGAATTGTATGAACTGAAAATTTGCAGATATGACCCGAAGAAGGGAACAAAGGCAACAACCCGCACAAAGGGACGGTATCGCTACACATCCATGGTTGCGATTCCCAAATACCATTCCTGCGGTTAGGAAAAATTTATACGAGGCAAATGTGGAGAAATACAGACAAAGAGATGTTGAGCCAGCCCTAGTATTGGACTGGAATTTTGCCAATACTATTGGGATCACTGCAGCACTTGACCAATATTTGGTCAAGACAGATGGCACATATACCAGTTACGCGTGGAGAAACTTGTTCCAGATCCGAGAGCATAGCTACAAAGAACTGATGCTAGAGTTTTTCTCCACAGTCACCTTCGATCCGACCGAGGAGGACATGTTCGTACGCACGGGTCTTTCCTTCCGACTTGGAGGGGAACCTAGGCAGTGCAGTATTGTTGAGTTGGGATGGAGACTGGGTCTCTATCCACATGGTGATTCTCGCACACAAGCATTCAGAGAGTACCTAGCTCAATGCCTCACCGGCCCAACGGAAGAATTGAACAACATCGACTTCTGGGGAGAGATTGCCAACACTCTATACCTCCCCGAGACAGCAGTAGAGAGCGCGATCCGCTCTCCGATCCACAGATTATTGCACCGACTTGTTGCTACCTCCGTCAATCAACGGAGGGGCAGCGAAAAGGTTCCCGCTGCAGATCTCTTTTACCTGTGGTGTCTTTTGACACCAGGGAGGCACTGTAACCTTCTGTACTCGTTGGCATTTTTCTTGGCTCGCAAAGCCACAGGGGCCAGGTCTTCTAGCCCCCTATGCGGTGGTCATTTGATCACACGCCTGGCTCAGTCATACGACGTCACAGCACTACCAGACATACGATCCATGACCCCGAGCGAGCCCCGAGCCATAGGGCGTCAGTATCTGGAGTTGATGAGGGTGATCCGACAGTCAGGTCCACCAGGTACATACGTGATCGTCGAGCCAGAGCAGGAAGAGCAAGCACCCGAGGCTGCTCAAGCACCACCTCCACCTCCCAGGCGCCGACAGCGCCAGCGTCAGAGATCTCCTGTGCCACCACAGGATCCCGAGCCCGAGATCAACCTCGGGACCATTTACCGACAGATGTAGGATTGGCATCTGGCCCACCAGGTCCAGCATCAGTGGATGGCAGATTCTATGACGGATTTTTTCAGGCATCAAGGATTTCAGCCTCAATATCCATATCCAGCTACCGTTCCACCTGTACCTGATTGGTACAGGGGTAGCTATCCTCAGGAGGATGAGGCGGGGCCATCGGGTACTCATTACGATGATGAGGATGAGTGAGTTTGTTTTTCTATTTTTTTTTTTGTTTTAAAATTGGTGTGAATTTTAAATAATGTTGTATGCTTTAAATATTGCATGGTGTGAATTTTCTTGAAAGTTTATTTTATGTTTGTTCAGAATGACGTTTGTTTGTGTTGTTGATTATATTACAGAAGGTGATCAAACATGCTGGCAGTCAGTTCAGCGCCCAACATATCGATTGATCCCGCCGATATAAAAAAAAATAAAAGATAAATTTTTTTTTTGTTTTTCCAAAAAAAAATCAAATGCGAAAAACTTCATTTTGCTTGAGGACAAGCAAACCTCAAGTGTGTAGTATTTTGATAGTGTTTTATTTTTACAATAAAACACTATCATTAAAAGACTATTTCATCGCATTAAAATACTCAGAGGCACACAAAAACTGTATTTTTTGTGCAACATGAAGAATCTCAAAAACCGCCTTAAAACATGCAAAATGCTCTTTATAACAGATATGGTTCAGACAGACCCGTCTAACCTACCTCGTCTGTTAACCAAATAGATCATATTTTTCATCTAAATGCATGTTTTCACTCAATATCCAGGCAAAAGCTCACATTCCAACGGCAGCCCCTGATGCACACCACAGACTCCCAAAAGTCTAGCGGTGATAATAGATCTACTGTCGGGTCACTACTTGCCCAAGCCAGCCATTTGTTTTCATATAGAAAACATCTCACAAATCACGGGGAAAGCCTATTAAGATATCATTACTTCTATCAAAAGAATTATGATTAATTTGTCTTTCGTCCCCAGACATCCTCACTAAAATTGCAAGCTAACTAGAGAATATCTCATTTGTTCATACACTGCACATCACGGCCCACTGCTGTGTTGCAGATGCAAATCTGCCAGAACTATGGTAATTACCATAGGAAATCCTGATAAGCTCAACATCAAAACAGGCTTATATTAACAGGTGGCTAAACATGAGTTACGATTCATGTTTAACTTGAACAGAGTTCTCCGGAGCTGCTGGTGTGAGGAAAACACGAGGGATTTGTGTGTTAACTTTTATGGCTTATTTTCAGGAACAAGACCCAAGAAACTCTAATAAAACGATCAAACCCGAGGAAGTGATACTTCAAACCGAAGAGTAAAAAGGCGAAAAACTCATAAAAAATACAGCAATCGCGACTTGACAGCCTCTGTTTCGCGACGCGAAGAAAAGCAAGACAGAAGACCAAAAACCTACAGCACTCGTGCCGCGATGGACGCATGCGTCGCGACGCGAAGACCTAAGGACGCGACACCACCAACTTCTTAGTCGCGAGACTACCAACAAACGTACTAGCCAGACCAGCTAAGCATCTTCGCGACGCGACCAAAAGCGACACGACCAAAAGGGAACGCGACGGAAAGCTCGACATACCAGCGAAGACGCACTGACCCGACAAAAGGTGCACCGACCACCAGCCAAGCACCCTCGCGACGCGACGGCCACATGGTCGCGACGCGAGCACTGTGTTCAGCAAGTATAAATAGAGGCCTTCCATGCACGGATTTAGACACCAATTCACATCCTTTAGACACCAAGTTACCAATTTACTCTCTATCAGTTGTAATAGTCGAAATATCTCTTAGTTAGTTGTTTAGAACCAATAGATTATCCCTTTCGGTGGTAATTCTAGTGGTAATTCAAGATAATTCGAAGGATAAACGCTCCAATTTACATGCCGAGGAACACCAAGACCATCTTCACGATCATCACTCGAATGGAAGGCTAATCTCTTTAGATTACTTCCGGTAATGTTATCATACCTTTAGTGTAACATGTTTTTACTTTGATTCCGAACAAATGTTTACTATTGTAATTATTAAACTCTCATATCTTTGAATATAACTAGTGAATCATTTGTGTCTACTTCTACTTGCTATCATATTCTCAAGACATAGTATTACCAACATATTATTCGTGCCTATCTCACCTAAATAACAAGCTAAGACGGATAATCGGTTAATATACTTTGTGCTCAAGTAATATGTTAATAAGTTGTAATGTTACTATCATCTAGATAAAACATAATATTGCCAAACCATTGTTTGTACCTAATCTACTCAATTGTTAGACAAAGACAAATAATTGACTCAACATATTATGTATTTACCCATGTAATAGTAATTGCTAGTAAACTGTAATTATGTCAAAGTAATTATATCGGAATCATTATAGTAAAACATGCGAAACTAATTGTTAATAACTAAACCGGAAGTAATTCTTTCTCTATTCTCAAGTTACAATTTCAATATTTTTACCGTCACAGTCAATATTTACTTTACAACTCGTTAAAAGTTAACCACTAAATCCTTGGACTCGACCCCGCTTGCCCTATCTACGTAGTAAAAGTGGGTTATAAATTGTTTTTGACGCGTGTGACGATATCGTTGTCAATGCTAGACTTGTCCGATTGACCTCAAATTTTAAACATAAGTCCATTATAGTCTAAAACTTCATGAAAAATTGTCGGAATGAAAATACGACCTCCCGAGGGTACTGTAGTAAAATACGTATAATATATGATTTATTTAAAGTTGGTCATTTAAAAGTTATAGACTTGTTATGACCCATATTGGTATAACAAGGACTCTAAGGAGTTATAGAGTCAGTTAGCATGAATGTTAATGTATAACATGTTAATTATAGGTTTACGCCAAGTGATTATTTGATCACAAAAGAGTATAAATGCCAGGAATGTTTAGTCAATCTACAAGCAAAACATGAGGTGAGTACATGCAGTATTTTTACCCATTCTGGGGTACATGGCAAGTAAGTATTTTCAAGATTTCCTATAAAATTTCTATATGTGAAATTATATGCAAGATTATTATTTCTAACCTGTTGTGAAAGTATAATGCTATATTTGAAGTTATGTTTTGAACTACAAGTTAAATTAAGGGAAAGTATGTTGGTCTATGAACCAATTATGTGAAAGTATATTTGGGTTACAAGTTATATATGTTTTCAAGTATGAATGGCATATATCCATAAGAGGTTTAAGAAATATGTTTTGGTTACAAAATGTATATGTTTTCAAGTATGAATGGCATATAGCCATAAGATGTTGGAAAGTATGATTTGGCATAAAGCTAGAATGTCATAAAAACATATTTTACATATGTGATGAAAGTTATAAATTTGGCATTTAGCCATAAAGACAGAAAATGATGAAGTTTGGCACTTAGCCACTATCTATATATATGTGAGTAATGTTCAAGCAAGTAGAAAGTGTTTTGTATGACTGGTAATTGTAGCAAGCAGCGTTAGTAAGGGAACTATGTTCCACCTACCCGGGTTAGGTAAGGGGTCTACTGGGGAAAAAGCCCCATCGCGAAGTAGATTGCCTAAGCACTTCTATGGTGAGGATTGATCCGTTCTTTCTAGCCATAGAGACTTGGGGTATCACTTATGGTGATTAAAGCCCTAAGTATAAAAATCCAGCAATCTTATAAAACCAGTCAAAGAAAGTAAGAAAATGCTATTTTTGCAAAGTATGATACGAAATGATTTTGAGAAATAAAGTGTTATAATATGTTGCTACTATAGAGTTTTGAAAGATGTTATTTTCACAAAGTATATTATGAAATGATTTTGATAAGTGAAGAGTTATAGTATATTATTACTATAAAATTTTTAAGGATGTTTTTATGTTATAAGGTTCTATAAAAAGGTTGGAGAAAGAAGTTAAGTGTTGAGTCTAAAACGCATGTAACTCACGAGACATTATTGTCTTACGTATTCTATGTTTTGCCATGTATTCCAGGTTAAATGCTATGCTATAAGTGGATGAAGTTTAGCTGGAGTGGAGCCCACATAGCTCCTGTCTTGGACATAAGGTTTAATCCTTTCTTGCTTACTATGGTTAGATTTGGTATGGATTTGTAACACCCACAGTTTTAAACATGTAAATTATCGGTTTTTGATAAACCGTATTTTTGTATTCATGAACTTTTATGAAAAACCATAGTATTTGCAAATAGTAGAAATGGGGTGTCACATAAGTTCTCCAGGTTCCCACACCTCTCACACCTCTCTGACATTTGTTTCAAGTCCTAGTTAGTGTTAGATGTTAATTTCAGTGTTATAGAGTATTCATAATCATTTGGATCACTCTAAGCATTCGAATTATCTGTATTACTATTGGAGTTCAATCATTTGGCTCCTGGATCCAGAGCATTTCATAGATCCACGCATAAACGTGTTAAGGTTATGTTATTTTGTGTTTTGAACAATTGTCAATGTTTTAGTTTATGAATTCATTTTCTTCTCTGTCTTTAGTTATGTAGTCATATTATTACTTGTTTGTTTTCTGTTTAATTATAACAGTGGAAGGCTAAATCTTTCGGGGTGACTTTTGGGAAGGTTGACAGTAAAATGACAATCATGTTTTGCTTATTACCTTCGTTCCAATCTATTTTAATGATCAATTTATTTTCACGCATGATTTTGAGTATGATAATTAAAGTTGGGTTTTAGAAATGTTTGATTTCTCAACTAAGATAGTGTATCGTTTCATCACTAGTCGTGCCGAGTTCTTTAAGAATTAAGATGACTTATTGAATTGACATACATTATGCCAACGTTGTGATTTTAATCAAGAATTGTAATTGGTAAGCGTAAGACACGATATTGGTAAATCACTAGTTGTGTCTAGTCCAAATAAATGTAGGATTAAGACAGGTAGTCGAGTGAGATATTGTATGCCGAAAGTTATTAGTTGCAAGAATAATTAACCTTAGTTATGTTTTCATAATTAAATTGGCACGTAAGGAAAGATAAACATGTGAGTCTCAGTTACCGGTTGTTGAACCAGAAGTACCATGTCTTTCTTAATTGATATTCTAGTTTTAATTCCATAGTTTGCAATAGCACAATATTGCTTTTATTGTTTAACTACTCAACATAATTAGTTGACCACGAACTCTTTGTGGATTCGACCATTACTTACCATATCTATTAGTGGTAATAAGGTTTATTTTAGGTTGCATCAACGACTGTGATCATAACTACAACTCAGATATGATTTGTGATATCAAATAGGTGCTACCCATATAGATATTTCGTGCCGACCGAATCTTTCAGTAAAGTAACCATGTGTTGTCAAACATAATCCAACATATCTCATTGTAGTATTGAAGTCATACTTTTATTCATTTTAATCAATAACAGGAGGCAATGAAAAAGATGTATGTTCTAAATAAAACGTCTTGTAAAAGAATTGTTTTAAACATTTCAAGTATGTATATTATTGAATAAAAATCCAACATTAATAACTTGTTGTAAATAATATTCTTTAAGTCATGATACGCCAAAATGCCATTGATATCAAACATTTTAAAGATGTCTAACTATCAAAAATAATAATTTTGACGTGTACCCAGTTCGGGAAAACGCAACATGACACATCTGATACAACTTGGGTATGTCTCATTTTTTGAATAATTTCTCACAGTATCTCCTTGATCTAAATGGTTAAAATTACGTCTAATATAAAAATCGTTGCCAACTAAACGCATACATTATAACGAATAGTATTTCTGTTATACAATAAAATATTACTAATAATTTCATATATTTGGTCCTATAATATAACTAACATTATTTTAGTTATATAATATGGTGTTCCGAATATAAGTTCAAACAGAACATAATAATTTGGCTAAAATGTAACGGTAACGTGGTTATAGAAATAAACTAACGTCTAAGTTACATGACCATAGGAATGACTAAAAACTATTAATTATTAAAATTTAATAGTAAAATCATACATTGTATTATCTGATATTGTTCTATTTTCCTTCTCAGAATCTTGATTGAATGGTAGATCAAAATTTTATAACATTTAGTTCTATTTATGCTAAAACATTTGAACTCACATACATAAATTATGTACTTAGACAATCAACACGTATCATATTAAAATGACACATACATTTGAAAATGTACACTTACTACTAAATTTTGACACGAATTAAAATTTGTACGGTATTCTTTATATAGCCACCACGCTTCACTTTCAAACTTCTCAAACTCTTATTCATACATATTTACATTAAAGTTTTTCAGTTATTTATCTATATATTCAAATGATTTCATATATTTGAAATATATTATTTCTTATACTAACATCTAATGAGATAGTATGTGCATTTCTTTTTAACTTACACAAAAAATGAGTTTAATTAAAAAAATGAAAGGTCTAAAATATAAGTCACCAATTTAGAAATGAGTATAATATCTGAATACAAATTATTATCAAATATATATCATATATTATTTTACAACCTGTTGAAATTTTATAATTGACAACTTAATTGATGTTGTAAGACACACCTAAATAATACTAGTCGGAAATGGAAGTGTTATAATAACTTAGCTTTCTAGTCCTTTTTTACCACCACGTTTAATTACAAAATGGAAAACATAATTGTTTACTATGGTCTTTTTTTAACTTTATGGAATTTAGCTTCTTTATCCACCATAGGCAAGTAACCTTGTTATGCCCAAACTCTTGCAATTACCGTATAAAAATCTTTTTCCATGCTTTGACATTGCATGTCTTCCCATTCTTTTGAACACATCTCTTTTCCTCTTAATAGTAGGTCTTCCAAGGCATCCTCCTACTTCTTGGTGGTAAAGGTGGGGTATATGTGGTTTCTGGCCACATGTTGTATTAACAATGTATGTCTTCAAGTACATGTCTTTTTTGAAGAAAAGGTCAACATAAGTTTTAGCATCCAGGGAAACATAATATAGCCACTGAATGGACATATTTATATCCCTTTAGCTGCCATAATATGCATGGACATGTTTTCTTGTCCATGTCAACCTCATAAGCTTCCCTAGCCCTTGTCTCAAATTGGTTTAATCTACTAGGAAACACTTGTCAATACCTTTGCTCAATATTTAACTCGTTCGATTTTTACCTTATAGCATGAGAAACATCACCTGTCCAACCTTTATCTTTCATGGTGAAAATTATCTCCATGATGTATATCCTTAACTCCTCTAGCATTTACATGGTGATTATAGGTTTTTCTATCATCAACTACCACAATATTAAAACTCTCAAAGCCCTATTCTTAACTGTTGCACATCATCTACCAGTTTGATAATAAGTTATTGATCATGTTTTGGGTGCTTTTCCATCAAATACTTATGAGCTAATGGAATGAGTAATTCTAATTCTTTCATAATAGCTTAAAAGGTCCATTCAGTACTTGCATTACATGTTTTCCCGTCAAAATGGGCTCCACCAAATATTTTCTTGAAATTTGAACAAGCATGCCTTACGTATTGTCTATGTTCGGCAAGGGGTAGAAGTTCTTTTATAGACTTCATAAGTCCCTTATGTTGGCCAAACATTACTGTTAATCTTCTGCCAAAATTAAGATTAAGATCACCAATGAGAAAATCCAAAAACCACTTCCAATTGTCCTTGTTTTCTACATAAACAACTGCCCAAGCAATTAGGAAGATTTGATTACTTGTATCTTTACCCACTGTAGAAAGCAAATCCCCATAATATATTCCTTTCAAGCAAAAACCATCTAAACCTACCACCCTTCTATATTCTTCTAGCCATCCTCTTTTTACAGCATCAAAGCAAACATAGGATTTGCTAAAGTAATTTTCCCAAACAACATTGGCAGTATAGCTATTTTTTACAGTTGATCCTGAATTTTATCTCCTTCTCTCTTCACCATAAGACCACAGTTTAGAAATGTGTTCAATTATGGTACCCTCATTGACACTCAAAGCATGTTTTTATCCCTTTTACATTGACCTAAACTGACATCAGTGCCAAATTTCTTAATCACTTGTAGTCGAAGTTTTATAATACTTAGCTTCTATCTATGCAAAATCTCCTTATTATAATGACCTCCAATCTAAGAATATGACACAATAAAACCAAGCTTGTAGTTTCTATCACACTGATGTAGTGATGCTTAATGTTCAATGACTTAATTTGAAATGATTGTTCACAAATAACCTTTTACTATAGTTTTTATTGAAAACGTAGTTGGTAGTTATTGGCTACAACGTAATTACTCAAAATGTGCTTAAGCTGTTTTGTGCCCTCAAATCCTATCCCTAAAGTAAGGGTTTGCTTCATCTAAGGTATGTCCTCATTGAAAGTGGAATGGATAACAACACATTCATTCTCTCCTTCATCACTATGGCCCATGTCATCATCATCATACTACTACATTTTCCATTTGAGGACACAACTTACTCATGAACTCATCTTCATAAGCCTTGTTCATAGGAATAAATTCATTTGGAATGATTTCATCCTACAAGCCTGCTTCAGTATGTTCTTTCTCTTCACCTTGTAATATCAAGTCATGTCCATCTTGACTAACTACTTCATTATTATCTGAATCCAATAAACCCTCTAAACCATCCCCAACTTTATATATATATATATATATATATATATATATATATATATATATATATATATATATATATATATATATATATATATATATATATATATATATATATATATATATATATATATATATATATATATATATATATATATATATATATAAAGGTATTCATAAGCGACATTTAAAAAATGGGCATACAACTTCTTACATGAATCTCCAGTAAAACGTTCAAGCCAAGTGTCACATCTATTCCAACAAAGTCCACATCAGTAAACAAAAAATGTTCACCACCAACATAAGACAAAGGGTGTTGGACAAAAACACCATTAAAGTTCAAATCAACTTTCAAATAAATCGGTTCATCATCATTGTTCGCCATGCAGTGTCCAAAAACAAGTATTAATATTTGAATGCACTTATAGTGGTTGTGATCGTGAAAACCATAACTTCTCTACTCTTCTTCTTCTTTAATGAGACTAAAAAGTTCGTGCTCAGTAAATAATAACATTTTGGAAAGTTTCCGCTATTATTAATTTGCTCCATTTTATACATGTATATTTCCATGTGGATATGATACCAACTAGACTTGGGAAGTCAATGAACCACGTCAACCTCTTAACCGGGATACTGCTTCACTTTCATGAAATAGACGTAAATAACATAAATTTTATTGAGTTTAATGGTTCAAAATACACAAAAATAAGCACAATGATCTTTTAAAACCAAGCGTAAAAGGGTTAGGTTGTGGGGGTTATAATGATCTTTTATAACCAAAGGTTGTAGGGTTATAATGATCTTCCTAACCGAGATGCCACTTCATTTTCATGAAAATGACGTAAATGACATAGTTTTCTTAAGTTTAATATTTCCAATGTACAAAAATAAACACAACGATTTTTTACAACCAAATGCAAAAGGTTGTGGTGTTATAATGAAAATAACCCTATAGAAATTGAATTATTATATTAATAATATCCTTCATTTTTACATTTAACATATAGTTATTTACAAATTTTAAAGGGGCTAATAACATAAAAATCACTGTAGTTTGACCAAAATTCGGTTTAAGCACTATACTTTTTTTGTTCTAAAAATATCATTCATACTTTAAAAAAATCGTAAAAACCAATCATATTTTAAAAAGTCTCATAGCAACCACTATAACAAATAAAAGTCATGATTGTACGACGGCAACTCGGAACACTCCTTACCTGTCGCATTTCAAAATTTAGTGTATTCATTTGGATACCCTATGCATTCACAACGTGGCCGAAGAGCTGCACTCACAAAGACAAAATTCACATGTAGACAACTTTATGTATAAATTTCACTGCAATAGAATTCCAATATTTTCTTCAAATATTGAGATGGAACTATTCACACAATCTTTCGATAAAAATAATCCTTAAAAGTTATAAAATAAAATGAATAGTGGTGGTCACTATGGAATTCTTTTAAAGTATAGGTTGTTTTTATAAAACAAAAGGAAATATAATAGTTAAACCAGAATTTTAACCAAACTGCAGAAACTTTTATATTATTAACTTTTTTTAAAAAGCAAAAGAAAAGGTTTTGACGAACTAATCCTAACCGGTCACCCTTTCACCCCGCCAATATTTTGGTGTCATCTTGTTATCTCCCACATTAGACAAATTTCTAAGTAATAAAACATCAACCCTTTTGTTTCCATTTAATTCATTATTTTTTACTTTTACTCATTTGATCCCCAAAATAAATATATCCCAAATCGATTAATTTAGCTACAAATAAGTCGTATTTATGTTTGACTTCATCTATTTTCTTAAATGATAACTAACTCACACACCTTCTAAGGTTTGGTGGGTGCATAAAGCCTACAGCTCCATACCACCGAGCTTCATTCACCTTGCTTGGTGCCCGAACCACACCGTGGCATGGGCCCAAGCACCCCCGAACACTGTCTAAGAGAGAGCTTTCCGGTGCCCAAACCCCGTTTTTTCCTTTCTTGGTGTCCCCACCACATCCAGGTGTGATGTAGTTGAGCTAGCCCCGAGCACCGAAGTGGCCACATCACTTCCCCAACCTTGTTCGGTATTGGTATGCCTAGGGTTCTAATCTATGGGAAATCTAACTTTTATTGGCTAAGGGGCACATGTGCAACAAATCCTGATACAATCAAGTTCTTCTTAATAAAAAATAAAAACCAACCGTTATTTTTACAAGAATGAACAATTACAAATTGTAGAAAACAAACAGTGGAAAATATAATACCATGATTGACACTTTTCAGAATCACCAACTCCTACCGAATGTTTAAAGTTTTGAAGACTCGCTATCTAAAAATGTTGACACAATCACCTTCGTTTCAATCGAAATCTTAAAGTTATCCTAGAAACTAAAATAATAGATGTTCACCACAAAACTGTGCATTATGCAGCTTCATTGGCATTCTCATAAAAAAAAATTAGATATATAAAGTCCAGTCCATGTTACCATATTAATAAAAACATGGTCATGTCATCATTAACCCAAAAAAACACAACTAACATTTTGAACTCTCATTCACGATGAGATCAAGCAATCTTCCACATACAATTGACGAAAATACCCCTTCGGCCTCCAACGACTTCATAAACCCCTCTACTTCTTCCAAATCTCTTTCTCTTTCCAAATACTCCAAAACAATCACAAGCTTATCTTTCACCCGTTCTTCAAACTGCAAAACCCGACGCGCCCGTGTGGCATTCTTCAATGCCTCGATACCTTTTAAAACTCGATCACCCTCGAAATACCCGATCATTAAACAATACCACGTACGGAAAGTAGGCGTACCACCTTTCTCAATTCCACATTTTATAACATCTTCCGCTTTTCCCAAATCGCCCTTCTTAACATAAACATCAATCAAATCATCTGATATTCGAAAATCATACGACAAATCTCTCGTTTCCCATTCTTTAAAAATCGTCTCGGCTCCTTCGATATCGTCACATTTTAACAACGACCTAATCATGTTTCTATATCCTCTGTTATATATCGTATTCTTCTTTAAAATCTTCCAAATTCGATAAACGTCTTCTTTTTTTCCCAATTCACTGTACATTTTAAGCACCATATTGAGCTTTTCATAGTTACCCGTATTCCCGATCGCCATTTTTTCAACTTTTTTTAATAATTCCAAACTTTTTTCAACCAACCCGGCTTTCAAAAATGCGTGTGTCGCGATAATATAAGTGTCACAATCCATATCGATACGGGGATCGGCTTCCATTATTTCCATGGTTTTATTTAACCCCTCGATGTTACAAGTAGTGGCGTGAAAATTTAACCGAAGGGTAAATGAGTATTTATCTCCGTAAATCCCTTTTGTTTCCATTTCGTGAAACAATGCGTCCATTTTTTTGAAGTTTTTGGTGTTGTAATAAATACGCGAAAGGATATTGTAGGGTAAAGGAGTTGTGACACCTGTGTCACGTAACTTTTGCATTATGGTTTCGGCTTTTTCGATGGAGTTTTCGAGAGAATAGATGTTGAGAAGGGTGATATCAACCTGAAAGCCTTTGAATATTTGTGAGATGTTGTTGTAGAATTCTTCGGCTTTTTGTAAACCGTGAACTTTATATATCAAATGCAGCTTCTTTATGATGTCGCCCTTTGTAGGTGGTATGTATCGTTTATTGGTCATCCATTCTGATATCTGCAGAAATATTGCAACCCAATTGAGAATTGTATTAAAACAATGGTTTTAATATGTTTGACCCAGATACTAAATGGTGTTTATTGTTGGGCAAAATGTGTACTTAACAATTGAAAGAATTGGAGAACATATGTACGTGAAGTTTGAATCTAGAACTGTATAGTAGAAATGGAAGATGAGGAGATTAGAATCGGAACCTCAAGAGCATGTTTGAATCGATTATATTTCTTCAAGGATTTGATGATGATGTCCAGCGAATCCTTATCGACTTTTCTCCCTTCTCTGATCCATTGATCAAGAATTGGTACGATCGAAGTGTCGGGATCACCCACTGGCGAGATTCTTCTGTATAGTGATGAAATGGGTGAGTTTTTGTTCGAAAATGTTGGTGGTCTACTTGACGAAATGTTGTTCTTTCTTTCAGTATTTGGTGATGATGCTGCGTGTGGGGTCAATTTGCTTGACGAGGAACTAAAGAAGCTCTTTAAGGCATTTCGACAAACACCTTGTGTGCGTGAAGTTAAATGAGAGAACCTCATGGCTGCTTTTTTTTTTTCCGGAATGTTGGTGGTCTACTTGACGAAATCTTGTACTTTCTTTCAATATTCAGTGATGATGCTGCGTGTGAGATCAATTTGCTTGACGACGAACTAGGGAAGCTCTTTTTAAGGCATTTCTACAAACACCTTGTGTGCAGTGTGCTTGAAGTTAAATGAGAAACCTTGTGTAGAGAGCAGAATTGGTCGGGTGTTACTCTATGGCGCACGTGCAGAGAAGATGGGAAATATATATGATGGGCCTTTTAGTCGGCCCCCTACAAGGCTTAGGACCCACTTTTGAAAATTTTGCAAATATTTTTTAATAATAACTAGTTGAAGCTTCGTGCTACGCACGTACGGTCTGGGACCTCTAAAAAGTAATTTTTTATTTTACGTATAAGGGTTTATAGGTTTAATGTAAACGGGGGGTTCAAGCCTTGTATCTGAATCGACGAAAGAAAAGATAAGCCGGCAATCAAACATGAACAAATATTACATTATAAAATACAAATATATGGAAAATTCTTACCATATTGGTGTCATAAATGAGGTCCTCTGAAATTATGGCAGACACAGGAATTTCTAAAGGAATATCTCCAACTTCTAAATCTTCTCTTGCTATGGCTTCCCTTTCAGCTCCTTCAATATCTGCATATGACCATTTTACCCATTGTTTAGAAGTGATGGTAAAAACATATAGTCTTGTATTTAAGACTGTATTTAAGACTGTTATATATGAATGTTTATTTTTCTATTAAAAAAATATAAATCAAGGCCAATAACCACAATAATAAAGTACACTCACAAGTTATATCAAATCTGGATTTAACACCATTATTTTCTCCCCCATTGTAACAAACATTTCTCTTTGTCTAAATTCCAGCCGGCAACAATTTTAGTGTCCTCTATAATCTTATTCCCAAATTCATAAATCATGTCTAAAGTTGCCTTCCTAACATCTTGGAAGACTTTTGGTCTCATTTCTTCACCCTTTGACCTTGACTTTCATTTATTAAAAAGTGATAAGATTGTATGAAGAGATTCCAATTCATTTCTTGGACTGTAAAATTCTTCCCTTTGAGAACCATCAATCCCTCCAAAGCAAAAATCAACCTAATAAAAAAATTCCAATTTAAGCATCATAATTCATCAAACACAAATTATGATTAAAGGGAAAATTAAGGGAAATAGCAACATACTTTGCTTCTATATAGGCAATGTACTTATAGTACTTAAATTTCTTTACCTGTAATAGCAACGTACTTACATTTCTTTACACATAAATAGCAACATAATTAAGATTCTTTACCGATGAATTATGTAGTTTGAAATGGTCCAGGTCCAAGTGGTCTTCTCAACTCCTCAAACATTTCACTTCTAACAGTTAATATCAAACCAGCAGCACCACAAGCTACAACAATGGTCAACCAAAGCCTGTTGATCACAAGGTCTACTATTTTTTTTAAAGTTTTGTACATCGTATTTTGTTGGTTTCGTTACATTGAACAAAAGGCAAGCGTTCATTGTCTAAACAAATTTTAATAAATTTAGAGGACTTGCCCGTTTTGTCATCCTTGTTGGACTTTCATCCTTCAAGACCAAAGCTTTCAAACTTAGTGAAAATGGCAGTCATTTCCTTCACAGCTCAATGTACTTGAACATAAGGTTTTCGTGTGTTTTTCTGCCATACAATGTACCTCTTTGATGTAATAACATCATGAAGAGCTTGCAGTGGATCTTGTTTCTGACCAACATTTGTCAGTTCTGCAATCAAGTGTATTAAGAAAAGTGTTAGCCATATGTGGATACATTTGAGATCTTTGGACCAACTAAAGAAAAAAAACTCATAAGATAAGAAAACATGAAAAAGATTCAAGAGTATGAAAAAAGAAACTGTTTGTTGGTTTGAATCTATGATAATATAACACTCACCTTCTGTACATTTCAAAGCATTCGCCAGTTTAGAAAAATAAGACCAATATAAGTACAGAAAAATTAGATATTATAAAGATATTTTGTGATCACTGACCATTGTTATTTAAAAAGGAAGATTGGTATGGATAGAATGATGCATGGAGAATTTTGCAAAGATAAGCCAACCATACAACTTCTACATAAACAAATATTAGGAACCACTCCATCTACTATAATCCTGCATCATACAATCAAATAAATAAACAGTTACAAGCGTATAAGAATTGCAAAGTTTTGAATGTGTGGAATTCAAAAGGACGCTTCAACCAGCAAACAGATGTAAAGCATTCTGATTTAAACTTCCTGATTTTAATCTTTCTGTTATAGCATTCTGAGGACTAACCTGATGCAGTTGACCAACCCTAGTTTGACTTTGCATTTATAAGCAATTACCAGAATCAATTAGCAGATTCAAGTTTTGACCGGTTGAATGTGAATTGAGCTCTGAATCCAACAATATATTGGCTTGATTTACTGTTCTTGTGAACAACAGATGGTGAGCATAACTCATGTAACTGTTTAATAACTGACTAACTTTTAAAATTAAAATACCGCTTGCAACAATATATCTTCGTTTTCAAAGTTCTAACATCAAACAACTGAAATTAACTAAAATCAAAGCATAATGGACTTTCTCCATGTGCTAATTCACGATTTAAGATATTTTATAAGCAATTAAGCATACATAACTTTAAAATAAAAAATAGAAGGTTTCAATTTAAGGAGGATCAGAGCCAACCTTTGGTTTGTTATCCTAAAGGAATTCTCAAGGAACTTTGGGGTTATTGTCGGGAGTATCAATATGCTACACACAAATACCAAAAGAAATACATAATGAATTAGAAAAAGATGCATGTGTATCACCAAAAGAATTAAGGTTTCAGAATACAAACAATTAATTTCCTCCTTGAATTCTTGCCATGGAAATAGTACGTGGTCGACCTACCGGTTTCCTGCATTCCTAGAAAAAAGTCTATAAAAAACACAAAAAGGTTATTCTCTTTAGATATTTTTTTTAAAGTCAAAATATTACTAGCGAAGCCCAAAATTCATAGCTCGAGTTGCAGCATCTTGATCTTCATCAGAATCAGAAAAAGGCCCGTACCATTTTATATTCAATGATATTCCGATTATACCCCTTGTTTTTCCTGAAAACTGCACAAATCAAGACTTTTAGTTTAAGATGAAATTAAAATGCTATAATTAACGTTATCATCAAAGTAAAACGTTATAATTGAAAAAACTCAAAGTAAAGCGCTATAATAGACATTAAAATGAAAGTTGCATGCTATAAATGACATTAACATGAATGTGAAACGCTATAACTTACATTAAAATTAAAACAAAGAAGTGTTGTAATTAACATCAAAATACTATAAATATCATTAATATGAAAGTATAATGCTATGATTGATATTAACATCAAAGAATGCCATAAATGAAAATAAAACACCTCTCACATTTGAACGTACTGATTTTTATTTGAAAAACCAACGTACTAATAACTTTCTTCAGTCCAATTTTTATAAAGAACTAAATTTTTGGAAAAGCAAATAGGAGATTACCTCCCATAATAAGAACATCAAGAACAGTGGTTAATCCATGGATTATCATAAAATAGTCTACAATGGTTAATCCATTTAAAGATTACCTATTTTTGTCACCACAACTTTCTAGAAACTTTTATTTAATAGAAACATATTATTACAAACCCTTGTCAAACCATAAACCTTCCCTAAAGGTTTTTTCAGTTAACCATCTTATCCTCATTTATATGACATAATCACATATGTAGTTATAAAAACAATTAAAATATTATATAATGGCTTACGTATTACATACTAATACTAATATTATTTTGATAGTTTTGACAAATAACTTTTGATGAAATATTTGTCTATAAATGACATTCATTTTCATTTTCTATATTTTATAAAACATATTAATTAGTCAAAATAAGAAACATTGGTAAAATAAAATATGTATTTATACAAACGGAAAGATGGGAAATGTGTTCTTAGATGGCTTACTAAAAGGTCAAAAAAAAAAGATGTTCAAAGCTATAAATGACACTTTCTACTCTTCCTATAAATGATAAGCTATTTTCAATTAAAGCATCAATGCAACAAAAATGAAGGATTCCTTTCATAATGAACATTGAAAATATCAGACCTTTTGACCTCCAAAGTCAGCAATCATTCTTTACGACACAAAATCTAAGTACTGAAATTTTTTTTACCGTTTCTGAATTACCCAATATGAATAAGTGCAAGATTTGTGCTTTATTACTTTTCACAAGCCAAAACACAAAAGACTCAAATTTCCTTCCTGCAATAATAAATATAAGAAATTAGGTTCAAAACTTTTAATATGGAAAATAAACAGAGGTTTATAGTAGAATACCTTAATCTAAAACCATAAAAATACTTTAATCAGAGCAAACATTAACTAAAGAGGTAAAGATATATGAATACTTTAATCAAAAATCACAAAAAGATGAAAAGTCTCGTGATTAGTCTTAAATCTGATTTACCCAATGAGGACAACTGGTTGCGAGATCGGGGCCGCCAGAGTTGTAGAACCCTTTAAAGACGGGTATATGGTGGAAATTCCAACAACCTGCTTATACATTAAAAAACGTTACTCAACTGTTTTCTAGGGTTCTTTAATATTACTTCAAAACAAGCTGACATCTATTTTTTCCTTTTAAGAACATTACCTTTGGGCAGTCTAATCACCTCTTTTATAGGCTAGCAGTAAGACCGTTGCTTGTGGCATCAGAAGATGAAAAGTAAGGCACGATTTCAGTAAGCCATAACATCGAATACATGGTGTGCAATAGAGATCAACTTAGATGAGCTTCCCAATTGGGTAGTTTGAAGCATACCAAATTTCGGGCTATTTCTCTTGCAACCAAATTTTTACAAAGGTCAACTTCTTCAGTGCAGTAACTGATATCATTGAGAAAAGAGATTAAATGAGCATGCTAATAAGATCATTTTCAATTGTAAATTGCCAAAATATAGAAGATCAGTTGTGGTGATGGAAAGAGGTATCAAAAAAAGATATAAATACATGTAAATTTATATTCGTGGAATAAAAAAGAACATTCCAAATAAATGAAAATTGAAAGGTTTCCTGATAAAGAAAAGAGGACGACTTAAGACAGGATTTCATTCATTCATAAACTCGCTTGAACGTGCCATCAAGAGCTCCAGCTGCTGCACGGAGACTGCAATCGAATTGATCAAAAAAGACCATAACGATCACTCACAATCTTTTTTATGGCATATTCAACAAAATCAACACAAATCGATTTCTTTTTCACTGTTAGGGGGATCTTGGTTGCTTCTTTCGGATGCTTATGGACTTTCGTTTTCTTCTTCTGATTTCTTGCACGTCCAGTTCGATTTCAGGTACTTACTAAAAAAAATTTCGATACTTTGTTTGGGTTTTATTTTGGTTTTTTGTACTTCGTTTTCCTATGAGAGGAAGGAGAGATTGGCGAGACAGAACTGATAAAGAAAAAGAGGGAAAATTTAAATGAAGGGTTTTTTGATTTCACCTGTGAAAGAGCTTCACTCATACAGAGAACATATCTAAATGAAGTAGAATTGATTCCCAAATCTTTACTGCAATCTCTTTTAGCCGTATCAGCATCGTCCTTCCAATTCCTTTAAAAAACTCAAAACATATAGACAAACAGAGGCTTCAAATGAGTAACAGAGGGGAGAGAGGGGATTGTAGCAAAGAAATTTCGAATAATCACTACATACTTTGAAAATTTATCTATTTAATACTTCATTTGCATATGAAAACCTAATAAAACGGACTCCCAATCATTTTTAGTTGCTAGAAACATCCATGAAACACAAGTAAAGCGACTGGAATTGGCCGGACAATGAGTCTCATACCCGTCGTAGAAGATTGAGATTGTTCCCGTAATTCTTCTTCCAGGCCGGAATTCTGGATTCTCTGCGCACCTGTTTGGGTCATCTGAGCCGCCGGAATCTTGCCGGCTATTGGCACACCGGTAATCACCACCGGAATCGAACCACCCCGCTATCCCCAAATAAATCGATTTGGAGAACTCAAGATCTAATGGAGAAAAGCTTTCGATACAGAGAGATAAAGAGAAAGACAGAGACAAAGAGAGGTGTCACAAAGAAAAGAATGATGAAACTGAAGAAGACATCTGTTGCACATACGGCGAGAATCAATTGGAAGAAGAAACGCACCCCGCCTAAAAACCCAAAACCCCCCTCACCCCCCCCAATCCTTCTAGAAACAGGTTGTGTTTTAATATATATAGTAATGATCAGGAATGTATGTGACAGTTTATAGATTTGGTTCAAAAAGTGAATGCCAGTTCTTTTCTATAAAACGAACAGATGGAGATTTGCAAAGGAACTGTTTTTGTCGAAGGTTGACATATTAGTTATTCATAAATACATGTGATTAAATCATCATAATATAAAGGCCAATGTTACAGTTTGTGGGCGACATAAGAAAATATTGTAAACCAATTATAGTTTTTGAAAATCCATTTTAGTGGTTAATTTGTTCCAAAATTGTAAAAACGTTCGTTAGAATCACTCACTTGACATACAATAATGAATATATAGTGTGACTAAAAATAGAATAGATTAATTATTAGACCGGTTAAATTTTAAATTTGGGCTGATAGAGAGCCCATGTATAGAAGAAAGTCCAAAATCTTATTCTGCAAGATAATGTTAAGTACTTCTGATCAAACGCAAAGTGCAAGTCATCGTTACATTTGCAAAACCCTTCCTCACAAAACCTTACACTCAAAACCCTACTCAAACACTTAACCAAAATCATCCCGAATCAGAAGGATTTCAAGATGTTGGCAATGGCGAGTCGATTGCGAAACCTGCAAACTATAAAAACTCTAATTGAAAACCGATCATACGCTACTGCCACGATTTCCCGAAACGAAATTAACAACAGTAGCAAGAAGATCTCACTGTACTCGAGAATAAGCCCTCTCGGGAACCCTAGTTTGGCAATGACCCCAGAGCTAGATGATTGGATTGAAAAGGGAAAAAAGGTCCGAAACTCTGAGCTTAAGCAAATTGTTCATGATCTTCGCAAGCGCAAACGGTATCATCATGCCTTGGAGGTTAGCATTTTATATTCGGTTTTTGTTTATCCATTTTCACAGCTTTATTATATAGATCATGATTTCAACATTTTTAGTTTTGATAAACGAATCGAATTCGTTTCGACCGTTCGATTAGTGTTCTCACCCGTGCCTTGCAGGTCTCCGAGTGGATGAACAAGAAAGGCATCTGTGCGTTTACACCGGTAGAACACGCCGTGCAATTAGACCTAATCGGAAAGGTCCACGGTTTCCTCGAAGCCGAAAAGTACTTCAATACCCTTACCGACGACAACAAAACCGACAAGACATACGGCGCCCTCCTCCATTGCTACGTCCGGCAACGTGAAACCGAAAAATCCCTCTCCCACTTCCAAAAAATGAAAGAAAACGGCTTACTATCTCCCGTCACATTCAACGACATCATGTGCCTCTACATACGCACCAACCAAACCGACAAAGTTCCTGATCTCTTACAAGAGATGAAAAGAAACGGAATCTCCCCAGATAATCTATCCTATCGAATGTGCATAAACTCATATGGCGACATCAAAGAGATGGAGAACGTATTAACAGAAATGGAAAACGACCCGAATATTACCATGGACTGGAACACGTATTCTGTAGTTGCAAACTGTTACATCAAAGGAAATATTATCGATAAGGCAAACGAAACCTTAATAAAAGCCGAAAAACTAGCTAGAAAAGACGGACTCGCGTACAATCATTTGATCTCGTTACATTCCCGATTAGGAAATAAGGAAGATGTTCTTCGATTATGGGATCTTCAAAAGACCGCATGTAAGAGACGGATAAATCGCGATTATATCGCGATGGTGAAATCACTAGTGAAACTTGCCGAGTTTGAAGAAGCCGAGAAGGTGGTGACCGAGTGGTTTTCATGTGGAAATGTTTATGATTTTAGAGTCCCGGGTATTATAATCGATGGGTATCTCGAGAAAGGGTTGTGTGAAAAGGCCGAGGGTATGCTTGGTAATTTGTTGAAAGACGGGCGGGATACGAGTCCGGGCAGTTGGGGCAGTGTGGCGGTGGGGTTTTTGAAGAAAGGTGATGTTGGGGCGGCGGTGAGGTGTTTGGAAGTGGTGGCGGAGAAAGGGTGGAAGTTGGAGGCGGAAGTGGTTGGAAAGTTGTTGGATGGTGTGGGGGAGAAAGGGAATGGGGAAAATGTTGAGGTGTTTTTGGGGAAGTTGAAGAAATTTATGGGGTTTGATAAAGGGATGTATCATAGGTTGTTGAAAGGTTGTGTTAATGGTGGTAAAGAAGTGGGGAGAATTTTGGAAGAAATGAAAGCTGATGGGATTCAAGAAGATGAAGAAACAAAGAAGATTCTTGGTTTGAATAAAGTTTGAAGATTTATGTTTGACCTAAATGCAAGAAATAGCAATGTACTTTCCGATTTTTCTTATGATAGCTATGTATTTTCATATTATTTCTTATTAGAGCGTTTTACTTGGGTAGATTGATGCGGGGGTAAAATAAACAACAACAAAGAATAATCATGCAGTAAAATAAAGTTGGAAATAGTCAAATGAGGACAGAATCAAGTCTATTTGACATGGCTAGTTCACTAACTTGAGCAAGTTAACAAAGTAATTTGCGGTTCAAGTTGGTAAAGAGTATCAACAAGTTTTAACACTATAATGCTTGCAAGGTTTTTGGCCAAACAAGTTAAACCTAATTTGGCTAATTAGTTTCAAGTAAGTTCTTGAAAGATAATTGAAAGATTGCATATGAAAGCAAGCTTTCCAACAACATTTTTCCTTTCTTGCAAGTCCGAAGAGTTCTAAACGTGCAATGTATGTTATGATGAAAATAGGGAACTGCAAACACCATTACTTGGTAAAGTTTTCAAAACAATTACGTATTGTGAAAACTACACTAACATTGCTTGTAAATGACCTAATATAAATGGACAGTTTAAATTAAACCAATAGACAAGTATAATATAAAAGTTCAAACATGCATTACTAAAAATCAAATTCGACAAGCGTTCAAGAAAGATCAGCAAACCAAATGTGATTACAATTTAAAGTAAGAAATGTAGGGTTTTAGCCACAAATAATGGCTAAAACGATGATTAATAGATGAAATTGGCTTACAAATCAAGATTATGAATCGAAAGTACGATGAACCGATGTTACTCCTTGTTTCCTTGGGTTTATCTTGCTTCTTTTCTGTAAAAAATCGAGATCCCTTGCTTCAAAAACGTCCCTCCTTTTAAATAGGTTGGCTGGGTATATTTAAAAACAAAAATGCCTATCTTTTTGTTGCACGGTCGGACCAGAGCTTCTTTATATTTCTCAATGGTTGGGCCTAGCGGACCCGGGCAAGCCTGTCTCCTTTGATAATAGGCCCGGACGGGCTGATTTTCAAAGTATTCGATTTCCCAAAATGTTGAAGGTTTGATGGTAGGATGAAAATGTAAAAACCCGCCGATTTTGATTTTTTATTTGGGCATGCATTTGCTTTTTGATTCACGGAATTAAGTTTAGCTTTAACTTTGAAGATTCGTGTTTTCTTGTTCTTGAGATGAAGATGATGTAAATGAAATTACGGACATAAGTGGACGTGAATTGCCTAAATTTGATTATGAGAACAAAAATTACTCCATCCTATTAATTTGCAAAAAAAAATAATAAAAAAGCACATAAACTTTGAAAAAATTACAAAATTGCCTTTCAAGATAAATGAAGTTATTACAAAATTAGCCCCTACAATTTTAGTTTAACATAATTATAATTTTGGTCCCTCTATTTTTAATTTGTATTAATAGAAGTTTTGGTCCCTGTTTAATTTCAATAATTATGGTTTCGATCCTTATACTTTATAATTTATATTAGTTACAACTTTGGTCCCTATAGTACAAAATGGTTCCTTGGAAAGATAAATGAACTTATTACAAATTTAGCCAATATAGTTTGAGAAAATGACTAAAATAGCCTAATCCCATAAGGGTTTTCCTCAAAACAGCCAAAATTTAGGGGTATTCCCCGAAATAGCCAACGAAAACGCAGTCAAGGGAGGCCAGCTGCGTTTTGCTCTCCTCCCCTGCGTTTTCCTCCTCCTTTTTCCTCCCCTGCGTTTTGCTCTCATCCTCTGCGTTTTCCTCCCCATTGGCTGCGTTTTCCTCCATTTTCTTCTTGAGGATCTTGGTGGTTCATGTGTTTAGTTGTAATTTTTGACCAACTTTGAACACTCGTCATTTGTTCATACGAACTCGGATTGAGTTGACGTTTTTTTTCGAAAAAAAAAACCACCATTTAGCAGCTACCGGGCATCAGCTGGGTTTTGCTCAGAGGAAAACGCAGCTAAGGGCCTTTTCTGCGTTTTCCTCTGAGCAAAACGCAGCTGATGGCCCTTAGCTGCGTTTTCCTCTGGGCAAAACGCAGAGCATTACGCAGCTAAGCCCCTTAGCTGCGTTTTCCTCTATGCCATCTGCGTTTTGCTCTCTACCAGCTGCGTTTTCCTCTATAACATTCATAAACCCAGTTTTTTGTGCATCGAAAGCTTGTACGTTGAGCATAATATTTTGTACATTCACTAATCTATCACCTAAAACGATATGTAATACATAAAAACAACATGAAATTTGAGACTTACCTGTTTCCATGAGGAGAAATCTTGCGAAGCCATTTCAGAGTGTTTCTCGTTTACGGGATCGAAAAATTTTGTCGGTTTTTTTCCCCGGTTTTATATACCTGGGCTAAGGGGTGGGTAACCAACAAAAACGCAGCCCGCTAGGACGAAAACGCAGCCGCTAGGACGAAAACGCAGCCCATGAGTGGCCCAAATGGGCAAAACGCAGCCCAGGTGACGAAAACGCAGCCCGTGAGGCTTGCCTGCGTTTTCATTGGCTATTTCGGGGAATACCCCTAATTTTTGGCTGTTTTGAGGAAAACCCTTATGGGATTAGGTTATTTTAGTCATTTTCTCATATAGTTTTCAGTTTAATATAATTACAATTTTAGTCCCTTTGTTTTTTAATTTGTATTAATTATGCCATATTACAAAAATAGTCTTTGTGTAATACTGACATTACGGAAATAGTCTTTATGTATGAGAAATTTATCGTAATAGTCACGGTCTAATAGCGAGATTACAAAAATGGTCTTTGTGTAAAAGGGCATTACGTAAATGGTGTTACAAATGTACGATTAATAAAATCACAGCAATGTGCCGGCATCCCCACTAGTTAAGATTAAAAATATGGATAATACAGTTACTCTCTTTCTTATAAGTTTTGTTACATATAAAATATGGAATCCATATCAAAGAAACTCATTAGACAATTAGATTGAGTGGAGTTTGAACTCAATCTAACTGTCGAACTTTCCTTGATAGTAAAAATATTGATAAGAGAGTTACTCTATCACCCTGACTTTTTAATCTTAATTTTTGTTCTCATAATCAAATTTAGGTAATTCAACAATATGTGATAATGTAATTTTTGGTTATTTTACTATGGGAAGACTTTCATATAATGTCATTAAACATCAAAATTGTTCAACCTAATTTTTAGGTATCATATTTATCTTTCATTAACTTTCATATATCGATTTGCTCAAATCCTTATTTTTAACATTTTTACAAATTTTACAGTTACAATTATTTTAAACCTTTATTTTTATCAATTGAATTTTATGTTATACCGCGGTACTCTTCATAAAATTTCAAAATATCATATTTACTCAAAACATTATTTAATGAACTTTAATAAGTTAGAGACCATAGATAAGGAAAGGATTAATTCATATTGAAGCAATTTTGCACTTTCATAGCTTCTATTTTTATTGTTAAAGAATTCAAAAATGTAACGATCAATTTATTTCTTTATTATCCTTCTTTTAATCGAGTTTTCTACGGCTATGGTAAATAAGCCACAGAATATGTTACTTCTTATTTTATGAATTTATGATGATAAAACTATCAGTTACGTGAATGTTTGAGAACTTATCCAAGAAGTTAATAGATAAAATAACTAAAAAATACTTTTGTAAAGAGAAAAAACATCTCCCAAAATCGGAGTAATAAGAATCTCAAGTTAGATTTAAAAAAGGGATTTTTTGTGAATTTCTAATAATAACTTTTATAACATTTTTTTAGACTATTAAATAAATTTGATTACTATGATAATAAAAAAGAAAGTATAAACACCCAAACATCAAGAACTAATGATTAATCAAAATAATCCTAATAATAATTAGGCTAGACAAATATGATATTTTGCATTAAAGAGTGACACAGAAAATTCTCTATAAAAACAGGCATATGCAGTCTATATCATTTGCAACTTCCAAGTACAAAATGTTCACAATGGTCACAAACACCACATCAACTTCAAGTACAACTGTTCACAATGGTCACAAACACCACATCAACATTCAACACTATGTCAAAATTACCAAAACACCCTCACCCTAAACAACTCTATTCAAAGCTTTAACCCTTTTATTCCGACAGCGTAGATCCAAGTTCACCACTGTTCTTCATCTCCAAAACAATATCACATCCTCCAATCAACTCACCTTTATAATAAAGCTGTGGAAACGTAGGCCAATTGGAGAACTTCTTCAAACCCTGTCTAACTTCCTCATCACTCAAAATATCAAAAGAACCAAACTTTATACCTTCCTCTTTAAGGGCATTTACGACCTTTGAGCTAAAACCACATTGTGGGGCATCCGGGTTACCCTTCATAAAGAGCATAACCGGGGTCGAATTCACAAGCTTCTTCAAACGTTCTTCAAGAGAAATTATACCTTTTTCAATCAAAATTTTTTCAAGTTCACCACTCTTTTGCATCTCCAAAACAATATCTGATCCACCAATGAGCTCGCTTTTTATGTAAAGTTGAGGGTAACTTGACCAATTTGAGTAGACTTTTAGGCCTTGTCTCACTTCCTCATCAGAAAGTATATCAAAAGTCTTGAAATTGACTTTTTCTTCACGAAGAATGTCTACTACCTGAAATTTGTTTTGTATTTTGATGATGTTGGTATAAAAATGTTAAAAGAGGGAACGCAAACTTTATAATAGGCTTGAAAATAGTAAAATGACCATTTACACCAAATCCAGACTACTTTTGTCACACATAATTAAATTTTAATTTGAATTTCAAATTTTGATGTAATGCACAATTACATCTCTAATAAATCTCCACCCCCCCCCCCCCCCCCCCCAAAAAAAAATTTACTTTTCTTTTTTCTCGAATTTAATTGTCATGTTTTGAATACCAAACAAATATACATCAGGGGTCTTTTAGTCATTTTAGATGGAATTGGTGTAAATGAGACAAATAGCAAAGCTGATCGCCTCTTTTGACGTTTTTACAGCTACGTGGCCTATTTGAAACTTACACAGCCTTACAAAGCAACTACAACAAAGTAATTACTATAATTAAAAGGGCAAAAAATCAATTACCTTTCGACTAAAACCACACTTGGGCTCATCCGGGCTTCCCTTCATAAAAAGCATAACCGGGCCCGAATTAATAAGACTTTCAAGACGACCCGTCAAGCCCGAACTCAACCCCGTAGAATCCGTGACCCCACCCTTTTGACCCACGGGTTGACCCGCACTCACCTTGCTGACATCATCACCAACTCCATGATCCATAAACGCTTGTTTCAATTCACCCCCCTCATGCATTGCAATTATAATATCCGACCCTCCAAGAAGCTCCCCATTACAATAAAGTTGAGGATACGTAGGCCAATTCGAAAACTTCTTCAAACCCTCACGAACCTCATTATCACCAAGAATATCAAAAGTTCCAAATTTTACGTTTTCGGCCCTCAAGATTTCAACCGCTTTTTTACTGAACCCGCATTTGGGCTCTTCAGGGGTTCCTTTCATGAAAAGCATCATGGGGTGGGCCCGCGTTAGTTTTTCCAAACGGGTTTTGAGGGATTCGGTGACACCGGTTGGTGGTCGAGAGCGAGTGTCTGAGTTGGAGATTTTGACGGTGTCTTGGATTGCTTCTAGAACCGTGGGGCCCGCGGCCATCCCGAGACTTGCGGGGGCCGCGGGTTCGCCAGCGTGGACGGACCCCACGACTTTGGCTATTTTGTTGGCTAATTCGGAAGGATATGCACCTTCTAGTGTATCAACCATCTTTCCATCCTACAAAAAAAACGGAACTTAATGGGAAAAAGAGAAAAGAAACAGCCTCTTAATCGGGTAAGGTATATATGTGGATGAGGAGGGCATTTACGTCTTTTCTCAACATTTGTGAAGATAGAAATGGTGTTACCTTACAAAAAGCGAAGTAAGGCACAGCTGAAACTGAATATGCCTCGGAAATTTCTGGTTGTTCTTCAGCTTCAACCTACAATTTTGTAACCAAAAAGAAAAATAATCAGTTATATATTATGCAATTATGGTTTGTTAGTGTACCAGAGATACGGTGTTTTATTCATATAATAGAAAATGCACTCGATAAGTACAAAAAAGGCTCATTTCTATTCGATTTCAGAAAGATGAGCAAAATTGACGAGTTTTCTCATCAAATCCTAACTTTTCTGAACAATAAAATCGGTGTTCAGGGGCTAAATGCAAGAAACAGAAAAGTGGTTTTATTTCTTTGTGCATTATAGCATATCCTACTTTCATCTCATTCGATTACAAATTTACAACACTGTACTTTCAATTCTTTGCTAATTAAGGCATTGTACTTTGAAAAATCTACTCAATTATTTGCTTTCTTTTTTTATTAGGACATTATATTTTTGAAGCCTACCGATTTATAGCATGAAAAATGCTTTGTTCACGGATAACAATGCTATAACTATGTAGATTTTTGAAAGTACAATGTTGTAATAGGATTATAGGAGTGAAAGTAGGATACTATAATAAACAAACAAATGGAAGTATGTTGGCATATCTTGCATTTCATCATAGAATCAAATACCAAAAATATTTTAGATTCCAACATTCCTTTTTTCTTTATAAAGACACCGCCATTCTGTATAAAATAGACAACCTATGAAAAAATAAGCAACATTTCGCAAGTCTATACACATGATCACATGAGAAATACAGACACACTTGATTAAAATGTATATAAGCTATATGTGAAGCCAAAATAATCCCAAAGGATAACAATAAATTCCAAGGAGGTTATAATTTATAAAAACCAAACATACCAACATGAAATGGTAATTAGAAACGAATAAATAAGCCTCTAATTTAGCTTTTTGTTGCAAGCTAAACATCATTTTTGTGAAAATGCCACATAACATTAGATGGTTTTCAAGAACAAGTGTTTTCACATAAATTATGCGAAGGTAATTCAAAATCATCATAAAAAATCTTGCCCAAAACCGCCAATGCAAATTATAGTGCTTTAACTTCTCAATATATTTGGCAACAGAGCCAAATATAATGATCCAAAAATTTAAAAATTCCTTGATTAAAATGTTGAGCATTTATACATGAGACCAATAGTCCCAAAAAGCACCAAGAGAACTGATATTAAAGCTTATGCAACATAGTGACATGAAAAGGTTAAAATCAATAATATTTGTTCAAGTGCCACATAGGAACCCAAAAATTCCTCAAAATCACTGATTAGGCAGTTCATACATATAATACAAAACTTCCCACATGAAAAATACGATAAAAAACACAAGCCAGTTAAAGCATATTGGTGATTTTAGTGTCATCAATTCATTTCCCGTAGCCAGGATTAATTTGAGACAGACTGAGTTCAACTTTAGCTATCATCCAAGTGTTTATTAGTGTTCTTAACCCCAAAATCTAACAAAGCATACAAAACGATACAAAAATAGCAACATAAACTGATCATGAAGTAACGTAGCAAATAAAAACATACTCAATCGAAAAAACTTAAATAATTACAACAAGAAGACTAAAACCATACCCTTAAGAAATGGGCGTGAGGGAAATCAGTGGAAAGATGAGAAAAGACTTGATCCATGTGCTTAGAAGCTTCACACCAAGAAGCCCAGAAGTGAATCATGACAGGTGACCCTTCTTTCAGAAGATTGTCAAGCTCTTGTTTTGACTTTAAATCTTTTACGGCCATTTTTCAATGTTTTTTCTTCCAAAACCCTCAGAAGGGGAAAATTGAGAGAAAGGAGATGACGAACGAGAGTAGAAACGTGAATTTCAATTCAGGGGAAAAGAAAACCTATCAGGGAAAGATTGATACGCTGTATTGTTAGGGAATCAAGTTCGCTACTTTTATTGTCAGCCGTTGATCTTAATTGACCCAGAGTTTTCTGACCGACCCGTGGATCCGAACTTTTCTTTTGGGCATCTATGTAAATCAACGTTTTGAACAACTCGAACCGGTTGTTTTATTGGTTAATAGTTTAACCAGTTTAATGGATCTTAGTCATCTGACTCGTCTATAAAATTGGAAATGTCGTTATTATATTTCTCGATCGATAGATTGATTAACTATTTTTTATTTGAAGTGTAAAGCATAAAACTGTAACTCGAACCGATTGTTTTATTGGTTAATAGTTTAACCGGTTTAACGGGCCTGACTGGTCTATAAATTTGGATATGTCGTTATTATATTTCTCGATTATTGATCGACAGATTGATTAAGTATTTTTGATTTGAAGTGTAAAGCATAAAATTGTAAACTGAAGTTGAAAAATTGAAGCGTAAGTGTGACAGAGTTCCGATTTAGTGGCTTAACGTTTAGGACATTTAGGCTAGATTTAGTTTTATTTTTTTTTTTAAATCCAAAGAATATATATATTTTGCAAAAACCAATTTTTTAAGTGGTTGATCGGCCGGTCGAACCAATTTTATGCAAACCGCCCGGTTTCTATTGGTTCCCATGCAAACGGTTTTCGAGCTCTAATAATAATGGGTAGAGTTAGAAATTTCCAAACTCATATGAGTTGGGTTTAAATGTTAGAGACCGTTTGGTTAAAAATTTTAAGTTGATTTCAACTTATCAATCCATTTAAATATAAATTTATTTTTGTTATTTTAATTTTCTTAATTATATTGATTGCTATCTAGAGATTCGTATATCATGTCGGATCTGTAATTTATAAGAATTGTGATAGTTAACTCATTGACCCATACAGGGTTAGTCCATCATTTTCTCATGCACAGTGCGAGATGATAAAATGATTCTCTTATATCTCATGATGCATAAAACACTTATGTTTGTACTAGTCCATTGGTTTTCCATTGCACGGAAGGGTCGAACTCATATCCTCCCTCAAAGCTCGTCTAAGTCATTACCCACCACCTACTACCCCTCCACATGTTTAAAAAATCATGATTTTTTATGTTTTTGGTCGACATAAACACTTATGTCCATTTAACAATCGTATTTTGCTAGAAAAGTAAAAACATTATTACTCAGTTGTTTACTTATTTGTACTTTTCATCTTGAAACTTTTTCTTTTGTAGAATATTCGTTTAATATATAGATCTTTTCGGTTCCCTAAAAATAATATATTATCTAATATCTCATATGAATTTGTACATAAAGACCAGTTATTTTAATTTCCATCGTATGTCCAAGTAAAAAGTAAAAAATTGTTTTCGACACTTATGCTATATCATTTTTTAGTATAACAGAATTGCAAAACCAAACTATAAAGCTAGAAGTAACAAAATATTTAAACAAGAATTGAATTACTACGATAAAAAATTAAGAGTTTACAGTTTACCAACTCGATAAAGTCAAAGAGATTATGGTATTTGTATTGATTGAACTTCAACTTCAAGTTAAAGGGCAAATTGGGCAATCAGGCTAATTAAACAGTGCTAGTCCACCACAAGTTCAAGACTTCACATAGTCGAAATTCAAACTCTAGAATTGAGAAAGAATGAAAGATTAGATTGTCCTCTTCTTTGGCTCTCTCCACAAAAATCAGAATATTAGAAATCACTCATAAGAACTCTAGAAGGCTAGATATAGAGATCGTAGAGGATAGTGGATACGAGATGGAGTTGTTGATTTACTAGAACTCAAAAATACTGAAAGCAAATCGCAAACTAAACGATTTTTTTTACCTTTTTGCATAGAATAAAATTGTCAATCGATGCGACGATACCAAAGCGTGATTGTGTGAACAATGTCGATTCATGAGCATGAACAGTAAACCTGGCATTGTCAACATTTTCAATATCTCTCAAATCTTAATGTCGTTTCCTCGTCTTTTGTTCTTCATGAATTGGGCATCGATAATATGCCCTTATTTTTTTGGTTACTGCATTCATACGCTCTATATAATACAATATGGACTACGGATCCAAGAATCATGCATATTGCGCTGAACGTGTAATATTTACCTATTGGTTGTGTATGAAAATAAATTTAATAGTCATGTTTGTTGTCATTGACTTTGAAATAATAATTCTTACAACATTTTTTTTACAAAACGTTGTAATTATTTTGAATATACGATAAGATAGATACACATTTAAATCAACTCATTTAATGTAACGCCAAGATACTCTTTTTATAAATATAATAAAAAGGGTAAAATGGTCATTTTACCTTGGAAGGGTAAATTGGTCTTTTGGACAGAAAAGTATTTGGTTTGAAATAATATTTTGAGTTTTGGACTTAAAATGTTATAAAAACGGATTTTTGGTCATTTTACCACAAAAGGGTATTTTGGTCATTTGACCATGTGAAGGACCAATTGTGTAAAAATATTGCTCCTTGTGGCAAAAGTATAAGAAATGAAAGTTTTATTGTGATAAAACTTGATATTGGTGCCAAAAGTTCAAGAAATGAAACTTAGGGACCAAATTTGTAAAATTGGAAAATATAAATGTTGAAACTCCTCCCAATTGTGCAGAATTTTAAGGCTTACGGGAGAGAGTTTGTGGCTGGATTTTTACAGAAGTTGGAAGAGTTCTTGAAGATTTAGACTTGGAATTTGATTCTTGGCTTCAAAGGGTAGAATTGGAAGCTTGAAAGGTAAATATTCCAAGTTCTTGATTATTTGTTCTTGGTGAGTTTTGTAGCAACTCAAAACTGCATTTGCAGTGATGATTATGTTATTAAGTTGATGTAATACTTCCATTAAGTCATGCTAATAAGGACTTAACTAAAGAAAATGGAAGTAGATTGCTATTAGTGATGAATTTGAAGTTTTGGGGTTTTGGAACTAAGAACCCTAATTCTTCATTTTGATTGATTTAGTTGTTTTGAATGGTTGAAAACCTTGTTAAAGTATAAGGTTTTAGCCTAGAAACAAACCCCAAACGATTAAGGACTGAATTAAGGACTTAATGGGCTAAAACTGCGTGCTACAGTGCACAAATCGCGGCTGGACAGGAGACCTGCGCAGGCGCTAGGCGCGGTGCGCCCAAGCCCCTGGCGCAGCGCGCCCAGGCGCAGTGCGCCCATGTCTAGGCGGGGTGCGCCCCTCAGGCAGGGACTTCAAAATGCTAACTTTTGCTTGGCTTGTCCGTTTTATCTCAAACTTGAACCGTAGGCTCGTTATGGTCTGAAAAGTTTGGGAAAATTTTTATATTGAGTTTTCGACCCCTCGGGGGCACTGTAGATCGATTCGAATGCCTCGGTGAATAGAAAAATTCATAAAAAGTTAGTAAACGGAAAGTTTATTAACTAGGCATTGTTTGTAATGATATTGTATTGAACTCTAGTGTATTAGAGTCAATTTAGATGATTATTAACCTATTATCATTTGGTATATAAATGGATAAATAGGTATGGGACAAAATGGTTGTGGTGCACGCAAAGGCAAGAAACAACCGGGATTTAAATGCAGCTAGCATCCAGGTGAGTAATCTCACTAATACCATATGTGATATATGATGATTGAGTTGTTACAGGTTGAAACTGATTGTGGGACGAAATTGATGGTTCAAAGATACGTTTGAAGAGACAAGACCAGATAAGCCGTGAGTCTATAATAGACAAGAACGGAGCTGTGAGTCAAACCTAAATAGACAAGACCGGATAAGCCGTGAGTCATTGCGATGACAAGAACGGAGCCGTGAGTCTAGGCAACAGCGGGCTAACCCGTGAGCCAAGGCAACAGCGGGCTAACCCGTGAGCCATAACTAATTCTGGATTTTATATCCAATGGGTGCGGCCTTCGGGCTATGATCTCTGGATTTTATATCCAATGGGTGCGGCCTTCGGGCTATGTATCCGATGTGGCTTTCGGGCTATGACTCCGGTGCGGCCTTCGGGCTATGTTTCCGATGCGGCCTTCGGGCTATGATATTTGGTGCGGCCTTTTTGGCTATGATTTTGTTACAGGTACATGGTGCGGCCTTTTGGCTATGATATCGGGTTATTAAACCCAACTGGTACGGCCTGCGGGCTATAAATTATATACTGATAATGTTTTGGTGCAGCTTATATAGCTATGACACAGGGTGCGACTTATTTAGCCATGATATATGATGCAGTCCATTGTGACTAAGAAATATGGGACAGAAATGGTTAGACATGATTATAGATGCAAATAACTAACGTGGCTTGTTAATTACAGGTCACTATGATTCAGCCTGTAGGGCTACATAATAGGATGTTAAATCCTAGAGTATATATGGTCAGCCAGTAAGGCTAGGAGTTTGGATTTGAAATCCAGACAGTTATATGATTGTATTTTGGTACATGTTATTTGCAGATTTGATTACTCACTGAGCTTTATAGCTCACGATATTTGTTACTGTCCCTGCAGGTTAGCATGATACTGATAGGGGACAAGATAGAGTCCGTGACTATGAAGTGGGACTCATAGATGCTGTCAGTAGCAGCCCGGCTTTAAAGGAGACATGGTATTTTATACTCTCCTTGATACGCTTGTACCCGTTTTTATTAAAATATACCCCTTTGATATGGTTTTATGTATTGAAACCTTTGTTTTAAAATGAAAAATTTTTCAGGGGTGTTTTTGTTTTAAAAGCCGGGTGTTACAAGTTGGTATCAGAGCCGTGGTTTAAGTGAACTAGGTGTCTATAGAGTAGATTCCTGGACTTAAACCCTGAGATAGTAGACATGATGCATAGTTAGGTGTATATAGTTGTTATTATACATATATAACCTGACTGTTGCTAACTTCTGACGTATAAGAAGTATGAACTATGAATCTTCTTGGAAGACATTTAGGGCGCGAAGCCCTAGGAAATAGACCAGCCCTTTCGCAAGGTTCCGTGGTATGAGAGCCAAAAAGGGGACGAATAGCAGAAATCCACATGATGAGCAATGTTAGCTGATGTGGTCAGATAAAGAAATCGGTTGCTCACCCTGATTGATATTCAAGGTGAAAGAACAGTAGTTGGGACTACAAGAAAAGCAGAAAATAATAGTGGACTTCTTAGAAGAAGTTGTCACAAATTAGGTCTAACCTTAAAGGGAAGGGACCAGAACGAAAAGATAACGTGATATAAGAAGTGCAGGAAAAGCACTTGGAACATTTTGGAGTTGAGACTCTATCGTTGACATGCTGAAATTGCAGAAAATGGGAGCATATTGCTCGAGTTTGTTGTATGGGACGGAAGTGGTTCCAGCATGGAACTATAGATCACTTCCTTATGAAATACTCACATGCTAAATGTGGAGTAACGGGTGATGAACCCAGGAAAGAAAGAATAAATGAATGGTCGAAAATGACCAGTGATACCATGAGCATTTTAGGGGTGTTTTTGTTTTAAAAGCCGGGTGTTACATTTAAATAGTCTCTAATAATCGTTTGTGTATGAAAATAAAAAATAAATTTAATTTTTGATTTATTTTTATTTTTTACTATTATTATGGGTAATCAATTTACATGAGCATTATTTAAAATCATATCATCTCAATGATATTTACACAGGATGTGTGTAAATAAAATTAAAAATGATTTTTCAATAAATATTATTTTTAACTATTAACATAGTTAATTAATTTAAAAATAATTTATATGAATATTATTAATCATCGATCATCATAATTATTTCAAATATCAATATTTTTTTTCAAGGGGAAAATAATATAACTTTTAGTTTTATGTTGTTGATAACTGCTTTTTTAATCGATTAAAAACTACTTATTTGGAAAATGTTAATTATTATAAAGAAAATAGTTTTTTGGTCTATTTTTTAGTTGAATTTTGATTTAAGTATATATTTAAAATTTTTATGGTTAATCAAAGTAGATAGACATCTGTTAATTAATTTAAAAAATTTATTTGGGCATTTTTTAAAATTTGATCATGGTTATTATTTCAAATATCAGTTATTATTTTCAATATAACTTAATGTATTTTTCAATATGTTTTTATAATTCTAGTGTTTTTAATTAACAATAAAATTACCTGTTTTGAAAATTTTAATTGTTATATAAATATTTTTGGTCAAAGGTTTTTTTTTTTTTGGAATGACAAATTTATCTTACTTCTACTCCTGAATTACTCCTGGATCCAGCTATATCTCTTACGAGACTTGAACCCTCAACCTCAAAGAGGGAAAGCGACGCCTTTACCACTTGACTTTGTTAATTTGACATTTCTATTTTGATTTGACATTTACGAGTATATTTCAAAATTTTAACTATTTAAAAAAGTAGTATCTTGACAATTTTTCCAAATGTATGTGATATTTTTATTTACATATTGAATTTAAAATCATATATAAATTAACAAATTAAATACATCATATTTATAAGAATTTGTAGCATTAAAAAGATAAATTTTATTCTTGGATATTTAAGACATATTTTAACATGAAAATGCCTATATAAATTATGTTTCTAATCAAAGCTTAAAATTTTCATTGAATAATAGAGTATATGTTCAAGTATTGTTATGGCCTATGTAATACTAGTCGTCTCTGTTAGTCCAAACTAAAAGAAATCGAAAAAATTAGAATTGAATTGAAAAAACTGAATTCATACCCAAGAAACTAATGCAAAGACCGCGAGACCGACCCGATATCAAACACGAAAAAACTAACTGAGATCCATCCGAAAAAAATCAAACCGTTATAAGACCGTGTTTGTATAGGTCCAGAAATTATGGTTAGAAAATAAAGTTGTTTCAATTTGTTGTGGAACCAAAATACACATGAATAAGTTACTTTCAAAAAAAATAAAAGAGAACTTTAAACTAAATAAACAAGTTATAGTTTACTAGGTTTGAAATTTCTTACTTTATCAAGACCTATAACCGTTTTGTCATAAATTGTCTTCCAAACCGTGAAGTTTAAATCCAAGGCTATAATTTAACAAATAAAGTTAGATATATCATCAATATAAACATTTACAAAACATTGGTCCCGGACCTCCCGGTGTTGATTATGTTCTCGTTAGAGTATATGACAAAATAAACGAAAACCTTATCAAATGATATTTCAATAATGAAAAATCTAAAGAACATTGCATAACTTTAGGAGAATCTCCATTTCTATGTAACGCAAAGCTAACTATGAAAAACATGTAAAGTGAACGAGTAATTATATATGTAGTTTCATCATGAAGCAATCATAAAAGTTGCTTATGATAATTTATTTAAATTAAAATAAATTATATGACCCGGTGAAGAGAGCGGGTCAATTATGACAGGATTTTTGTTAATTTCTGATTCAGATTGAACCGACCGGTTTTCTCAAAAAACCGGTTGGACCGGTGACATGGAACCAGATTGACCCAGCAATTGAAATAAAAAAAAATTAGAATTTGGTCTTAAAAACTTGGTTAAAGAGTTCAAGACTCAAACTTTTAAGATTACCATCATGAGTTCATCAAATTTAATAAAATTTTCCTATAGAAACTTGACAAAATATATTTTTTGATACCAAAAAGATGAAATTATATTGTTTATGTTTTATAAATATATAATTATGCTGAAAAATATAAAATGTATGAGAATTGTAAAAACCGAGTTGACCCAGCGATTGAACCGGTTGATCCGTAACCCGGTCATCACACCGGCTCAACTAGAAACCCGAATTTTAAAACATTGTATACCATAGAATCAGTTGGGACTTGAGGATTTTATTAAGTTTAACACAATTATTTCAATTATATTAAGTTGTGCCATTAACAAAGCTTATTTCCCCCCGCTGCCTTAAATTTCCGTAAATCTCGGTCCAAAAGTGCTTCGTTAGGTTGATTGTTGTCTTTTTCTTCAGATTTTTCAAGATAGAGAATTCCAAGACCCACTGTCCAAGCTTTCACACTTTCTAGCTACTCTCACACACTAATTTCACCCTGCAAACAAACACACACAGTCCTCGTGTTCCTCAAGCTCCTTCGCAAACCCTAGATGTTAAATATCTGTTTTGGGTTTTGATATTTACTAAAATCAAAATGAGGTTTCCATTAGGGGCAGTGATCGGAAGATTCCCATTTCCTTCTTCAAGCAATGGCGGGCAAGATCAAAATCTCGAAACGGGTGACGTCATCAGGCATGGTAGAAAATGCAGAGACATACCATTTCTTGTCTTCTTCATTGCCTTTTTGATTGCTTTGATTGTTAACTCCAGTTTTGGGTTCCATAAAGGTAACCCGTTAAGGTAAGTTTGTCAACGCACTTGTTCAAATTATGTTTCTTGAAACCCCTTTCACATGTTTGATTTGTGTGTTATCAATTTAGGATTTATATGTATTTTTATCACAGATATGATCAAATTCATGTGTCTTGAAATCCCATTTCACTATTTTGATTTGTGTGTTTGTGTGTATCAGCTTATGGTTCTATAAAGTATTTCATTTTTCTTGAAATCGCATTTCAGGCTTTTGATTTGTGTGTTTGTGTGTATCAGTTCAGGGCGCTATAAAGTATTTCGTCACAAACTTGATCAAATTCATGTTTCTTGAAATCCCATTTGACCCTTTTGCTTTGTGTGTTTTATGGATATAGGATTCTATGAAGTTAAACTTTTAAGGTGAATTTGCCAACAAACTTGATGTTTGTTGAATTCTTGATTTTTGATTTTTGTTGCGTGTATCAATAAGGGTCTAAATGAAATTAGAAACCATCTTATGGAGACAAATTATAAAAATTCAGTCACTCTTTTCGTTTGTCTTTATGATTTGGAATCCATTAAACTTCTTAAAGGTGAGATTACTTCAACGACACTCCTAGCATATATTCTCTATACAAGAACAAGAATAGGAACAACACCAATCAAAAAGCAACTATATTTCAATTATCAAATTATATAATCTATCGAGTAAACAATAGGTGGCAACCCAATCCATTTATTTAAAAAATGAGTCGATTTGCGTTGCATTTTATCTAAAAAACGACTCAAACGCATATATTTAAAACATCGCTAAAAATTGCAACAGCAGCAAGTCACCTTATAAATCTTTAATTTCAAAAAGTTAGATTATCGTTTAGTAGCATATTTTTTTAATCACGTTTAACATATTAAATCTATATGCTAAATAAGTTGATGTTTCATTAGGCTCACTCATGGTTTGGACTACAAAGGGAACGTGTGTGGTGACAAAAACGGAAACCCAAATCTTCACGGATTAGGCGTGAGATATTGGGTAAACCCTAATCAAGTATTTGAAAGTGGATTCAAAGATAGTCACTCGGACTTGGAGGATTTCAAAAGCATCTGTTTAAAGGATTGTCCAATGCCATCGAATGATACCCTCAAATGGGTGTGCAATTATCCAGAAGGGGACGAAATTCGACTTTCAATGGAGCAATGGGTGAGTCGGGATTATGATTATTTCTCTTTCCTAACACCCGATATGAGAAAATCTTCCTTACAACTTCTCGGTCCATGCTACCCTGTCCTTTTTCCTGCTGTAAATGGTAAAGTACTAAACAAAATCTTTTTTGTCCTTTTTTATGTTTTCCATTCTATATCTCAAATATTTTTTAAACATCTTTGTTAATCATATTTTGTAGTTTTGTGGAGTTGTGAGTTCATGGCACGCAAATCGAATGCATCCCTTCAACAATGGCACATGATGGGTGGACAAACGGTTGATGATGGCATGATATTAGATAAAACAGTTCACAAGTCAATAAACTCTCAATCATCCGTCTTAAAAGTTAGTTATCCATCTTTACCAAGTATTTAACTATAGTTTAAATCAAATGTTATTATAATAATAATAAAATTAAGATGCTACACTTTTTTTTTGCAGCGTTACATTGCGGATATTGGGAAATCATGGCCCGTATTAATTGTTTGTGGAGGAATCATACCTCTAATTTTATCAGTAATATGGCTAGCCATGATACAACGTCTTGTGGCTGCAATGACATGGATAACAGTCGTTCTTTTTGATATTCTCATTATTTCGGTCACCATCTTCTTCTATTTAAAAGGTTTGCTCTTCTTTACAAGTTAGGACTTAACAGGGAAAGCCTCATTTAGTCATTTCCATGAATTTCTCTATTAAGTCGTTCTTTCTGTATTAAAGTAAAAAAAAAGTCATGTACGGCTTACCGAATTAAGTCATATCCCATAAGTTCACGTTTTACATAACGACACACTCGGGTACTTAAAAAAGAAGGCTAATAAAGAACTTCCATCTTATATTTGCAATGTTGGTTTCTAAACAGCCAAACGAATATCAAGCTGAATCTTGTTATTACTTTCATACGTTCAGCTGGATGGATCGGGAATGATGCTATCTCCCCAATTATTGGACACCACGACCCATCTTATCACTTATCCGGGCGGGTACGACCCGTTTCATCTAAATTACAACAAATCTCTTTTTACCTTCACACTTCAAAGTAATCTCACGACTTTTAAATTCTCTTTTTTCTTCAGGAACGCGTCCATCTTCATTTAGCTGCGGTTCTTATGACAATCATCATGGCAATATCCATCCTCTCATCAATTGCCATTGCACGACGTGTCATTAAGGCAACTTCCGTACTCAAGGCAAGAATTTGAATCGAACGATTTTACGAAAATGCCCTTGGATTCAAGATTCGTGAACGTAGTTTCTTGATTATGCAGGTCGCGTCTAAAATCATAGGAGAAGTAAGGGCGTTGATTATTTTCCCGATTATGCCGTACGTGGTTCTTGGAATCTTTTATATGATTTGGATTGCGGCTATTCTTTATCTCTTTAGCTCAGGGGAAGTTATTAGAGATAGATGTAATGCCAATTGTTGTGCTTATGATCTTAAAATGAAGCAAGTGAATTGTGAAAGGTGTTGTGGGCATACGATTCATTACACTCCTCATATAGGACTTGCTATAATATTTCATCTCTTCGGGTTGTATTGGGTTACACAATTTGTTAAAGCTTTTTCTTCAACCGTTATTGCGGGGTCCGTTGCTTCTCATTATTGGGGCCATGGTGAAGTTCTTGTAAGCCTTATTTCTTTGACTTTTTGTATTAAGTCATTCTTTCATAAGTTTGTTGTTATAGTTAACATTTGATTATGTATGCAGCAAGAAATTTCATTTCTTCCTATATTTTCTTCGGTAAAGAGGCTTGTTAGGTATAACATTGGATCAGTGGCTATTGGCTCTCTAATGGTTTCGTTTGTTGAGTCATCAAGCCGGATACTAAAGCCATTGCGTAAGAAACTCATGGTGGTTGATATCAAGACCCATAATCGGCTTGGAAAAGTTTTGTCGGTTTCTTCCCATTATACCCTTGTGTGTATCGAGTGGATCATTAAATCGGTGAACCACAACGCCTACATAATGGTAATTGTTTATTTGTTTATATCATTTTCCTTCTTTCTTCACTTAGTGGGGGCCACGAAAATGGAACCCACAATCTCTCTTTTTAAGCCAAGTGTTGACTTTTGACTTCTCGAAGTCAAATATCGTACTTTTGAAAAACGAAATTCGTGCGAATATGTTAATTTTTCGACATCTTTGTTTAGAACATATTGTAGTTCTTGAAAGACGTAACATAAGGAAGTAACAATTTGTGCATCAAGGGTTTTGAAGTTGACAATTGGGTTGTTTGAATCGTAAAAGTCAAATGAAGACAACAATTGTTGTTTTCTTTTGCAGATTGCTATCACGGGTGAAAGTTTCTTCGCGGCTTCTGCAATGGCGACTGAGTTGATTAAGAACAATATTCTTCGAATAGGGAAGGTGAACGTGATTGGAAACGTTATTCTTTTTCTCGGGAAGTTATGTGTTAGCCTCGCGAGTGCTTTTTTCGCGTTTCTCATGTTGGATACTCACACGTATAAATCCGCACACGATAAAGTCTCCTCGCCATTAATTCCAGTGCTAGTAAGTTCTCTAACACAAGGGTTTAAAGTTAACCCTAAATCTTGTGCATTTATGATAGTAATCTAATGGGTACGTCTTAATAACTAAGTTCGTGGTTGTTTAAATTGCATTAGGTGTGTTGGGGTCTTGGTTTTGTTGTGGCGACTCTGTTTTTTGCGGTGGTGGAGGTATCAATAGACACCATCATACTTTCGTATTGTCAAGATTCTGAGGAGCATCGAGGGACTACGCAATATGCCACACCTCTTCTCTTTGAAACCCTAGATGACCAAAATGAGGTGGACAGACATGACCAATGACCAAGCAATCTGCAGGTTGATAATTGATAATCATGGCCACATGGCAGACCATGAATGGTTGAGACCACACAGATGACACGTGCAGTTCAAGGCGGAGATAGGGGCAAATCATTGGTGGGTGAGTTACATATTTACACGGGTAGATTTATTCAAACTTAAGGTTTTGATTTACCAAGGGTAGATTTATAAAATGTGATGTATCTATACTTGTACGGTTACGATAGCTTTAAGCATTCTCATTAGTCTATATGGGTTTGTGGACTATTTGCATCTCTTAGATTTGATGTCAATTCTTTTTGAGTTTTTGTAGTTGCTATTGGGCGGTCTGTGAGAACATTATGATTTACCTTCCACATGTTAGCCTAGATCTACCGTCGTCGCTCCCTAGGAGCATATGTGATATGAATCAAGTACAAATCCGTCTGCCAGATAAGTACGAGGCGCCCACTCCATTTTGGAATCGAAACTTTCACTTTGTAGCCGATGAGATTCAAATTTCTGATTTGGTCTACACTCCATATTGCTCGTACGTGTATTATGTGAGATGTAAATCAGGTGGCTACATAAGAGCTTATTGCCCACAAGGAGTCCCATCTTTATTTGGGACGTACTTTAAACAACTTTTGCAACCGACTCTTACGGCCGGTCCAAGCTGATTTGAGACCCTGGGCAAGTAAAAAATGAAGCTATTAGAAATCTGAAGGGTGAAATAAAGAAAATGTCACCACCTAGACTTGAACCCGAGTCATTTGGGAAAGAGCTAAGCAGCATCAATAACCAAGCAAGCCGCATACAATTTTATGTCTTTTTGAGTAATATATAACATATGTTAGAAAGCAAAAGTTGAGGCCCTAAAATTTGACGAGGCTCTGGGCCGTCAGCTTGCCCCCTAATGGGCCGGGCCTGCCGACTTTGTTATGTGGCTGTGCCCTAAACATCCCAACCGACCAGTTTATTGTAAAGTTGGAAAATGTGAACCGTAATGAAATGAAATTCATAAAAAAACAAAGATTAAACTTATAAGTTATAGTAGATTGGTTTTTCAAACTCCAAGAGCAAGATCGTTGAACCCAACAAGATTTGTACACACGATGTAAAGCCATCATCTCTATCCATTTTTTTTCCGAAACTGACACTATTTGAGAAATTGTTGCATATTTGATCCGGACCCATTTACCAACCCACTACAATAACTAGTTTCTAATCTTCCTAATCGGTGGTTATTTCCTACTATAATTATTTTTGAATTAGTCAAAATAGTTGGTTATTTTACAATAACTAGTTTCTAATCTTCCTAATCGGTGGTTATTTCCTACTATAATTATTTTTGAATTAGTCAAAATAGTTGGTTATTTTCCATTTATCATAAGTAGGTCTATGTTCTCCATAATGCATTATTTCCTTATTTCTAGTTGGTAGTGGTCGATTAGTTTGCTATTTAAATTCTTATAAGCTGCATTTAGAAGATATGACAAAAATTGTTCTAATGTTATTTTGTCATTCTTCTCTAGTTCTTGGGAGATTAGCCATCTCGAATTGACTTCTATCAATTGGTGCTTTCATTCTTGCAACCATGCTTCCACGTAAAGACACCGCCTCCTCCAACGAGTCCCCCACCATCCAAGAATAACTCCAAACACTGATTCAAATTCCACCACCACAACTGCCAGCCTCGACACTCTTGTCACTCACATGGCCATGCAATCCACCAACATGACTACCCAAACCGAAAGGATTGCCAACATCGTCAACATTCTCGCTACCAATGACATCAAACAACCGCCGCCACCACCACTAAACAAACACCCACGACCACCTAAAATTTCTCTCCCCGCTTTTTATATTACCAACATGCTTAAATAGCTCTTTCAAGCCACCAAATACTTCGACTATTATGTGATTCCATTGGCGCAACGTTTGTCACTTTCCGTCTTCTATTTCACCGGCGAAGCTTTGAGTTGGTACAAACATTTGGCTAACAACCAAATTCTTGGCACATGGTTGGAGTTTTCTTGAGCATTAGAATTACGTTTTGGCCCCTCCACGTATGTCAATCATAAAGCAATGCTCTTTAAACTCACAAAAACTTCCACCGTGGCTGCTTATCAAGCCGACTTTGAGAAGACTAGCAACCGTGTCATCGGCCTCACACCGGAAGCGTTGTTGAATTGTTTCTTATCCGACCTTCACGGTGACATTTAAAATGAAATCGCACTCCACAAACCCACTAATCTTCATCGAGCTTATGGGCTTGCGAAGCTCATCAAAGACAAGCTCCATGCTTAACTTCCGTCTTCCAATGGTGCCCACGAGCCTCCGTCAATGAAACCGCCCTTATTTCCTGGCCCTTCCCCATGTTCTTCTTCCGATCAAGCGGTTAAGTCCCATCGAGATAGAGAAACGATGAGCTAAAGTATTTGCTAGAATAGCCCTGTAAAGTATCAACCGGGTCACCAATGCAATCCACCGAAATTTTTCCTTCAATCGGAGGCTGAACCACTGTGGACTTGCATAGCACAACTTGATCTCGACCTTGAGGACAAGGCCCATTTTGAGAAGGGGGGGGGGGGGGGGGGGGGGGAGTATTGATACAATCCAGACTGATCCACCGACCCACTACCATGACTAGCTTCTAATCGTCCCAACCAGTGGTTATTTGCTGCTATAATTGTTTTTGAATTTGTCCAAATAGTTGGTTATTATCCATTTATCATAAGTATGTCCATGTTCTCCATGACTAGCTTCTAATCTTCCCAACCAGTGGTTATTTGCTGCTATAATTGTTTTTGATTTTGTCAAAATAGTTGGTTATTATCCATTTATCATAAGTAGGTCCATGTTCTCCCTAACACATTATTTCCTTATTTCTAGTTAGCAGTGGTCGATTAGTTTGCTATTTAAATTCTTGTAAGTTGCATTCAGAATATATGACCGAAAATTGTTCAAAAGTTATATTGTTCTTTTTCTCTAGTTCTTGGGAGATTAGCCATCTCGAATCAGCTTCTATCAAAAACAGGGTAACCACTACCACTTAAACTTGTATTTAACAAATTACCTCTAGTTATGAACATTGTGCTTTAACAAGTGGTACATCAATAATTGGATCAATTGTGTAGCACTAGAATCGAGAAGCTACACCCAAGCTTAAAATTGGTCTATACCCTACCTTAAAAGCAATGTATTTTCAGTTAATTTCAATTTTAAAGAATGCATTCTTTAATTAGCGTTTTAAGAAATAATTTAAAGTTCAAATAAAATAATGAGATAAGAAACATGGTTATCTACAATGAAAGTCAACTTTTGATAATATGATCACATATTTGATTATGAATTTATATTGATGTTAGATTTAGAAGTTACATCCAAGCTTACAGTCATTCTACACTTTACCTTAAAATCAATGTATTTTCACTCAATATCTATTTTAAAAAACGCAAATCAACGTTAAGGTTAGTTTGAAGTTCAAACAAAATAAATGAAATAAGAAACATGGTTATCTACTATAAAAGTCTGTCTTTGATAATTTGATCACTTATTTGTTTATAAATTTACATTAATGTTAAATCGAGAAGCTACACCTAACTTTACAATCGTGTTATATCTACCTTAAAAGGAACGTATTTTCGGTCAATTTGTATTTTAAAGAATGCATTTTTTCAATCAACGTTTAAGAGGTAGTTTGAAGTTCAAATAAAATAATGAAATAAAAAACACAGTTATCTACTATGAGAGTCGACTTTTGCTAATTGGAGCAGTATTTTATTATAAATTTACATCGATGATAAAAGTAAGTGATTAAAATAAAACTTAACTGAAGATTAATTATTTTTGTATACAATTTATAGTAGAAAGTACTGGTTAATGAATATGAACTATCTCAATAAGTGAAGGTAGAAGAGAAGATCTAAATCACTTGGAAATCAAATATCATAATTCTTTCTCTTATCCCTTCAAATTTCCACATTTATTTTGTGTTTATGGAAGCACCCACTTTAACTCCACAAATTGGTATTTTGGTGTTAAAACTTGTAAGTATGATTAGGGCTGGCAAATATGTACCACGGAAAACCAACCAACATGCTACCAACCGAACCAATAAAATTGGTAGTCAATATGTTTGGTAACCAACATGTTTGGTTGGTAGTACCATACCAATTAGGTAATCATGGTACAGTAATGGTATAAAATCTGAGATACCACGGTAGTACCGTACCAACCAATTCATATATATATATATATATATATATATATATATATATATATATATATATATATATATATATATATATATATATATATATATATGTATGTATGTATGTATGTATGTATGTATGTATGTATGTATGTATGTATGTATGTATGTATGTATGTATGTATGTATGTATGTATGTATGTATGTATGTATGTATGTATATATATATATATATATATATATATATATATATATATATATATATATATAATGAAAACATATTTCAATTGTCATGTGGTTCGGTGTTTACAACTTTAAAAGTATGAGTATTAGTCATTTAGCCACATTAGTCGATAGTTATTACCACATTAAATTTAGAAATTAAAAATTAACGAAAATATTACTTCAATAAAAGTGTTTAATAAATGAAAATAATTACATAGCTAATTTATTGGTATATACCATTACCAACTTGTACCAACCAAACTTGATGGTAACCAAACAACTTGGTACCAAGTATAATTGGTATGGTACTGGTAGCAAAATTTTTGTACCAACTATAGTTGGTACGGTACACGGTTTAGAGAAAAACGAATTGGTACCGTACCAATTCCACCCCTAAGTATGATTGTCCAAAACCCACACCATTTTGGTGTTGTGAATAGTAACACACCAATACGGTATTGTACTATTCATTCTACACTAAGCTTCTTTTTACATATGAAATGTTAAATATTTTACATAAAAATTAGTTTTAATTTTTATAGAAAATCTCATTCGGAGTTTTTTTAACACGTCCAATACCGAGTATGATATTTAAAACTACTAATGCAATTTTAAATTTTTATCACTTTTATTTTTAGTAAGTTTTGATAAAACTAAATTTATTTAGAATTTAAAAAACTACTAGTTACATATTATAACTTTTACCTTTTAGTAAAGTAATACAATAATAAATATATGTTATTTTATTATCAAAATATTGAATATATATCCATTGATATACTCAAGGTTTTTCAAGTTCGAGATTATATATATATGATCGTTTTACGTTTTACAAGAATGAGATCGGGATCAAAAAATCCTACCACAATAAAGTAATCTTCAAATTTGCAAACTCTTGTTAACGGGGTACTCAATATATCTTGATGTTGATTAAGAAATCGATGGTGGGATAACTTTTACTTTTAAGCAGTAACCATGCAAACCACAAGTAGGAAGAAAACGTCTTAATGAGACAAAGAAAACAAGATCACCATGATCATGTAAAACTAAACGCAGAAGACCACAAGGGGACTGAATGTATGTTGTCATACTCGCCTACTTCGAAATGGATGAAGTTGTAATGCTATATATGAAGCCTATTGCGATATGCAATGCTTAATTTCAAGATGAATAAACAGATTTTGGGGCTCGATTTCAAGTTGAATAGACAACTTTCTAAAACCCTAGCTGAAATTCTCGAGCATACATAACAAAATTTTGAGGGTTTAGTATACTTATTACTTGACAATACAATAAGACGAATGATATGGAACCAAATTTAGGGAAAGATCTCAAGGTCCTAGTCGAGATCCTAAAATCCCAATACAGATTGTGCTTCAAAATCGGTCTTAGCACAATTGCAATCATTTTTTGTTTGTACTATCATAAGATCAAGATTGGGATCTTAATTAGGAGTAGAGAAGGGTGTGTGCATGCTAGCCATTCTAAAAAAATTAAGATCTTAACAACCATGAATGTAATATAGTGTAGGTGGTTGGAATGAAAATAGAATTTGGAAGTAAATAATCACCATTTGATGTTTTTACGTTCTGTTCACAGTCCAGTTAAGACACATCTAGTTTTGGTACGATTATTTTGTATTTTTTGTGTTCAGGTTCCCACACAATGCGCATTAATGCATTATAAGCACTAAACATTCAACTATAACTAACACACTTATATATACATAAGAATTATGTAAATCTCCTGTAAAATTGCAATATTACACGCTCAGATTTCCCTCGATTACAACTACAGAAGCCAGAAATGTTGTCAGAGAAGTGCACAAATTCACCTGCAATATTTATCCAATAGAAAATAAAATACCAATTAGATCAGCAATTGACCAAACGGCAACAATCAGATTCAGATGGAGAAAATTACCTGTTAGTTTCATCATCAATCATGCTAGGATAGTTGTACCGCATGCATCAGGAGCGTGTTTTCCGTCCTCAAACACTAAGTTTCCATTAACAAAAGTCGCCAAAACTTTTCCAGCGAGTCGTGAGCCCATGTACGCCGATATGCTCTACAAAAGAACAACATACTTTCAATTATCTGTGTATTATAGCGTCCTACTTTCATTTTTTTTTTTAACATTATACTTTCTATTTTTCCTTATTAAGACATTGTACCGGATGTTTAACATGTACGGCATGGTTTTCATCAAGGTCAAACTCCTTTTCTGGTTCCCAAACAACAATATCAGCATGCTTTCCAATTGCAATCTCTCCCTGTACATATTACATCATATAATTAGTTTTGAGATGAAAGTTACAGATTTGAAAAAGGGACTTGTGGTTAATGGTTACCTTTAGATCTTGGCCAGCAAGTTTAGCAGGTTTCTCGCTCCACCATGAAACTAATTTCTCCAAAGTAACACCATATTTAATCCCATATGACCATGTAATCGGAAGAACAAACTGAAAAAGTTTAAAGAAAATCACTCGTTACGCCTTACAAACACTACAAAAGCAGATCAAGTCCCGTAACAAAACAAATTAGTACAAAATTAATCCAAAAACCTAACCTGTAACGAAGATATGCCTCCCCACGCTCTCAAAAAGTCGCCTTCCTCAAATAGTTTGAGCTCCGGTACAGATGGTGAATGATCGGAGCTCAACAAGTCGATATCTCCATCCTAAAATTTGATCTCAAGAGCTTAACATATGATTGTCAACTTTAATTATTACTCGTTCATACAAAAATTTACCATCAAGGCCTCCCAGAGTTTTTCTTTGTTGGATGCATCGCGAATAGGAGGTGAACACTTGAAACGAGTATCGCCATCTGGAATTTCTTCTGCAGAAAAGGCTAAATAATGGGGGCAAGTTTCAACAGTAACGCTATCACCGTTGTTTTTAGCTTCCTACACAATTATGAAAGTTTTGGTAGCTGTTAATTAGCCTCCTTGTAAGTAGTATCACCAAACGGAAGGTTATCCAAAGATACGAATAGAAACCCTAATTACCTTGATCAATTCTAGAGACGATTGTGAATCGGAGAGATGAACAATGTGAACGTGAGCTCCTTCAGCTGGACCGCCGATTCTCGTGTCTTTAGCTACTGTCAGCAACTCTCTAATGGCCGTCTCTTCCCTAAATGACGAAAATAACCCTGATTTATATTTTTATGGGAAAATGACTATATGGGTAATTATGTTTCAAAAATGTTCAAAAAAACACCATCCAAGTTTGGTTTGTTCAAAAAACACCATCCAAGTAAAGCCTTTGTACAAAAAACACCATCCAAGTACGGCATTTGTACAAAAAACACCAACGAACTACATGTTTTGTTTAAATTTTACCCGATGGTAACCGGCTCTTGCAGGTTAAACTGTTCATCTGTTATTATGCCATGTCACTAAATATTAGGCCAAGTCATCCTTTAACCTGCAAAAACCGGTTACCATTTGGGTAAAATTTGAACAAAACATGTAGTTCGTTGGTGTTTTTTGTACAAAAGCCTTACTTGGATGGTGTTTTTTGTACAAATGTCTTATTTGGATGGTGTTTTTTGAACAGATCAAACTTGAATGGTGTTTTTTGAACAGTTTTGAAACATAATTACCCTTATAAGTCATTTTCCCTATTTTTATTTGTCAAAACATAAATAATGTAAACTTCATGTACTCGACTTCAATGAATCTTTCGTTGGTCAAAACATAAAAAAAAAAAAAAAAAACACTAATTTGAAACTTTATGTGAGTTTTCATTTATTAAAGATTTGCAAATTTGAAATTGAATCAAAGGGTATAAAGGTCAATTTACAATTCTAGATGTACCATGAGGCGGGTCGGGTTTTAAGATATGTAGAATAGGATCTCGGATCATCAACACCATCTTTTAGTTCCATTTCTTGCTGTTTTTCCGCATGGACAAGCAAAGGTCTCTTGTATTTTGCCAATACAGATAGCCCTTCCTATAGGTACAGAAAAAGACAAGGATGAGGAGGGTATTTTCGTCTTTGTCATAATCTGAAACGGGCTGGAAAAACTTTCTAAGAATATTTTTGATCACGGGATGAGGAAGTCATTGTCGTCTTTTGCACAGACGAGGGATTGTGAGAGAAAATTTTGTCCCATTGACATGAGTGTAATTCAAGTACCTTGATATGGGTAGCATCTGTCATGGGAAAATCGTTAATTCCTGAAGGACACATGAAAGACTGAACATGGAAAATAAGAAACAAGTGTTTAAAAAAAAGGGAAATTTTAATTTGGAGTGCTCTAAAAACATGGCAGTTTTTGCACCTTGAGACCAAGAGCTCCCGCATTTAGAAGACCTTCTAGCATACTTGCATTAAATGCATTTTCGGGTACTAGACCTCCCCAAAACCCTAGGAAAAAAAAAAAAAAAAAAGTAAATGTAAGATTCACCGACGAAAATATCATCATATCATATGTTGTAATTTTTGTCACATTGACATCGATTTCATCATGCAGTATAAGACTGTTATGTTATGTTATGTTTTGTCATGTGTAACAAATGGGGTCTTAAAGGACAAGAATAAAATTAGGTTTTTTTCCATTAGTTTGAGGAGCTTACCAACATTAACAAAGATCCTCCCTTTTGCAGCCTCTTTCTGTCATTCAGATTGTTCATAATTATAAGAAAATAATTTAGCTTTTCACACACAATTAAGAGAAGTAACAAACCGGAAACAAGATAAAACTCTCTAAATATTGAAAAAAGGTATGTGTTTGAAGTGTAGATTAGTCGTCTTCACCTTGAGTTTTAAGGTTTCCTCAGAAACCGTAGATGGAAAGCTATTAAGAGGCATATCTATCAATGTTGTTATCCCACCTGTAAAAAAAAAAAGATTTCAATATTCTATAAAATAAACTAACGGCGGCATCGATTTAACCACTAAACTATTATTTTTTTTATCGATTAAGCAACTGGATTCTGATTACAATAATCAACAATAAATAATAGTTGAGTGGCTAAATTATAAAATGTTGAAAATACATTGTACATTTTTCAAAAGCGGGTAACCAGGAAAATTGGTCACAAAAATTGTAATGGTTAATCACAACATAAAAAAAATAGATATAAAAAAGATAAGTTTTTTAATATTTTGATAGAATACTAATAGAATTACCAGCAGCAGCAGCCTTTGTTCCTGAAGGAAATCCTTCCCATTCTGTCCTTCCAGGATCATCAAGATGCGCATGACTGGTCACCACACAAACAAATTGAGTTTTACACGAAATATTTTATCTTTTCATCATTTCATCGCTAACTTTTACACGAATACAAATTTAGGCAAGAAATTCGTGAAGGAAATCAAGATAATTTATGGGAATTTTCTTACACATCAATTAAACCAGGCATCACAACAGCTTCACCATAATCAATCACTGGTTCATTCTTGATTTTTCCTTGCCAGTCCTTTTCTTTAACCAAAGATATGATGCTTCCTCCATTGATCTCAACTGCCCATTTGCAAATTCAATCAATATAGGTTGACCTTTTGAAGTCATATTACTTTTTCAAATTCGAAGTTGATTTGGATTTTGTTACAAACTCTACATGTTTTATTTTAAGTAGATTACGTAGATGTAGTTTTCAAGTTTTTCGAAATTGATAAGAAAATTTTTCAATACGATAGAGAATTTCAGGGTATTCAAAGAAATTACGTGACCATGTTTCAACATGTTAAAAACCGGTGAACATATTACATTTTCTGGTAATAAAATCAAGCGACGATGTATATTTTATATAAAAACAATTTGTTGCATAAATTGCAAAAAAAGACAAGCATATAAATCGGCATCTAACCATAAAAAAGTAATTTCCTTCTATTGTAGTTTATGCCTAAAAAAGTTCTTTCTAATAATATATACCCAAGTTGGAAAATTTTGGATCAGCTAAACAAACCTGCGCCAGAAAGGATCTCATGACGTGTCACAATGCGTTTGCTAGCAATCCAATAATGATCATGTGGAAGAAGGCTGCAGCCACTTGTCGTAGGCTGTTACATTAGCAATTTACTTTATTTAAATCAATATGCACAAGTTACGAAATTTGCAGTTTACGACAGTTGTATGATTTTTGTCGTATTATGAACGGAACGTTATAAGTCTTTTGTTCATAAAGGTATTGAATTTTAATGATCACTGTTTAGTTTACAATTGCAAAAGGTTAGAGAAAATGGCACCATCGAATGCAATACATTTCACATGAAAATTTAGAAAAAGCAGAATCTTAAAGTTTACAAATTGGTAAGATGATATGGGACGTTTGTTGTTTGTATGTGCATTTTCAAAGGGAGTATTGTAACGGTTACCAAATAATTAATCGCAACAAAGTGATTAAAGTTATGTATAGCTAAATAATTTATATCATTATAGTATGATAAAAAGATATTAAAACAATTTACAAATTAATGATAACTTAGTAATTTTAACACACTTTTGGGTTATGTCCTAATGCCACCAAACACTGCAGATAAGAACTAATTTAGTCCCTTCCAGTCCGGTCCGGTCCTGGCGTATTCAGTCCAGTCCTATCCTTATACCAAACGGAAATCGTAATCAAAACTGGATTTTCTGAACACTACAAGAAAGAAGAAAACTCAAACCGGACAATAAATCAATTATGTCCGTATATCTGTTTTTGCAGTCCCTATGCATGTGACACAGAATAACTCCACTTCCACTAGAAAACACACAGTTGGTTGGTATTTTCTGGTGTAGGTGCTTATGGGTATATAAATAGCTAGCAAATTTAGGAATTTAGAAAATGCAAAAGGAAATTGTATACAAAAATCCCTGCTGCTTCATAAAAATTTAATTTTCGAATTTAGAATATACATTTATAACAAGTATCAAATAACCTCATTTTTTATTCAACACCAATCCCATACCCAATAACCCAAGGGTAAAACAGTCATTCAGATGGTTCATTCAGCCCAATTACATACAAGACTTCCATCCCCAATCACTTATAACCTTCAAGGGGGTGTATGGACATGTGTTTAAAGCTAAAATTTGGAGAAGAAGGTGACTGACTGACTGCCTTAAAACACTACTTTAGAGAACCTAAATCACCTAAATAACCTTTAAGATTAATGCCATGAAACAGCAACCTACTTTTTCCAATTTACCCCTCAAGTGGCCGATGTTCTAAAGTGATGTCATTACTGTTAAACAACAAATCACAATTTTATAGCAGGTGACCCCGGTTTCGATGCCTACATGGCATCCATATTTGCAAATTTTGATTACTTTATATCTTAGTGGCACTAACATGGCGTCTAAACTGGTGTCACCTGCTATGGCAGGTCACAATGGCTATATGTAACCAAAATTGTTGTCTATAAAAACATCACTCTAAGAACTTTGATGAATTAAAACCGTAAATTGGGAAAAAGTTGGCTGCCAACATTAACTTATTATTTAGGCTCAGATTTGGAGGAGCAAGCAAAGAGTTGTAAAGGTAAAAATAAAATTACCTAAATATCCATAAGTTTAGGTACATGAAGATTTGTTATCTTATTATGATTAATCATAATCATTTTCAAGATATGAGTCAAAAGCAATAAAAGATACTATAAAAAAGTAAAACCATCCATTATTGCCAACATAAACTGAATTGAGTTTGATATACTTTTTTCTGTCAATGCATAAAGGAATCATCTAACAGCAACATGTATTAATAAGAACAACTTAACTTAAAGATTAGCAGATAGATTATACAGCACTAATCAGAATTAGGGTTTATCAGGAAAACTGAAAAGGAAGGGGGGATTCAAACCTTTGAAGAGCTATAATTGGAGTAGACGATGAAGAGCAAGGACAGAAGCAACGGTATCAAAGACAAAATCAGCCTCCATGTTCCTGATTCCATCTCAAACGTCGATAAGTGTTTCGATGGAAACAGTGATCTTAGCCGGAAAAAGGAGGAATCTTTGACCTGAAAGTATGATATTGATAAACACTCAACAGTGGGAGCTTTCCGGTCTGCGATTCATCTTGCTACGGGTTTTATGGAAGAGAGTGACCAATGTGAGATCAATTGATCGTGTGTAAAATGCACAAGTGGTTGTGGGGTGAGTGGAGTGGGACCTGATCTACCATTTTTACAAATAAAATGACAAACACTCTGCTGTTATTTGATTGGATGGCTGGATAAACAAAAGATTTTCTGATTTTGGCAAGCATTAAATGTATTTTTTTAAAAGGGTATCCACTATCCAACTTGGGTTTTCTACATACCTTGGATCACGATCTGGTTTTCAAGTAAGGTGTGTAAAATTGGATCTCAATCAATATAAACAAAAATCCAAAATCAAGTAAGGACCAGTATGCAAGTGATGTCCAGCCTAGCTGGGTTGATGCACCGGGTTTTATACCATGTGGGGTGTGAGGTTGGGTGTTTGACTCCTGTAATAACCTCTTTAGGTGCCGTGCCACGTATAGGGAATTTTTCCCTGAAAAATCCCTTGGGGGAGAGTTTGCCCGCTTAAGTAGAGCTCGAACTCCGGACTTCACCTGAAATATTGGTGGAGTGTCTCCTCCGTTAATCTAGCCGTTTCCAAAAAAAAAAAAAAAAAAAAAAAGAGTAAGTATCAGTATGGTAGGAACGACCACGTAGGACCGGACGAGTACATGAGAACTGGTTCGGCGTTGGGATCGCGATAGGGTTATTTTTTGGTCCTTGTACCATGAGAACTGGTTGTGCAAAATCAATTTACTGTAGGTACCACTCGGTTTGGTTAAGGAAAAATTATTCATTTTTCAAAAAAATAATAATTTTGAAAACGCATTTAATTTAACAACTTTTGAATTTTCAAGAAAATAAAATTTTCTATTTTCTAAAATTAAAAAAAATTAAAAAACTGATAATTACTATTTTCCACATTTTTTTTCAATTTCAAAAGTTTTTTTAAAATATAAACGCACACACTTCCACCCACACCACACCTCCAAACACACACACTTTCTAAAATATAAACGCACACACTTCCACACGCACCACACCCCTAAACACCCACTCCATCCATCCACCCACCCACTCCACTCCTACCCCTACCCACCTACCCCCTCCCTTTTAAGGGCACCCCCATATACACCTGATACTTATATACACCACCCACCCATCCTTACCCTACCCCACACCACCTACACACCAAGGGCACCCCTACCTACACTCGATACCTATATACACCCACAAACACCCACATACCCTTACCACCCACCCTCACTCACGCACCACTGACACCCACCTTACCCCTACCACCAAAACACCCACTACCCAATCCCACCCTATTGACCCCTAAACTCCCACCCCCACCCTACCAACACCAACCCCCAAACAAATTGGGCAAAAAGCAGAACAAAATGAAATATTACTAAAACTATTTTTTTAAGGGAAAATTACTTATAATGGTAACGAAGTATCAAAATTGTTCAAAAAATACCATTGAACTTTTTGTTGTACACATATTACCAACAAACTATGGCCTTTGTACACATATGACCATTAAAGTTTATCCTTTGTTCACAAAATACCATCCACGTTATCGGAAGAATCGGTTACCAGCCATGTGGCATGCCACATGGCAGGTGACGTGGATTTTACTGTTTATGATGTACACATTTTACCATTAAACTTTTTTGTACACATTTTACCATTAAACCTTTTTTGTACACATATTACCATTAAACTTTTTTTGTACACATTTTACCATTAATCTTATATAAATATTTTTTTTAAAAAAAACACTATTTCCAAAATAAATATCTTTTAATATAAATATTTATTTTACGTATACATAAAATATTTTTTGACGATAATTTTTTGACTGAACACACATTATTTGACAAATGATTTTGCTTTACCGATCCACATTGATATATTTTGGTATCCTGTATGGATTTTAATAACCTTGTATCATAGATTTGTTATGGTTTAAGCACTTCAAATAACAATTGAACGATTTCACATACACTGAGTAATCTAGAAATAAAATGTTTTAGTTGAATTTTAAATTATTATACCACTAATAAATGTGAATATTAATGAAAATCATTATGCCATTTTAAATCATTATGCTACAAAAAATAATACAAATACAATAACATTTAGTGACATAGAAAAAAATATCAAAATGTATGATGTGGATCGGTAAAGCAAAACCATTTAATCAATAATGTGTATTCAATCAAAAATTATCGTCAAAAAATACTTTATATATACGTAAAATAAATATTTGTATTAAAAGATATTTAATTTTGAAATAGTGTTTTTTAAAAAAAAATATAATATTAATGGTAAAATGTGCACAAAAAAAGTTTAATGGTAAAATGTGTACAAAAAAAGTTTAAGGGAAAATGACTTATAAGGGTAACGAAGTATCAGAAGTGTTCAAAAAATATCATTGAACTTTTTGTTGTACACATATTACCAACAAATTATGACCTTTGTACACATATGACCATTAAAGTTTATCCTTTGTTCACAAAATACTATCCGCGTTACCGGAAGAATCAGTTACCAGCCACGTGGCATGCCACGTCGCGGGTAACGTGGATTCTAATGTTCATGATGTACACATTTTACCATTAAACTTTTTTGTACACATTTTACCATTAAACTTTTTTTGTACACATTTTACCAATAAACTTTTTTTTGTGCACATTTTACCATTAATATTATAAATTTTTTTTAAAAACACTATTTCAAAATTAAATATATTTTAATATAAATATTTATTTTACGTATATATAAAGTATTTTTTGACGATAATTTTTTGATTGAACACACATTATTGGTTAAATGGTTTTGCTTTACCGATCCACATCATACATTTTGATATTTTTTCTATGTCAATAAATGTTATTGTATTGTAGTATTTTTTGTAGCATAATGATTTAAAATGGCATAATGATTTTCATTAATATTCACATTTATTAGTGGTATAATAATTTAAAATTCAACTAAAACATTTTATTTCTAGATTACTCAGTGTATGTGAAATCGTTCAATTGTTATTTGAAGTGCTTAAACCCTAACAAATCTATGATACAAGGTTATTGAAATCCATACAGGATATCAAAATATATGATGTGGATCGGTAAAGCAAAATCATTTGACAAATAATGTGTGTTCAGTCAAAAATTATCGTCAAAAAATATTTTATGTATACGTAAAATAAATATTTATATTAAAAGATATTTATTTTGGAAATAGTGTTTTTTTTAAAAAAAATATTTATATAAGATTAATGGTAAAATGTGTACAAAAAAAGTTTAATGGTAATATGTGTACAAAAAAGGTTTAATGGTAAAATATGTACAAAAAAGTTTAATGGTAAAATGTGTACATCATAAACAGTAGAATCCACGTCACCTGCCATGTGGCATACCACATGGCTGGTAACCGATTCTTCCGGTAATGCGGATGGTATTTTGTGAACAAAGGATAAACTTTAATGGTCATATGTGGACAAAGGCCATAGTTTGTTGGTAATATGTGTACAACAAAAAGTTCAATGGTATTTTTTGAACAATTCTGATACTTCGTTACCCTTATAAGTCATTTTCCCTTTTTTAAAGTTCAAAAAGGCAGGGAGTAAATTCGTAAATAAAAAACAAAATGGTCAAGTAAACTAGTTATCCATATTATCAGTCTTTAAGTTCATATCATGCTAATTTAACCAGGTAATTGATATAATAACCATGATAAATAATTGGTGCACAAAATGGTCATCTAATACAAACATACACATTAAAGTTCATCACTTTGTTAACCTAACCCTAAGATTTGGTTCATCTCTAGTCATATCTGTTTAATGGTCATAGTACAGTTATGATTCAAACTACACAGTTAGATTGGTCCTCTAGACTGTAATAACACGGTAATAAGAAACAAATATACAATCTCTAACACATAATGATCATTGATTAAATAAACATGAAAAAATAAACAACTCTTAATATCCAAATATCAATAAACTCATAAAATTAAGGTCCATTTACTCTAAGTAATAACAATGGGGTATTAACCCAAATCTGGAACAAGAACACAAAAAGAAATCATAAAGTGTGCTAAATATCTGATAGTAAAGCAAACCAAACAATAACCTAATGATTCTGCACCAGATTCTTTATATTCCAGCTCCATGTCAGCCTTTCAACCTTCCGGTCGCCTTCCGTACTCTCAAAACGGTAAATCTTCTGTTCTTATTTGGTCCAAGCAGAGGCGGAGGTAGGGGTTCCCAAGGTAGCACCGGCTACCGCTTGGGTCCAATCACGTAGGGTAAATTTTTTCGGGATTTTTTTTTATATAACGGTGCTCCCGGTTGATAAATTTTGGGCCCCCCTTAGGTAAACTTAGTCCAAACTTGAGAGCCTTTTAAATATGTAAATTAGACCAAAGTTAAAAGCCCAAATCCTTATAAAATAAAAAAAATAAAAAAACAACTATGGCTTAATTTAATACCCACATTCAACATTTTGGAGTTTGGACTTGGGAATTGGATCCATGAATCCATCGGATGAGTGATAACACAAATTTTGTGTCACAAAAAGGCCACCGCCCACTTTTCATTTGTTAATGTGGAATGTGACTTTTGCATTTGTTAGTTGTTATTTCCTTTTGTGCTTTTTTTGTAAACGGCGCACACAGACGAAGGGGAAAGAAAAAAACAAGTTCCCCAATATTAGAATTGTGAACTTGTCGGAAGATTATGTTACCCCACGAAACCGTACGACAAAGATGACAAATCAATATTATTATGAAGTTACGATTTTTAAATCAATATTGGATATGCAAATTCAAGAATATTGTGACCGATTTAGTGAAGTCACCACCGAATTGGTAGAATGCATGGGAGCTTTGAGTCCTTGTGATTCATTTGCTAGGTTTGATAAATCAAAGTTGTTGAAGTTAAGCGAGATATATGAAAATGATTTTGATTATTCGGATAGGGTGCATCTTAGTAGCCAACTTGAAGTATATTATCACTCCTTGATACATGATGATAAATTTGCCAACTTGAAAGGAATCTCGGACCTCTCTCGCATAATGGTGGAAACGAGAAAAGATCGTTCTTTTCATTTGGTTTATAGGTTGTTAAAGTTAGCTTTGGTTTTGCCCGTCGCAACCGCAACCGTTGAAAGATGCTTTTCTGCGATGAAGTTAGTGAAGACGGATTTGCGTAATAAAATAGGTGACGAATATTTGAATGAAGCTTTGATTTGTACGGTAGAAAAGGAAGCACTTATGGCAGCTACGGATGATGATATAGTTGATCGTTTTTTTAAATTGCATCCACGAAGAGGACAAATGTAAATTCTAGTTTAAATATTAGTTTGTGGTTTTTGTAATGTTTAATGAAACTGTATTTTTAGTACACGGCAAAAAAAAAAATTAGCACCCCCTTGGGCTCTATTCCTGGCTCCGCCCCTGGGTCCAAGTATCATTTAGGTCGAAGTTAAGGCTGCATTTATACTTTTTCTATGCGGCGCATCGAGTAAGTGCATGCAACGTGTAGGCTTTAGTTCATCATGCTTCCTGGTTGATTTGCATTTCAATTTTGAATTCGACTTTAATTTTAAAAGTGATTTTCATTGATATGTGGTTTGAATTATAATGAGAAGTTTTGAACTGCATTTGAATTATGCTGAAAATTACGTATACGTTGGATGTTTATATTAATTCATAGTAGAACAATAATTTGGTACATTCTGCATTGAATAATGACATAAACATACAATTCATAAGAATATAATAATATAAATAGTAGGCTATATGTCTACAACAAATATTTACATAGTTATGTATTCAACTAACTTTAATATGGATAATAAATTCATTACAGAATATTACATCAACTTTTATTCCAATTTGATAGAATATATATATATATTTTTTTTTTTGGTAAAAGAGGACGGCACCTCCGGTAAATTTATTAAAAAATAATAAATACAATTGCAGGCTGGGGACTCAGGAAATAGAATATTAACATATTGAATAAAATGTTTTCTTCTATTTTTACTCTTATTATGTTTCTTTATTGACATTGATTATATTTATTTCTTTATGTTTTTTAAGTTGTAAGTACATAGGAAATATAAACAATAAGATGCAAGTAGAAATTCATAACAAAATAATAATAAAATCAAACAATTGTGCGCAGAAATCCATAACAGAATTATAACATAAAATAGTAAGTTGTATGTAGAAATTCATAACAAAATAATAACATGAACAATAAATTGTATGTAGAAATTAATAAGAGAATTATAACATAAACAATAATTGTATGTAGAAATTTATAACGGAATTATAATATAAAAAACTAAATAGAATCGGTGTATTGTATGTAGAAATTCATAACAGAAGTATAACATAAACAATAAACTGTAAGTAGAAGTTCATAACAGAATTATAACATAAACAACTAAAAATAAGAAGTATACTGTTACTAGAAATTCGTGTGAGAATATGAATAAACAGTAAATTTAAGCTTGAATATTAATATAATCAGGAAGGCTCTTAAGCAGTCCATCGAGCACATGATGGACCAAGAAAAAAAAATAAGAAAATGAATTAGAGAATTGCATTTTACATGTCTCTCTCTTTGTCGGGTAAGTACATGGTATCTTAATATCTATTTCTTGAAAACATAGGCTAATTAACTTACTCTAAATCCAATAAGAAACCACCACCTAACCATAGTAAGAAACGGGTTTGTGAGAAATTGGTTCTAGAAATTATTCTTGTTTCACGTTTGAGAGAAATTGATTTCAAAGAAGGCAGTGGTGGCTTATGTTGGAGGTGGCGGCAAGCTGATGACTAGGGTTTGTGGTGGCCGATGTTGATGGTGGCAGCAAGCTCATGACCAGGGTTTGGATACAGGAAAATATTTATAGAATTATTAACACTATTTCCATAATAATAGGGTTGAAATTAATGTTATTATTTAGTTCCATGTTAAACAACCACAAATGCCCTTATTTAGATTAATTAAATAAAACGATTGGCCGAAAATTATTTTCACTTTATTTGTTGTTATTTGAATATATATATATATATATATATATATATATATATATATATATATATATATATATATATATATATATATATATATATATATAAAAGATTTCAAAATTCATGATTTTTAATTCCCTATAAATCAAGTATAATATTGATATATTCTTTATACAGATTTGAAACTCTCATATAAAATATATATTTATAAAAAAAACCTAAAAATGTAAAAGGTAGTGAGTGGTGACCATTTCCTATATTTAAGGGAGTGAGAGAAAATGATATGCACTTAGGTGACAGTTAAAAAATTAAGAATAATGTAGGACTGTGAGAAGTGAAGTAGAGGTATACCGTCCTATCTAAGTTAGATGAATCTCGTGTGAGTTAAATCACATAATATTAACACCAGCACTAAAGGGAGATGCTTAGGTTTTATTGATAGACTCTCAATCTCTCATTACATGGTCGATGCTCTATAAGTTTAAACTAAGGAAAATGAGTAAATTATACAAAAAAATGTGTAATTTTAAAATCAATTTTGCAATCTGTATTATAAATTTTATTTGTTAAAGATCTAGTTAGGGCTCAACTGTCTAATCAAATTCTATTTTAAAGGTGTAGAAATTTTATTTGACTACAAATTTGATGTAGAAATTTTATTTGACTATAAATTTATAGCATAACTAAGCGCATCTCCGATGAGAGTTTTTTTTTTTTTTTTTTTTTTTTTTTAAATAGTTTTCAATATTTGTTTGATCACTCAATATCACTTAACATCATTGGAGATGGTATATTTTTGATAATTTTTATTGACCACTCAATATATATTGAGTGATCAATGTATTATTATAGTTTGAACACATAACATCTTTATCTTTAACAATATTTTATTTTATCCTTTATTTATATTTTAGTATAAAAACAATGTATTGTGTTATATTTAGCTACTTTAATATTAATGTCTAATTATAATATTTATTAAAATATGACGTGCTTAAAAATGACTAATTAAACGATGAGGTTTTATAGAACATGTTAGGTAGATGATGATAAATTAGTTAAATTCTTTAAAAAAGATATAACAAAAGGTTAACCACGTAAGAAGTCGTTTAATTAGAAATTAAAGTAAATTGATTGATGATATTACAATATTTTTGAGTAATAATATATATTTACCATTGGAGATACTTTAAGACGATTAGACTAAGCAATTATTAAAATGTTTATGTTAATGTTAATTACGTATATAACGAAAAAAACATTTTAATCAACAACTATTGTAAAACCTATAATACAACAATTCAATGGATGACTCATAGTCTAGTTATGTACATCGTGAAATTGATTTTCGAAGGTCTTGATGATAAATTAATATCGAAAAGACTTCAAACAATGAAATTTTGTCGATTTCTTTAGTTATTTCTTATTTTCTCTCAATTAATGTATTAATAATATAAAACATGTTTATTTTTGACTCACTGTCTATTTAAATATATATATATTTTGCTTCGTGATGAACACGACTCTTTCACTATTAACTTCAAAATTTTGTTATCTAAAACAAGAGTAGAATGAAAATACGTTTTTTACAAGAGAAATTCTCCTAAAAAGTTGTTAAAAAGTTCCATACAACCATAAGTTTGAATGTCATAACAATACATAATCTTACAAAATCGCTCAAAATCTTTGTCACTAAGCTGATTTATTATCACGGGCACCTACAACACTCCTAAATTGCTTCAAAATCTCCGTAGAAGTCACAATCCCTACCAACGTATAATCTTGTTGAACCACCCAAGCATAACTAACACGAAGCGCAATCATTTGAACCATAACCGCCATCAAAGTATTCCACGGATGACAGACAATCGCTTCCGACCGCCTCCCGGGATAAAACCGCCCCACAACCCCGTTTTTGGTGGTCCCGAATTCTTCATCTGACGAGCAACACGATGAAGAAGATGATGACGGGTTGTAGTAATCATCCATAAGATCTAACATTGCACTCAAATTTCTCTCTTGTAGTCGCATCTTGACCAAGTGGACCAAATTATCTGACGGCCCAGTATGGTCGATATATGCCATGAGATCTCCGGCCGAGAGGGTTGCAATTGCCGCCGCTACGGTTTCATCGCAACAAGCAAGGGTAAAAGGGGAAATTTCACCTATTAGACGATTATCTTTGTTGATAACTGCGATTGAGGTTTCAGTTGAGAGTGAAAGTGAAATTAGGGGTAATGTAGATGTAGCAGGGTTGTCTTGGTGGATAGTGAGTGTTTCCTTAGTGATTATGTTTAGATCTTCGATGGTGAATGTGGGTATGGGTGAGAAGACGCCAATGGCGTTTAGGAGGAAACGAAAGACGTCTTCTCGTGTTAACCAACAATGTTCTTGTTGAGTGTAATGTAGGGTAGGGGCAAAATAGGAAGGTTGGCTAAGTTGGTTTTTTGTTAGATTGCTTCTTGCTTTGTTGTGTATTGGTATAACCAAGTTTTGAGCCCCTTCGAGTATGCAATCAATTGCCTCCAATAGACTAGAAGAAGAAAACAAACAAATAAAAAGAGTTAAAAGATGGTCCCATAATTGTAAGTTATGTGAGTATTTAGCAAATTTGATATTTAAGGAACGAATATATAAGATAACCAAAAAAGATATTCTTGTAGAAAAAGGAAAGACGTTTAATAAAACGAGAGTTATAAGGCTATATTTGGTGCGTTACAACTAGTTTCTTTTTCAAGTTTTTTTAGTTTGACACGTTTAACAAGCCACTAAATAGCTTATAATCTAGTTTTTAAAAAAGTTACTTAGACTAACGTTTCAACGAACTTATAAAGTAGAATTCTCCCAAATACACCTTTAATTAATTATAAAAAAAACTCATTTTTATGTTGTTTTAATTTCTCAGCTAGCTTTTCATAACCTAAATCTTTCAAAATTAAGTTAAAGGGGATAAAAATGTCATTAATCTTTATCGTTTCATTGAAATTTGTTTTAACTAGTTTGGAACTAATTATTTAACTCATAAATAATCAAATACTAACAAATTAAAAAACACAATCAATATACGAATATTATAAACTGGTTACTATGACTTTTAAGTTTTAAAAATCAAATAATACATTCACATATCAAACACTCATTTCGAAATAAGCATCAGCCAATCCACAATTTTCCTTGCCTAATTTTCCAATGAGTAAAAATGATAAAAGGAAAAAAAAAATCGTTTCTTTGTTGAATCCTATCATATCACACATACTTGATCTTTTATGAAAGGGATATGAAATTAAAATATTTCATGTTTATGCAGCATATTCAATTCAACAACAAACTTTTATGTAGCCCTACAAAATTTATTTCCTTTCACACTCACAGTACTCGATTTTTTTGTATTTATGATGATATATACTTTTACATTGATATATTAGTGACAAAAAGGGGTCGCATGGAACCAACCCTCATTGTGGAATCTGCTTTATCAATTTTAGGCCAATCATACCTACCCACCAAAACAGATTTACTTGCACTTTTGGATTTTAAAAGTAACAATTGAACTATTTAAAAATGATGGAAAGTTGAAGTATTTTATTAAGGTCTGATTGCTTCTAGAAAATCGATAGTAACTATTTAGTGTTTTATATAATGGCCGAAGCATGTTCAATGAATCATAAATTCATATATAATAATAATAATAACAATATCTACGTCAGAGATCCCTTTTTGTTCTTTTTGCACGGATGGGATTTTGAAAATCAAACATTTAAAGAATCCAAACCGCATCACCAACCCTTTCACTTTCATAGGGAGTGATTCGTCATTTCCTTCTTGTATTAAATGATATCTAACAGAAATTCATTAATTTCCAATCTGTACACCGTTTTCAAGGAAATCATGTAGCTCAGTGTCCCTTTCTATGGGAGAAATACTACCCACGTAAACTGTACTTCAAATATATTAATGGAGTAATTTTCAGTTCGAAAACAAGTCTTGTTCTATATCATCACCTATCATGCAAATTGCGGTAAATCGTTCTAACTTCTAAACCCAAACACTTCATAACCTGAGGAAAATCTATCTGATTAAGTTAATTAACTTTAGGTTTTACATAAACCGCTTGATGTAATTTACTTATCTGGAGTCCTTTTCATGCGAGAAATTAGATCCATAAGAAGCTAAACTTTAACCTACATCAATTAACGAATTTAATTACGTCAACTATTTCGTTCCGGGAACAATTCTAGATGTAAACATGTAATTCCTCTATTTCACCTACCAAGCAATCTGCGTTAAATTCAATCGATTATAATCATTCTAATTCAACAAACAATCAAATCGAAACAAAATAATCTTATAACAAACCTCGAATTCGGTTCCAGATGTCTAATTTGCCCTTTTACCTTCGTAACCAGATCCAAAACGTTCGATTGAAGCGCATCCAAAGGACGCGACAGATTCTCCTCTTTAGAGAGATGAACAATCACATCAACCATACAGATTTTCCCCACACATCGACAACAATCTGTGTCATTACAAGCCGCCTCAGAATTGGAATTTCCCAAGCTCCATACGCTTACATAGATCTCCCCTGACGTTTTCAGCGCAAACACCGCGTCCGCGATGGTAGCGGTGGTCGGTAACGGCCTCAGCGGCGGCTTTCCTAGGCACAAGTCGGAGATTTCGCTCGCCAAGAAGCTAATTGCCATACAATGGAGTTGGAATTGTGGAGGAGCGTTCAGCGGTTTATGGAATATTCGTTTTTCTGATCAAATTGCATGAAGCTTCCGGTATTTATAGGTGAAGGGGGAATCGCAAAAAAAAAGTTTGGGCCATTTTACGGATCCGATCCTTTGTTATTTAAATATATGCAATTTCTATCATATATTTCGTTTAACGATAGATTAGCAGGAAACTAGCCATGGAAAAGCCCAAGTACACCAAGGAAACACCAAAACAAATTACAAATTACAAACAACTAAGAGTTGAACAGCACCAATTTCTTGTCTTGCTTTTTAAGCGAATGAAAATTGCAATTATTAGTATCATCGAAATAGAGCTCACTCTCTCACAAAATAAATAATTTGATTGGATCAACTCCCTAAACGTCTAGAGTTAGATAAAAAAAACTGACACAATTTGTTAAACATAAATCAAATAAGTTTGAATATAAAATTCCAGCCATTTTAAGTAAATAGATTGTCACGACACGACACGATACAAAAATTAAACGAACAAGGTTTGGGCCAAGTTTTTTCAATCCGACACGGCACGACACATTTACAAGGTCTAAACCCTATACACTCTAACCTGACATGGATTCAACATGGAATAAACATATTTAGGTAAGAGATTTAAACTCGTTTAAGTAAACAAGTTGGCACGATACGACACCGAGATTAAATGGGTAATCAACACATTTAGTCTTTCAACCTGACACCACATGACACATTTACAATATCTAAATCGGAGACCCGTTAATCTTCTAATCTGTCACGAACTCGACATAAAATAAACAAAGTCTGCCTTAAAGGAGTTCATGTGGTGCACTCGAACACGACGCCAAATTTTCAAAAAAGTGTTTTGAGGCCCAACTTTAGGTATTAGAACTATATACGTCTTGCCCTCTTTGCCATTGCCGACAGTAACACAACACGAAATTGAATTCAAGTCGATTCAGATTTCACTTCTTCACCAGCTCTGAGAGCTCTAGATGTCTTGCAAATCTCAACCACCAAGATTTTGGAATTTGAATCAACAGAGAGAAACATGTTTATGAAGCAATTAGTTTGTTCACTCCAAAAGTGATTATCGATCTAGGATGAAAGGGGTCAGTGAGTGATTTTGAGAGCCAATATTTTTTCGAGGTGCTATCTTCGTTCATTCGTTAACTTTATATATTATGTTACTAAGGGCCTGTCTTTTGTGATCTCCCTTGGATTCATTTAGAGATTCATTGGAATTTAGATGGGTTCCTAGCAAACCATGAGGTCAAATGAGAAGTGAATAATGAAGCTTGTATTTATCAAAATGAGCATTGATGAATCTGCTATGAGAAAAGGCTTCAAAGGTTGTTTTGTGTGAATTAAATCTTAAAATGCCAGTGATTTTTTTTTATAGTTTTGTATATAATCAAAGTTGATGATGGTTGGCGTTGATACTAGCGCTCTTCTAAGCATGTGAAGAATGGAATCACTTAAACATACCCCCTAGTAGGATACCAATAATAATTATTGTGATTCTAGGAATTCACTTTTATGGTAGTTTGCATCATCTATGTGTAATTATGACATACTCTTAGCAAGTGGGAGTAATAAAAAAGTAATATTGAAATAAGGTAGATTGTTATCTAAATTGGTCCTTAAAAGTGTTTTCTGATACTCACGTCCATGATAACTGAATCACTCTTATTACAAATTGGGCTGACCTATTAAGTGAGTTTCTAAAAAATAGACAACAATTATAGGATGACCAAAATAGCCCTGACTTCCGTAGGGCCTGGCCCAAGAAATTCATAGCCTTGCGAAAAAGTGTCCGGTCAGAGTGATGTCGTTTTTGATGAATATGATTTGTGAAAAAGTCCCATGGGCTGCAAAAAAGTCCCATAGGCTGTGAAAAAGTAAATAATATAAAGGGTTTTGGGTTTAGGGTTTAGGGTTGAGAAGCAATTTTAGGGGTTAGGATTTTTGCAAGAGTGCACCGTGAATATTAGATTTTCACAGGTATGAACTGCGAAAATCTCTGGTGCGTTACAAAAATCTCTGGTGCATTACAAAAATCTCTGGTCTAATCCGACAAAAACCGGTGTTTTTCAAAAGATCATAATGAGAAAAAGTGTATGCTGGCTATGAAAATCAGAAAATCGTACTGCGAAATTCAAACTTTTATATGGTGTATTCATTGATTATTTTATAAGAAATGAAATTGTTAAATATTGTTATCAAAATTCTTGGTTTGATATCTTTTTATCTGAGAAAAACAATGGGTCCTAATTGTTCATATGAATATTTTGTTGTGGCTTGTGTGAGTGGTTATTAGCAATCAATGAATGAAGAACTTCATTATGTAATTTATTAAAAGATTATGGCGTAGAGTTTCCTACATATATAAATTTATCAGATTTTTTTGTATTTGGTTAAGATGAAAACAAGTATAGAGGAAAAGCCTAATGTTGAGTTGTTTTTCCAACACCCTATACAAAAGTATTTTATAGAGCGACTCGATGAAATTGACCTAAAGCAATTGAAGAAGGTTATGGAGAAAGTGTCTTCTATTGTGCATTTTTATATGGTAGATAATGATATAGTGTTAGACACTTCCACTCTACAATACCATACACCAAACCGATCTATGGTCGAGGGAAACTTATCTACTGGTAGAGGAAAATGGTCAAGTGAACCGATCCAGCGGAAGAGGTTGCAATAATTGGGAAGGTGTCAATATCTCACAACCACGGAAGGCTAAACACCTTTTGTATGTTGATATAGAAACTTATAGGTACGCCGACGATGATGATGTCTATACATGTCCCAACGCAAATATGCATGGTGGCAACGATAATACGTATTGTGGCAATGACGATCACACAAATTAAACGTACTTTCGTTAGTCGATGATGCAAACTTAGTTGCTTATGGAGAGCTGGTAGATATTACTAATGACATATCAAACCTGGAAAAATGACATAGAAAATGAGTGGTCGGATGACGAAGACAGATACCAACAAACGCCATTCTATGCTATGCCTCTTACACCACAATGTCTAGACCGAGTATATACATGTACTCCTTCACACAACCTAAACCGAATGAAAGGATTAAATACCTTATTTTGTTAAAAAAACAAAGAAACTTTTCAACTAGCCCTCGATTTGAAAAGTGTTAATGAGGGTTTTCAAAACAAAACTGTAAGATCAAATAAACTAATATTTCAAGCTTGTTACTACCAAAAATTGTAGTTGGTGTATATCGGCTGTTAAACTCGACGATTGTAACACGTTCTAGGTCAGGAAACTTGTGGATAAGCACACATGTTCTTCAACCTAATTAAACCCAAACCATCGACTAGCAAATAAGAAAGTGTTGGGTCCTTTAATTATGGAGGTATCGAGCAGTAATCATAGTCAAGTGTATCGTAGCACCGACATACAATGATATTTCAGTTCACAAAACAAAATAAATATATCATACAAGCAAAGCATGGCGTGTAAAAGAGCATGCAAAAAAGCTCTTGTAGGGATCCCACGAGGAATCATTTTCTAGACTCCCCGTCTATTGTTACAACCTGGAGAAACATAATTTTGGAACCGATACATACGCACTGACGAGTGATGAAGACCGATTTTAGTTTGTTTTATATCGATTGGTTGCACGGTAATACTATTAATTTAAGAAAATTATATTTCCATTTGGCATGCCTAAAAAGTCTGATTGTTTTGTAGATTCGGGAGTTCCTCAACTATTGTACGCATACACGCTTGTTATAGGCACGGCCAACCTAAAAGGTGATTTCAAGGACACAATGTTACTAGATGTTGCGGTAGACACAAACAACCAAATTTTGCCTGTAGCATACGAAATTTCCAAGAGTGAGTGCACAAAGACGTGGTCAAGGTTCCTAACAAAACTAAATGAGTGCATCAGTAATTCAAATCATTTAACCATCTTTTCATATATGACGCCATCTATTGCGGTGTGCTTATGTATTTCAAATATATTTTTAAATGCGTATCATGGTGTTTGTTGTCATCACCTATTATCTAATGTACAAGCAAAGTGTAATAAATCGGACAAGACAAAAACTTTATTTTGGATGCCGGCAAAATCGTACAAAAAGACTGATTTTGATTATTATTTTAACATTTTACACAATAGTAGACCCGCAGAATGGAAATACCTACTGGATGTAGAACTATTTATACACCTTTCAAATTTTTCGAAAAAACAATAAGTTTTCCACTGAGCATATGGGTTTTTCGTAGGACAATTGAATCAAAACGACATCACTTTGTGCAACCAGTCACAGACCAGGATAGAATTTCACAGGCCATGCCCTGCGGAATTTCTGGTTATTTTGGTCAACTGCGTTTTTTTGTCTATTTTTTGGAAACCCTCCAAAAAAATTAACCAAATTTGTCATTTTCTTCAAGTATTATATATTTTCTAAAGCTAAAAGAATTAGTAAATATTTTTATATGAATGCTGATGATAAATGAAAATCTACTGTTTGTTGAGTGTGTAAAGTGATATTTTATCGAAAAATACAATCATACAGTGACAAAGGATATTGTAAGAAATCATGTAACATCTATGAGGACAAGTGGACAACCCCTAAGGGTAGCAGAGTGTATCTTCCTCGATCCTCTCAACCCTTATGCCACATCAACTTTCTTTCTTATCTTACTTCCATTTTATCAACCCACATAACTGGAAACTCATCTTTCTCAATCAACCAAACCTCAATGTCACATCAGTTTTTTATATTAAAAGTAATTAAATAAATCAATAATAATAACATTAATAAAATATAAACTAATTTAAAATGTAATAAAAAGATAAATAACATTTAAATAAAAAAACACATCATTACAAAATAAAATAAAAATCATAAAAAGAGAATTAAAAACTAATACAGGAAATTAAAAACTAAATACGGGAATTAAAACCTAAACAAGGTAATTTAAATAAATTGTCGATCCAAAGAAGGTATGTGGGTAAGCTCTATGTCAACAATATCATATAGAAGTTATTGGTGAATTCTTGTATCACGCAATTCCTTAATCATATCCTCATTAATTTCTACATCGGTGGGGAGATCGATATCATGTGCCGAACATATTCAATTACTCATTGAGCGTATCGGGGGTGTTTACGGAGACCAGTTGTCATATAACGGATGTGCATTTCTGCAATGTAGTTAAACTTTTTTTGCAGCTTGACATCATAAGTTGTTTGAAAACATGGATTCTTTTTACCTCAACAATACGCACAAACAATCTTTTAATCATTCAAAATCTGTTTCTAAAATTAACGTCGTCAACAATACGCATGAACAATCTTCGATCAGTTGTTTCTCTGCAGTTACCCAATCTCTTTGGATATAACTTCTTGGACGACAGATGCTTGAACTTGTAATATCTACAAATACTACAAGTGCAACTTTAGCAACTCATGCGTAAACAATTGCATAATTTGATGATTCATATGATAATGAGTACGTAGTAAGTTCATCAACTATTTTGTTGTGCATATAATAATCAAATTTATTTGAATAATACATTTCAAGTTTAAAATTAAACTGAAAGTTGGATTATAGAGGCGGGAGATAAATTATTTATTGATGAGAAATTATTGAAAGAGTGAATAGGAGAGAAAAAGTGTAGAAGAAATATGTTTGAAATGGTAGAGGATGGTATTTCTAGGGTGGGAGATAAATGTTTATTGATAATTTAAAACTTTTTTATTAAACTTCTAATGTCATCGGGTTCACTAACCCATTCCCGGTCTATCTTTCACCATCTGCCAAGAGGCGGCCTCCCCTTCCTGCTGCCATCTTTCGGCGGTTCCTCCCGCCCTATGACTTTTAAATAAGTGCATGTGTGTGTAAATTAGTCTCAAACAAACAATCCTATACGACTTACTAAATCAAACCCATATGCTATAAAATCACAAACACACAACACCTAAACGTAATTCTGTTAATGGTATGATGTAAAATAAAAGTGCCTAGCTAAAGTGTATTTACAGCTAGCAAATATTTAAGTCAATATTGAGCTAGTGATGAATTGGCAATAAGATGGTGTGGTAAATTTTCTTTAAGTTTTTTAAGTTAACAGAATCATTTAAAAAATTTAACAAAAAAATCATAATTAAGATTTAATTAAGGGTGCTATTATATGTACCCTTAACATACAAAATCAGGAGTGGTATATTTAGTAAAACACACACACAGTTACACCCAAAAAAGGGTTACAAAAAATAATCAGGAGGGTACGAATAAAATTACCCATTATTTAAATATATCTGGTATAAACTGCTACTAAAATCTACAGCTTTTCCTCTCTAGATATTTTATGGCTAAAATAATGCTTAGGTTCTTGATTTTTTCTATTAAGTGTATTAAATCTTAAGGTTAATAACATAAAAACCACTGTAGTTTACTCAAAATTCTGGTTTAACCACTATATTTTTTTTTGTTCCATAAAAACCACCCATACTTTCAAAAAATTCCATATTGACCACTGTTCATTTTATTTTATAACTTTTAATGATTATTTTCATCGAAATATTATGTGAAAAGTTTTATATCGACATTTGAGGCAAATATTGGAACTTCATTGTAGTGAAAATGATACATAAAGTTTTCTACATGTGATTTTGGTCTTTCTAAGTGCAGCTTTTCGGCCACGTTGTGAATGCATAGTGTGTCCAAATGAATCCATTAAATTTTGAATGCGACGGGGATAAGAAGTGTTCCGAGTTTGCGGCATAAAATATTGACTTTTATTTGTTATAGTGGTCGCAATGTATCTTTTTGAAAATATGAGTGGTTTTTACGAATTTTTATGAAAGTATTAGTGGTTTTTTTAAAACAAAAAAATAATATAGTGCTTAAACCGGATTTTGACCAAACTATAGTGGTTTTTATGTTATTAGCCCTAAATCTTATATACATAATATTGTGAGCTTTTGAAAGTTTGAAAAAAAAAAAAACCCATTTGCTATGTTTGTTTCATTATGCCCGTTTCTTTATTTTTATTTCCCTCATAATTTTCACGAAATGCACATGGAACTTTCGTGATAATTTGTTTTTAACAGATTAATGGGGATTGTCTCCTATTCTCATCTCGAACATTAAGAGCCATGGAGTTATCAAATCTATTGTCTTATCCAACTATTAATACTCATTACATCCTCTCCTACCCATTCTTGTTGAATAAATACAATGTGGATGTTATCAACTCTATTGTCTTCTGTTTGGCAAAAACAAACTAGCTTATTGTAATTTAGCGTTTGTTAAGACCTTAAAATTAGGTAAAAATAGATTATAAGTTAGCTTATTGATAGGCTAGTTTTAGATAGCTTATTAATAAGCTAGGTTTTCAGCTAGTGCGTCAAAGAGTGGGGATCAATGCCATTATCATTTATCTGTATCAAGCATAAGGCGTTGCTGAATTTCAAGGCTAAGACTGAAATTCCATTAAAATATAGTCGGGATGAATAACAGGAGTTAACATAAAAAACATGAGGGGTTAATATGACCATTTATCTAACAACGAGGGTGAATATTGCGTGTATCTTGTAAATTGAAGTTAATTGTAATATTGTCAATCTCACGGCAAAAAGGGACCAATAGTAAAGCGGGTCACGGGGGTTGACCCGATCATGGTAAAAGAGGGTTGCCTGGTTGGTGTCAATTGATCAAAATATTAAATTTGGTTAGGTTGTTCGTTTATTTAAAACACTTATAAAAAATCATTCAAGTTATATGGGGAGTGCTTTCACCATTTGTGTAGTTAGGTCTTAGCCTTGAATTACAGTTCGGCTCATACCCAGGGGCGGAGCCAGGAAAAATCATCGTGAGAGGCATAAATTTTTTTTTCGGCAATATATAATAAAAAACTACCCTCACGGTGATTTTTCCTGGCTCCGCCCCTGTGAAAAACTATCCTACAAAATTACATTTTAAATGTGACCTCTTCTATCTTTCATTTTCTGGAACCGATTAATGACGTTTTCGGTTTTAACATTTGTAAGTGCTTCGTGTTCTACACTACAAATCAAAGCGTAGGGGCACTTATTTTTTATCGAGGTGGGCACGTATATATAAAAAAATTCGAAAATTTTTACACTATTCCGAAAAAAATCATAGGGTGCCCGGGCACACCCGGGCATCTTCTTAAATCCGCCCATTCTCATACCATGCGATCTTGTTGTGTTAAATCTTTTTTTTTTTGTGGAATGTAAATTCAGTGTTAAGAAAATAATTTCCAATTACATGTTGAAACCAATATTAGCCCCTCTCTCTCTCTCTCTCTCTCTCTCACAATTATGATACTTGGCAAGAATTATGTGAAACCTAAGTATAAGCTTTGGGGTTCTTGGCGTCTGTTGACAATCTGTTCATTCTTAAGGCATTCACTTAATTTCCTAACACTACAAGCATAGGTCCAAATGACACATAACACATAATAAGCAGCACATAACAAACATCAAACAAGGCAAAATGCATCCTTATGATCGATGCCAATTCTATCATGCAATTTCCTGAGTGGATCCTTAGCATACTTTCTAGCATACAACATAACATCAACACATCATATCATGGATATCTTGGGAATTAAACCACTTAGTTGAGCTCTGGCCGACTGTACGCATCGCAACTCATCCATTTTAAAATCATAAGTCAGGTGTTCACATCATGTTTCAACCCCTAAACAACAATCAAACAAGAACATGCAAATGAGCTTTTCACATGATATTCCACCTAACTCCATTGAATTTTTGTTAAAAATGGTTTTTCTTTTGAAAATCATTTAAGAAAATCCTCAAGTCCTTGGTTTGAGTTTGGAATCACATTCCTGTTCATCCAAATCCTTGGAATCACATTCCTGTTCATCCAAATCCATCAAACAGGGCTTTGATACCAACTTGTAACGCCCCAAATCATAGTGTAACAGTTTCTTTTTTAAAAGGCGGTTCATATATATAAAACGGGTTGGAAATAAAATCATCCGATCCAATTACGATAATTAAAACATTTAAAACCGAGTTCATCAAAACAGTTACAAACATTATCAAGCCAGCAAATACCTAAAAACATTTAGGGTAAAAGAGTAAGCACATAGATTAGCGAGTTTCCATAAATACAACACGATGTATCACATAAAGCACATTCATATTGGTCTCCGGGCTTACCCCAAAAAACTTCGCTCTCAGGCTTGCCCCGATCTGCCATTAATCAACTCATTTTTGGACTCTCGGGCTTGCCCCGATCCGTCCGGCTCTAGTCTTCCCCGATCTGCCATTATTCTTTAGTCGCCAAAACGAATCCAACGACTAACATACAAGCACATAAGCCTAAGCATACAACCTAACCCACCGGGTTCCTATTACCAACATACATTTAAATAACGTAAGGCACACCCATCTAAACACACGATACTACACATAGCAAGTAAGGCTACCTATGCATGTAATATCACCCATAGTATAATAAGAAAACTCACTTAATCCGCAACGTCAAGTCACACGCTTCCGATATCCTCATACGCTAAACAGCACGAACTCCTAACTTATCACAAAGTTGTAAATCAATGATATGAAACCCAAAACCGATCCTACGGTCCAAATCTCTAATCTATCCAAGTTAACCCAAAGGTCAACTTATCAAAGTCAAAAGTTAAAAGTCAACGGTCAGAGTCAATGCCTCAACGGTCAAAGTCAACGCCAGATAGCGTCACTATATCCTTAAGATAGCGGTGCTACCTATGAACAGTCTCAAAACTTCATTAAGCACTTAATCCATTAAGTCAGGAACTAATACTCTCCAGAACTCCTCCAAAAGGTTTGAAATCCCATAAAACTCCAAACTTTCTTAACATGCATGTCAAATCTCATACTTAGGTCCAAAAGTGAAACAATCCATGCTTAATCACTCAAGAGAGCTCGACTTACCCCCAAAATCAGTTCAAAAGTTCCAAGGAAGGCTTTAGGGACATAAAGTTTAGTCCTTTATCATTCCAATCCATGAACAACACCACAAAGTGACAATTTCTCCATTTCATACCATCAAATGCAACTTATACAACAAGGTCTAGCTTATAACACCAAAAAGGTAGAAGTTTTACACTTACCAATGTCCATAAATGAAGATCTTGTTGATTCCCACAAGTAGAAAAGCATCTTACACCAACACGATCTTCTTCTTCTTCAAGGAATCATCCAAGGAGGGTTTTGGAGCTTAAAAACATCAAAGGAGGCTAGGGTTTGAAATGAGAGAGGTTCAGGGCTGTAATGGAGGAAAATGACGGCTCCTAGGGTTTAGAGCCCGTAAATACGACCCAAAACTCAATATATAAGGTTTTGTGCAAACAGCGGCAGATAGCGACGCTATCTCTTAAGATAGCATCGCTATCTCCATGATCGTGGGATAACACGATTTCACAAGATAGCATCGCTATCTCCCACTTTCCTCGAGATCAACTCCTTTAAGTCCCAATTTGATCATTCCGGGAACAGGGTCTTACAGATGCGAACCGCTAAATTTGTAACCGGTTACTAGATAAAGTTCCTCTCGTTCGAACGACACCGATTGGTCACCAAATAAAAATTGTAACCACGGCTATGCGATTAGTTGTGCATCCGGTCAAACATCATATAACATCAACCCATGAATAAAGAGTGGTTCCATCGAGGCCTTCAGTACGGCTAGTCAATATCCAAAGATCGTTCACTAAATGATTGGTTCTCATGCTAGATCAACAAATAATTTGTTCAAAATAACTAAGAAATACATGAGATACTACATTTTCGCAGATGAATACAATTTGTGCATATGGAATTTGCAAAAATAATAGAATCGTCAACGAAAACCTCAAGATGCTCAAATGGATACAATGTTTTCGCAGATGTCATCTGCGATAATGTTTGATCCAATTGAAAAAAAAAACAATTTTCCGCATAAAATATCAGATAGGTCTAACATTTTCACATATGTCATCTGTGAAATCTCATATTTGTCTGTAAAAATATGTTTTTTCAGATCTATTTTTCAAATAATGTACACACGTAAAAAAACTTACAAAAAAGTTAAAACATATTGTATTAGTTGATCATGTTCGTCTTCTGTTATTTTTTCACAGAGAATTTCACAACATATGCAAAATCATAGTGCAAAAAGTGAGAAATGAACTTTTTTACCTTAATAGAGGGACCATAACCAGACCCATTCTTGGCTGACCCATTCTTGGCTTATATATTCGATGTCTCAGATCATATAGCAGACAACCAGACGAGGGCCAATTTGCTCAGACAAAGTCTTTTTCTGTTTTTCACAAATAACATGCCATTTTTACAGACATCAGGGAAAATGGAAGCAATTTTGATGATTTGTTTAATTTTTAATTATTTATTTGGAAATGGTAAATACGATTACTTTTATTTGTCTTTTTTCTCTATTAGTAAATAAAATTTTAATTATAAATGTATAAAATAACGTGTTTTTATTTTGTGTGAGGAAAAAGTTATATAATCTAAAACATAATTTATATATATATATACAATTACCGTGATTTTCAACACTTGGTGTAACGTTTTTTTTGTCATACTTTTTTTTCCTCCCACCGCTTCACTTCCCCCCCCCCCCCTTCTTACCTCCATTGGTTATTCCTGCTTCAAAGACTTGCCCTCACGTATTCATCGTAGCAATCGGCGCCAAGACCATCAGCCCTCTTCCATCGACGATGCTTCCCCACCACCGGCGCCTCCACCGACGCCTTCTTTCTGACCAACGTCTTCTTTAGAAGACCCACCTCCGGCCACTCCAGCGTCATCCTCCGCCAGACAGCCGCTGGTAAGCCTCTATTCTTCTCTCTATCTCTTATTTAAAAATGGATTGAATAAAATGTCCCGATGAACCCTTTCCCCAATCGGTGTCTGTGTCAGTACATCTGTGTGTGTTTTGTATAATTGATTTCAGTTTTTATCAGATTTGTTTAATCAATTCTCACCTCTTTTTGCACTTTAGTTCTTATCCTTAGGTTCAATAGGAACATATTTGACAATAAAACGGAAGAATCGGATACAACAAGAAGAAAGTCAAATGAAGAAGGTATTTAGTTTCCAAAGTTGACCGATCCAACAGGTTTTTCACTTCTCGATCAGACGCTATATCTGCAAATCAGAGTCGATTACATTAATTGCTTAATTATTTGTCTGTGATTTGGTAAATCTAAAATTTCGCAGGTTGTCATCGAGGAACGTGATTTTGCAGGGGTTTACGAGAGAACAATCTAACCTAGGGTACATTTAATGCTCGCTTAAGGCTGTTCTTGGTTTCACTCCTAAGTTGATCTCATCTGGGTACTCCTTTTTCTATTCTGGCTTTTGCACCGAATGGATTGATAGAAGGGTTTATGGGTCGTGTGCAGAAACTGGAATTTGATGTTTCAAGTATGGATTAATAAAGGATAGTAGAACGAATGGACAATATGAGATCAAAATTAACACCCATTATTTATATACACCGATGATAATAAGCAAATGGTTGTAGGACTGTGGGAGTATACCAGTTGGCAGCAAATGACGGTTTCGGCCTGAGCTCTTATACATTGGTAATTTCTATTATCAAGTTGGTAGGTGTTTACTTTACCTCTTATACTTTGATTTAAAATGACACCACAGGCCTGCTATATTTTGTTCTGTTAGTTTGGGCATAGGAAATTATGAAAAATTTCCCTACTTTCAAGAATGATGCAAGTATGTTGACAATATCCATCTCTTATTTGTCAATTTATACTAAAAGAAAATAGATATTTTATCTGTATTTTGATTTGATTATGGCTTTTGAATGACCGAGTCAAGAAATCAATTGGAGCAACGACCTATTTATTTTCATACAGTAACAATATTTCTTTGTAATTTTTTACTATGTTTATTTATAGAAATCTTAAATAATTTTTTCGACAGCTTGGGTGATCATGTGAGCTCAATGTCTATGCTTTCACTGATATATTCTGAGATTTCCAAGATGTTTATGCAGGGTCTATTCAACATTGATGTTCAATTATCTTCACCTATTTATTTTTGTGGCTATTCTACAGGCTACCTGAACAAGAGAAGTACAAAGTCTGGTTAAGAACAGTTCGTGCCAACTGAATCTTTGTTACTGCAGGTACCTCCTGTCTTTTATGCTTATGCTGAGATATTCATTTGCATGTTGATCAACTAAATTTCAGTTTCTTCAAAGTTTACCACTTAAAAATATCGGTGATATTGCATGTATTTTAGATTTTTTTTCTTCCAAAATAAATATATGAACATTATCGAATTTATTTGTATTCTTATCCTAAGCTATAGTTTCAATGCATCTCGTCCCTTTACCAATGCCTCACATTCAAGCTTCCTCATGGCCAACGCCTACTTACCATCATCGGAAACCCCTACGATGTGAAACCGGTTAATATTAGCTTCTGTTGTGAGGAACAAGTGGGAGGGGAAATGTTGGGGTCTTGATGTCGTCATAAGGACTAATTTTAAGGTGCTCAAGGCCCTTTAAATTAAATACAATCAAAATATGTGGAGCTACCTTTTTGACCTATAAATGATCCTCTATTTGTCTTTTGTTTGGGTCTAATAAAATTGGATAGTAGATGCATTTTAGACATGTGTTATACAAATTTGGTTCTTGCTCCACAAATTACTTTCAAATAATTTCTTATTTTTTATTTATTTCTATTAGGAGTTGAATTATCATTAAAATATAAACTTACAGGCATGCCCCGAAAGCACTTTTTACTATAACTTAGATACCTGATGACATTATTGCTATTCTACATGAAGGTGGGTAAATTATTCTCTTTGTTTATGAGTATTATATAAAAAATATGATTATGATTACAAAAAATTTCGTAATTCATCATAACAAGTGTGCAAAGCTTTTAAAATGCAACATATGCAACCTGGTGATAAATTTTTTTCATATATATTGTTTCCCATTTCTACATTTATAATTTTATAATGGTTTGACATTTCTTTTTTTATCTTACAGTATACATTCAGGCTACTGGAGTATCTGCTTTCATTGGTAAGTTTATTGATGTTATTGGCAAGGCAAAAAATAGTGTCATCGTTCCAAACGTAAAAAGATATGACAGTTTTGCCGGTTGAATTTCTATTGTGGGTATATTTTAAAACCAAGTATAGTTGTTTGGGTTTAATAGCAGCTATCATCACTCTTTCATCTGAAACTGCAATACCTTAGCAGCATTTGACCCATCCCAGAGACCAGAGTGAAACTCCCTAACCATATATTGAAACTAAATGAAGAAAAAAACTCATTTCATTTCTACTTTCATCATTAAACGGATCCGACTATTTTGATGTTTAGAACAACTAACGAATTGAAACAACGATAGAGTCATCTTAGGGTGCTTACACAACTCCAACATATGTTGTAGCTGTACAACATTCAATTTCTGTCTTCACATTCATATTCGCCAGAATTCTGGGGTCAGTTCGACCAACTCTTTCTTCACCTTAATGCGAAACAAACTGCATATATGCATGCAATTACTATGTATATATGTGTTTCTTGGAGTCTATATGAAGTGCTTTTACATGCAATAAAGAAACGGTGAATATACTAAGAACTGAAGGTCAAGAAAAAGTTGGAGGCACATTTGTATGCGTTTGTGGTGCCATTTTCATGGTTATGTTCAGAGGACCAGTCATATTTGGGTGCTCAGAAAATAACCTGTCACATAATGAAATTAGTGCCAAAGGTCAACCAAAGCCAGCTGGATGGTTATTGTCTATTTTTATTGGTGTTGGGTTTGACAACTGGCACCTTGGTGTCCTGTGTTTGATTGGAAACTGCATCTGCATGGCTGCCTTTCTAGCCATTCAAGTATTCAAACATGTATATCAGTAATAATTAGTTACATGTTTTTTTCATTATTTTTTTCCTTTAATTACTCATGAAGTTGGATTTTGTGCTGAAGAAACAATTCAGGCTTCTGTGTTGGCTAGGTACCGTGCAAGCTTATCAGTTACATCATGTTCTTACTTTTTTTGTGTTATGTTTCTGGTATCAACTACGTTCTTCATGAACAATGAGTCAACAGATGAAGTTTCACTGAATCCGAGTTTTGGGCAGTGCTTTATGCTGTAAGCATCTTTTTATATATACTATTTTTTCAAGGCTGCAACTTTTAATTTTTAACTATTGGTTGTGTTCTATATAAAGTATTGTGGAAGCATGACCAAATGTAAATGTTTGAAAGATTACAAGACTAAATATGATTACTTATAAATAAATTTAGGTTTATAGTTGAAAAAAACATAGAGAAACTTAAAATTTGGTAAAGCTTTTGGGCATGTTCAGATTTATTTTTGAAAATATGGGATTACTTTAAAATTTTCCTTATTAACGCATTGTACTTTGAAACATGTATGGATTTATAGCATTGTACTTTCATTTTTTTTCTTATTAGGTATTATACTTTGACAACTCCGCGCATTTTTTTCCTATTATACTTATTGTTGGGTGAATCTCATTTCAAATTTCGTTAACATATATTCCTGATCACCATTGCTGTGGCCAGATATATTCTTCGTGAAAGTGCATTTTCATATGATAAGGTACAATTCTTAACTCTATAATTCATGAGTTTCTTTTCTTGACTTTCAGAATGTAGGCTTTTTAGTTTTTCCCCATTAAGTCGTAACTCTTTACAATTTTGACATCAACTGTGCCGTTGTTTTATCAAGTTTTTATTACACATCATTTATGCAGTCATTTCTTTTCTAATGAAGGTTATTAAACACAAGCCTTATGATCACAAAGCAGATGTTTTCATTTTTGCGATTGTATTACCAACGTAAACAACAAAACGCGAAAGAACAAAACTTCCCTCTCCCATCGACCCGTGCAACGCACGGGTCACCCGCTAGTTTAACATAAAAGATGTTGCCGTCGTCCAACCCTATCATAAACTTTAAAAAAAGAAATAATAATAATAAAACAAAAAATAAAAAATCTATATACAAACAGGTCAATTCGTAATATATGGTCAAATGGTAAAAATCAGTTAAGTTATAAAATAGTTAAGTTATAAAAACTCTGTTTTGAAAACCGAACTGGACCGACCGGTTTAAAAAAAACGAGTTCGAGTTCAACCAAACTAGTTGAACCTTTACAAAACCGGCTCTTACATATAAAAATTCCAAACTTTTTGATTATACCGGATGAAACCAGCAGCAAACCCAATCTCACATGGGGAGGTCCGCCGTTAGCCTAAACAGACCATGCAACTAGGACTATTTATAGTGTAAAGCGCTTCTATTCTTTCTTTGTTTGGGTAGATGTGGGACTGAATTCAAACAAACCTCATTTGAATCTTTTAGTATGCCATGTTTTTCTTTTTTCTTTCTTGCTGCTTCTGTCATTCTATCCTACACATTTATTTTCTTTCTTTAAGACTACACAGAATGGCACTCCAATGCCAATGGCATTGCCTATGTGGCACTTCAATGCCAATGGCAAACCATTCCACATTATAGGCATGGCAAAGATTTTTTTTACAAAGGCATCAGCATGCCTCCGAAAATTCATTGGCATCACTCTCAATTTCCCTTTCTTTCTTTGCCATAAACACCACACCACCACTCCACATTGTAGGCATCGAAATATATTTTCGTAGGCATCCTACGTGGGCGCCGATGGCGATGGTTTCATAAGCAACCACTCCGCTTAGCCTAATACTTTTACATATTTATTTCACCAAATATCACAAATTTTAATCTTTCCTATGCAGCCTAATTTGGGTCATAAAACGGTCAACTATTCTTTATTTAAATACTGACAAAAAGTATATTATTAGTTAAATTAATTTAGTAAGTTAAACCGATTTGGTTTGGTCAACTAATATAAATTTGTACTAATACTAGTTTGAAATATATTTGATATAAAGATGATTCCTTTTGGATAAAAGCCATATGAATTTTACAAAACGAACTAGAAATATTTTTTATTTATTATAAATTTAAATCTAACTATAATGTATAATGACGTGACGTCATCATCCGTTTTCTTCAAACGGTCCGACCGGTTGAACAATCAAATCGGTAAGATGACCGGTTCGGTTTTAAAAACATAATGAGGTTCAAGAGTCCGACTAAGCTATCTTTAAAAATGCTTATAATTCTATATATAATTTAGATAAAAAATGCGTTATTATTATGTTAATATAAACTTGTACTAATACTAGTTTGAAATATATTTGATATAAAGATGATTCCTTTTGGATAAAAGCCATATGAATATTACAAAACGAACTAGAAATATTTTTTATTTATTATAAATTTAAATCTAACTATAATGTATAATGACGTCATCATCCGTTTTTTTCAAACGGTCCAACCGGTTGAACAATCAAATCGGTAAGATGACCGATTCGGTTTTAAAAACATAATGAGGTTCAAGAGTCCGACTAAGCTATCTTTAAAATGCTTATAATTCTATATAGAATTTAGATAAAAATGCGTTATTATTATGTTAATATAAACTTTATTGTAATATTTAACAAATTAATTATTTACGGAAGTTTTTAAAATAAAGAGCAACAATAGTTGGGTCTGACCGGTTGAACAATCAAATCGGTAAGATGACCGATTCGGTTTTAAAAACATAATAAGGTTCAAGAGTCCGACTAAGCTATCTTTAAAATGCTTATAATTCTATATAGAATTTAGATAAAAATGCGTTATTATTATGTTAATATAAACTTTATTATGCTTATAATTCTATATAGAATTTAGATAAAAATGCGTTATTATTATGTTAATATAAACTTTATTGTAATATTTAACAAATTAATTATTTACGGAAGTTTTTAAAATAAAGAGCAACAATAGTTGGGTGAACTCGCATCGACCCGTTTTGATATAACATTAATTTGACCGGTTTACTAAATATATATCCTTTTTGCAAAAATGTAGGTCCTACCGGGAGTCGAACCCAGGTCGCTGGATTCAAAGTCCAGAGTGCTAACCACTACACCATAGAACCAATGTTGGTTTTAATTTTGTAAACCTGTTATTTTTCTTATTGTTCTGTAATGAATTTTGTATATGCATTTTTATGTCATCATTCAACAATGAATATATGACTAATCATATGTTAACATTCACATTAGAATTTATTTTCTCTCATATTCTCATTTTATTTGAATCATATATATATATATATATATATATATATATATATATATATATATATATATATATATATATATATATATATATATGTGTGTGTGTGTGTGTGTGTTTTATATTTATGAAAACCTAAGATTGAGAAAATAAACTTATTTAGTCTTTAATTTTTGATAATTTAATGTTAGTGTTATAGTCTATAGAGTTACACCTAATATACGGATAAGTTGTTAGGTTAAATGGGCAAGAAAAAATTTACTTGTAAATCATTTTCTTGAATTAATAAATGTATTTATTAGGGTGCAAAACCGAAATAATGGCTAAATCATAAGTTTGCATATATGTAATTAACATTGTAAGAATACATAAGAAATAAAGTATAATATATACTTAACAGTGTTGGTGATCACAAGGATACTTGACATGTATATGTGATGAGGGAAGTATAATACATTAGAAAAAAGAGCTCATGATGCATATTTATGGGCTATGTCACATAACCTACGACTTGCATCGTAATAATGGGTAGAAATATACCGGGAAATCATTATGACTTCACAAGTTGCATACATCATACAACATGAGGTCGGAAATTTGGTAGCGTTTCGTGATATCAACGACCATATCACTACAACTTGCAAAGTGGTGTTGGAACGAGCGACATGGCCACACGACTTCCATGTATCAAGGAATTTGTGTAGCTCACTTGGCTTTAAATTAAAAATATTATTGTAAAAGTTAAATTTATCAAAGGGAAAGCCTGCAGAACAACCTTAACTTAAACGGGATTGGAATCTTTGTAAACACTAAACAGTAGTTATGATTTCAAGTAAAGTTGATTATTATGTCTAAACAACGTTAGATCTATGTACTGCTAGTGAAGAGTGTTAGTATTATGTTGTATTTATCTGGAACGCCATTGTTAATAAATCAATGTTTTGGATTGAAGTGTTTTATGCGATTTGAAGTTGGTAAATATGTTGCTTATGAGTCTATAAGATTTTACATGGTTTTCTGGGTGTTGGAGGAACTCGATAACCGCAAGTTTGAGGTTTAAACCCACATTTGAATTATAAAGCAATACAACATATTTATAGAAAAAGAACTTATAAAAATATACCATTTTATGGTTATGTCAGCTACTCCATGATTATGAAGACTGGACAAGAAAAAGAAACAACTTTTATAAAAAAAAGGGGGGAATGGGGGATGTTTACGTAGATGTAGATGTTAAAGAATGACTGTATATGGTAAAAAGAAATTTATGTACGTTTGAGTTAATAAATCACGGTTTTTGATTAAAAAACAAATTGAAACGTTTATATACAAATTAGATTTAATATATTAAATTACCCATATATATAATATATGTGGATTTGTGTGTTAGACTTTATTTCACCACATAAAATAGATTTGACATATGCTTACATAATAAGAATATTGAGTGGATAAGATTTAGAAGAATAGTCCATACAATTTTATTTCGTGTCAAAACTTTGTGCAGGGTAGCAGTATATTTTTACATCTACATGTTGTTTAATATGATACACGTTAACTGTAAAAGTATATAATCTATGAACGTGTGTTGAATTGTTTTATTATGAATAGAGGTAATTTCCCTAAGTATCAAGTCTATCATTCAACGATAATTTTTTAAAGAGAACACCGAGAGTTCCTAAAAATGATAATTTCAGATATAAAAAATGTAGGGATAATGACTTAAAATGGTAACGAAGTTTTAAAAATATATAAAAACATCATCAAACTTTCATTTGTGCACAAAACATCATCAAAGTATACATTTTGTACACATTATACAATCAAAGTATATATTTTGTACATATTACACCATCAAAATTATCTCTTTGTTCACATTTGACATTGGATCCATCGTCATTAGTCAGTCAACTTTGATGGTGTAATGTGTAGAAAATGTATACTTTGATGGTGTTTTGTGTTCAAATGAAATTTTAAAGTATTTTTTTGTACGTTTTTAAAATTTCGTTACCCTTTTAAGTCATTATCCCAAAAAATGTATGACTTTACTATAAAGCTTTATAATTAATAGTTTTTAGTCGTTGGTATTGTCATATAACTAAGACATTAGTTTGTTTTTATAATCACGTTGACGTTATATTTTAATATATTATTTTGTTTCGTTTAAACTTATTTCGGAATACGTTATTATATAACTAAGATATCATTAGTTATATTATAACTATATTATAACTAAGATATCATCAGTATATTATAACTTATTTTTATTTTGTCGGTGACTATTTTTATATTAGACTAAAGATATACATACTAGTACGTTATTATATAACGGAAATGCTATTAGTTATGTTATAGCATTTGCATTTCGGTTGGTAACTATTTCTATATTAGAACCGTTGGGTATATGAAATAATTCATAATACGTTATTGTGTAACGAAAATGTTATTAGTTATATATTAACTTATGGTTCTTCGGTTGGTAACGTTAGATGTAATTTTACTCATTTAGATCAAGGAGTCGTTGTTGGAAATAATTCAGGAAATGAGATATATACGAGTTATATCAGGTGAGCCATGTTGCATTTTCTCAAACTGGGTACACGTCAAAATTATTATTTTAGTTATACATCTTTAAAATGTTTGGTATCAATGACGTTTTTGGTGTACCATGACTTAAATATTATTATTTGTAACAAATTATTGATGTTGGATTTTTATTCAATAATATGCATACTTGGAAAGTTTAAAATAATTCTTTTATAAAACATTTTAATTAGAAAAAAATTGTTCTTTTTCATTTTATGCTATTATTGATTAAAAGGAATGAAATTGTGACTTAAATGTTACAAGAATATATGTTGGATTATGGTCCGTAACGTATGGTTACTCTACTTACGGTCGACGTGAAATATCTACATGGGTAGCGTCCATTTGATGTCACGAATGACATTGGAGTTGTAGTTACGAGCTGTAACTCGGGTGATAGGCATAGAGTCCGGAGGTACCACCAACTCCAGGACCGCACTCCCACTGATCCGGGGCGTGCTGAAATCAGTGCAACGGTCAATGGAAATATTTTGTGCTATTTCATTCATAACTGAAACTAGAAAACTACTGATACTGAAATGGTTTTTGTTAAACGACAAGTCACGCCATATTTTATGTTACAAAAATTTTAGATTTGATCAAGAATTTGATATATAAACTAATGACCTCACAGGCGTAAAGCCTGGCCCTTTTTATAAAAATGACGTGTACCTAGATTCAGGAGCTTTTGTGAGGATTAGCAAGGGTAAAGATAAGATTTCATAGGCGAGTTATAGACTTTTTGGATGGAGAATATTGTTGGAAGATAGTCTTCTGAGAAAACAAAGTAACGCGAGTGTTTGTAGGCTAGTTAGCCAAATGTATTTTGCTTTTGACAGAGCACACTATGGTATTTTAAATATACTTTGATATGATTTGAACAATGTTTATTTATTTAGTAGAATTCATATCTTCCTAAAATGAGGGCGTTACAATACTCATATTCATTTTTCTATTTAAAACCCTCTTAGAGCTTCAAGGAAGTTCCATTAATCACCTTGAGTTCACCACAATATGTATTAAGAGTTATGTTTCCAATACAAGAAAGAAATAAAGCGAATTTCTACTATAAAGGGTACATACAGTTTTTACTATTCCTTACCAAGCTGCAACAGATGCCTTTGAACACCTCATTTTGTTTTATGATACATTCAATATCTAAAAAGGAAGTACCAAATTGGATGTATGGCCTCTACGAAGTCTATATCACTACATGGCAATATGCTCACCTGTGTCGATTTTGGGTATAGTCGGTTCACGAAGAAGATCACCCGCCCATTTCAAAGTTTTTTCCTAGATGTTTCAACTTTGTTTGATATGACAACGTCTTAGACTATAAACAAACTTGCAACTATGGCATGACGGTACACTCTACTCTCTATGCGGACCTTATTTTACTAACTTGTGCACACTAGATTTGCTGCTTATATATGTCATGAAGAGTTGTAGTACATGTTATACATACTCATTACGAGGCCAAACCAAGGCAACCCTAGGGCACCCTTTCTATTCATTCGCATACATAGTGTATGGCATTTTTCGGAGTTTGTACCATAAGGCATACATGTTGTACACTCTTGTGTGAAGGTTGTACCATCAACCTTTTTTTTCCCTAAGTTTTCAGATCGTCTATGGGGTTGTATAATTTCCCATACAATGTGTACTATCGCTAATGTATGGCCAATTTTGACAAAAACGATTTTTCTCAATTATGTTGGCCCTCATGCATTCCAAAATCCATTCCCTTATAAATATTGATACTCTAATCTTAAGAACTATTAAATCGTATTGAAAACATTATTCGAACACCAAATAACACATTAATCTTAAATCCTCATGTAAATTGATGATCACTACTCATTTTACCAAAACCCCCAAAATCAATACACAAATGACTAAGACAATGCTTTTTCAAGTCTTGATAGATAAAGTAGTTGAATGGATAGCGATGCATGGTAGTATATACATAAATTTTGTTTCTTTTTTAATTGAAATAATTGTATGAATATGAATAAATATTTGTTGTATCTTAAAAGTTATGTTAAATATTATAATGTTTTTTTATATGTGGTTACGAAAAAAAATGTATTTTACTTGGGATATCATAAAAATAACTTATTAATGAAAAAGTGAAAATAATGTATATTATATGTATTATAATAAAAAAAAATATAAAACTTATCAAAGTATAAAGTGAAAATAATGTATTATATTGTATTTTGTAAATTTTATTGGATGATTTGGAATTACGTTTCACACGATTGAATCTAAGAATATATTTTTAATGTATGAATGCCACATGTTAAATAAAAGAATAATTCTTTAATTAAAAAATTAAAAAATATAACTATATATCACCATGTTAAAAAAAACTAACAAAATTATTAATAATGTAAAGTAAACATGTGAATGGAATAGGTTATAAAAAAATCTAAAGAAAGAAAATGGTAGCATAATTAAAAATAAGCTCTTTAAGGATAAATTATGATCTTCTCACGTAATTTGTTAAGCTCATCTTTATATATCAAGTAAAAAGGAAATAATATTATACATCTGTCCAAATTAAATCATCTCCTCATTAAATTCATTAAGTAAAAAAGAAACTAATACCTAAAAATTCATATATTTGTGATCTTAAGTGGATTAATCACTCTTCAATGATGCAAATCCAAATCCATTATCTCATTGATTTCTCAAAATCAATTATCTCTTCTATTTTCTCTTTTCTCATCAAGATGCCAAAACCCTAATCCACTAACACTTGGGTATTCATCCCCTTTCTCAAAGATTGCCCAATTTAATTTAATCCATAATTTAAAATTAAAGGGTTTCTACTAATTACACTTAAAGCCTCCAAGATAAGTTTACTCCTAATGACTTAAAATTCTTATTTTTGACGGTTAAGGCCAAAGTACTAAAACTAGCAATGCACTTTGAATTTCAACATACCTTAATGCTCAAGTGAAACTTCCTCCACTTCTCATTGTTTCTCCGTTTATCGTATCTACACCCAAAATGCAAATTAATACAAATAACAAAATAACTAATAATTAAATAACATTTTCTCAATAAAAATTTTAAAATATCTAACCCCCAAAAACGAGTGTTACAAATCATGATTAAAACAAGTGCATATCTCATACCCTATATTCAGCTAGACCCCAATTTGCGGATGTTATGTTAAGTTTGTTTATCCAACAATTATTTACTTTTTTTTGCTCAATATGCAACCATATGCGGCTACTTTTTCTTTATAGGACCAAAATACAAAATATTGTAACCGGAAAACAGCTACTTCATCATGTGTCACTGGTTAAATACTTATTTACGCAATAATGCTTCATTCTTTTGCCAATTTATACAGCAATGTTTCAAAAACTTTACCAATTTATGCAACTGATACGAATTATCGAATGTTTTAACCATAATGCAATCACATTTTAACCAATTTATGTAAAATGTCCTAGAATGAAATGTGGTTACATGTTTCATCTAAAAAATCATTGCATGAATTAGGAAAAATGAGAAACATCATTGCATAAAAAGTATTTAACCGGAACACAAATATTACCAATATTGATAGTGTCCATCTTTTTTTCCAAAAAAATGAAAATACAACCAAAGTTTTATGAAGGCCAATGTCATAGCATTGCACAATATAGAGCTTCAACGTTTATTTCCTAGAGGTTAAAAGTGTTCCTAAACATACACTACATGTCTTCTATAAAACATGACATCAACACATTTTCAAATATTGAACCGTTGGCATCCCTAAGATCACGAGGCACACTATGTATGTTGCTTTTACCATTAAAACCCCGTTTAAACAAGCCATCTTAAAGATCCGAGTCAACGAATATCTGAAATGTATTCAAAAGAGTGTAATGAGACCGATTGTCAAATTAGATCGAAAATGTACATAGATATCATTGATAGATAAATTGACCTCTAGATCTGGTAATGGTTCATGAGTTTTCTTCTCTATTGTATCAAACACTGTAATGCCAGTGATTTTCTGCACTCCATGTTTGGCAGATATCAGATTCTGCAACAAAAAAAAAAAAAAAAAAAAAAAAAACTCCAAATATCAGAATTAACTAAGTATATGTATTGTCTGGATAAATAATGTTTAAATAATATTTCAATACCAGATGAAACTCGAGGGATTCAAATGCCTCCACCGCAGGTAAATTCTGCATGATGAGTTAAATTTGATTATCAGTACTGCAATTAACTTTTATGTTTGGTTAAGTGGTGGGATATTTTAAATTATAGAAATTGGGGAGCCTAATTTATAAAAGCTACAAGTGGAGGGGTTTAATTGGAATAAAGATAAAGTCAAGGTGTATTGATGTACCAATTGAACACTTACCGTCATTTGAAGTCCGCTAATCATAACGGCCTTTTCATCTCTTGAATCACGGAGTGATAACGAAACTTCAAAGGGCCCAAGCTTCTTTCCAGTCAGGTTTGTAAGGCTCAAGTGTACCTACCAGATGCATTAGGTAAACACTAAATCAAAATTATTGTTTCTTAGGTGTGTTAAATTAAATATCTCTCGTATTATTGTTTAATGAAAACAAATTTCTAAAAGCAAAAAAATTGTCAACTTCCGGATTATCATATACATAAAAAACCAAAAAAAAAAAAAAAAAAAAAAAAAAAAACACTTACGGGAAAAGGTTTTTCTAACTTGATGAAAGGCGGCACTTGTACTGCTCTCAAATCTATCTCTTTGCGCATGGTGGCCTACAAAAGAATAATCATATAGCAACGAATTTACATATCGTTAACATGTTTTACCAATAACAAGGTGTAACATGAAACTTTTCTAATGCACTTTATTTTTACCCATTACATATTACTATTATTGGTAAAAAGAAAATTTGAGTATGTTCCCGTTATATCTAGCAAGAGTAAAGTACGTTGCTACTAAAAACAATTTTGGTTCACTTACGTTGCCAATTATCTGTTGTGTTTGTAGGCGTCCAGGTTCGCCCAAATTTGTGCGCCATGTAATCTGTAGTTTACCTAATACATTACTCCCTTCGGCTTTCAATGGTGCGGTTGACATTTTCAATGCATAGAGATAGTTGTAAATTCCTCCTCCTGCTCTGATAAGAACAGGTGGCTTGAATATCTCTCTGTTACACCAGTAAAATTCAAATGTTACTTAAATTAGAATTTAAAATATTGGTATTATTCGGATAATTTGTTTTTTGTAATACCTAGTCAAACCACCTTTTTCGGAATGGTGGGCATCAGCTTTAAGTATTGTTGCACTCCACCGTGGTGCTGGCTCAAATTCCACTTGGTCCATAAATAGATTTGCTTTTGTATTATTTTCTAGGCAAGTCTCCAAAAATGTAGTATCCTGAAATGAATACAAGTGGTCTGTTTTCTGGATAAATGATGTTTAAAAATATTTGAAAAAAATATAGTGACGGCAAATTTATAAAATGATGGAATTTACCGGTTTAATTAATGACAACCTACCTTAACGACACGGACCTGCAAAGAAAGTACAAAACTGATTAATATGTTTGAAAGCATTAAAGGGTAGAGTAAAATTACTTATATACCCTTATTTGATAGAGTTGTACCTTTGTCCTAACAGAGAGTGGATTTGAAACCATGAATTTGAAATACTGTGGAAGATATTTGCGCTCTGCATCACCGTCATAATACATAGCAGTACAGACCAGTCTGAGGATTGTGAAGCATAAGTTTACAATATATGATCAAATAAAGGAAAGCACGGTTAGATATGGAGATCTTCCTTGTGTATTATATATCGTATATGACATACGTGTGTGGACCGAGCTCCTTTACATCATGTTCGACAATGAAATCATATCGCCCTCCTGCTCGTATACTTTCAACAGGTGCTTTTGTTGTATCTAAAAGCAGTATCCTTTGCCTTTCTGTTTGTATTTCTGACTGCAGTTCATCAATTAATCGATTTCAATAGATGTTATTTCAACAAACAATATCGTAAAATGAAGTAGCGATTGGAAATATCACCTTGATTATTATATCCCTGACTTCAAAGTTTGAGCTGTTGTTGATGCTTATATAACTACAAAACGTCTCGCCGAGATATATTGCCCTACAAACAACGCATGTAACAATGGTGTTTTTACAGCAAAATTTGTATCAATTTTGCATTTCGTTGTCAAAGTACTCCAGATCTGAAAAGTGTAATGCAGGTCTAACTCTAAACGAAATTGTGGAATGAGGACAATTACTTGATTCACAGAATGTTTGTGCGTGTGTTATGAGAAGATGAATCTAACCCGAAGGACTGAGGGAGGACGAGGAGACCAGGTACGCCCATGGCGTCGGAATCATCGCGGAGGAGGAACCGGTTACGGTAGGTGAGATCGGCTGGTGAGGAGTCGAAGGAGGCGGAATTAACGCGGAGGAGGCGAGTATCGGCGGAAGGACTATCAAACAGATCCTCGCCGACGACGAGATCGCAGGGATCGAACCGGAGAGGCGTTTCGACGTGAAACGTCGGCCGGCATAACCGCATCACCCTGAAAGCTAGCGAGTGTAACGACTGCGTGCTGCTCATTTTTGGAGACGACGGTACAGTTAGGACGAAAGTGGAAGAAAATGCGAATTTGAGGGGTGAATATTAATATTAAGATACTATAGGTACCCGATTGTAAATATTCCCTTTTAGCGGCAACATAATAAACTACTTCTCCTATTAATGCACTGTAACCGGTGGGCCACCGAGATACTCGGTTCCGGATCAAAGTATTGAATACGAAAAGTCGAAAACAGGTCGATCTCTATTTTCGAATCGAATTCACACGCATGAAGCATGTCTCATTTTTTAATCTTATTTTAATGTGAATAATGAATATCTGAATTCATGTCTATCAATATTCTTACATATTATACTTTACATCAAAAAAATAATTTGTTACAACTGATTAACTAATTCAAGCTAATAAGACTACATCATTACATAATTATGTCTTCAAAAACATTTATCTATTTATGTATTTCTATCTTCTTCTTCCTCCCTACCAACAATTATGAGTTCTTAACCAAACATCATGTTACCTTTCTAGGCTTCACATGATGTATGCCAAAATCATAACTCTGACTCTATACTTCAACAATATTATCCCTTAACCATGCAATGCTACCTCAAGCCAGCGCAACATTACCCATGCATGACATAATGTTACATCAATTTTTGCAGTATTGTAATAAAAGGATTTTCTTGATGAAAGGATTATATGAAATTACATCAAGTATGATTTGATAGGGGGATATATGATTTTTAAGAAGAAATGCGTTTCATTACTTGAGATTTGATAGGATTCTAGTTAAAGGAAGACAAATAGTAGATTATGCCATGTGATGGCAGTAACATGACAAAGTTTGTTGATATCCAATTTTGGGAGACCGTGTTAATATTAGAAATTTTGTTATAGAATAAAGAACAATAATCTTGAGATATCGATATATTTCAAACCATTTTTGCATACATCTCAAGCGACTCTTACATAAATATATTCCCACATTTTTATGCATAGTTACGCTCATCCCTTACTCTTTATATTCAAATTATGGGGTAGTTCGTTCTGTGAGAGACGAAATGGGAAGAAATATGAGTATCTATACAACTTTAAAATTGTTTATGTATTAACTAAAGATTCTGACATTCAATTACTTGGAATGAATATCCTAAATCTAATGGAACAAAGTTTTGTCATGTTTTTGCAAGTTATGCATTTCAATGTTATTAAGACATCGTCTCACCACCTATATCATTTAATAGCTGAAACTCTAGCAACGTGTTCAAGCCTCCAATGTATGGAAACCTTGGTTCAAAACGCTAACTCGATGGTCCCCGAATATGCAGTTCAACAAGCGAATTGCTTCCATAATCGTGTATGGGGTTCCTATGCACGCCTGGTGTGAGCAAGCTTTTTCCATGATTGCGAGTAAATGGGGTGAGGTTATAATCCCAGAGACATGCGATACAGACAACTTGAACCTGGCCTTCGGTCGTGTTGGTATTCTTACTGAACACCTTGGAATAATATCCACCACCTTTAACACAGTTGACAAAGTCGAGTACAAAATCAATGTTCTTGAGGATGTATTCGAATCAAACAGATTGACCCCGATGCTGACCTCCAATGGTGTTGATGAACAGTTCCAGTTTGGTCAATGGGCCCCATAGTGGGGGATGGATGGATTAGAGTCTGATGATGAATTCTAGGAAGAAGACTCGCCAGAATTTTCTCTGGTAGGCCAATGGTACCGTAATGGCAATGAGGGGGAGCGGAGGGGGAGGCGAATCGCCATATGCAGGAGCCGGATCAGCCCTCGGGAAGCCAAAACGACGCTCGTGAAACTGTATCGAGAGAAAGTAACCTGGATAACGGTAAATTGGGAGGTAAAAATTGTCGTAACTCAGCTGTGCCTCAGGATGGATTGGAACCGCCCCAAATAGATCAGCACAGTGGGCCTAATGACACATTGGAACAAGATGGGATGGGCCTAGAGAACTCTGTTTAACTAGATCTGAGATTATTAGCGAAATCAAAGTCAAAGTCATTCAATCTAAACGAAAACCCCAAAAACTCCACATCAGGTGAATCGAGAACCTAGACAAATCGTGAAAAGGTTGTTCACTCTCCAACGGAATTCTCAAATCAGTCAATTAATCAACCGGATTCGAGGTATCTGACCGCCTCCTATGACTCGTCACTAGAAATTGACGCTACGATGGAAATTGGGGAGAAGCTTGGCTTCCAATTTGACGGCAACAGGGAGCAAGCGAGGTCGATGCTTAAAATACGTAGAGCTGGTGAAATTCATCAATGAATATTCTTTTAATAAATATCAGAGGCATTGGGTGTAATGTAAAGATGAATTGGATCAAGGAACTCATACTAAAGCATAAGGTGTCAGTTCTTGGTATCCAGGAAACGAAATCAATAGAGGTTATGGAAGGACTTGATAGGCTAGTATGGCAGACTCCAATTTCTCATGTGCAGTCTTAGACCCGGCCGGTCGGTCAATCTGGAGGTATCGCAACTCTATGGGACCCAACAACGTTTATCCATGAACGAACTATTAGACTGGATGGATCTCTAGCGATTGGTGGTATTTAGGCCCCTTCAAAACAAAAGATGTGGTGTTCAATGTTTATTCCCCACAACAACTAAGACAAAAAAAGATGTGGCTTGATGTTGGTACCTTAATCGGAGTGGAATGGAGGAATGGTAGCTGTGTTTTGGTGAGTTTGACGTTGTTCGGTCAATTGATGAAAGGTTAGGCTCAAATTTTTGTCACCGCACTGCGTGTCATTTCAATAACTTTATACATGTAACTGGTATGCTGGAGCTAAGCTGGGGGGGGGGGGGGCAGAAAATTTACATACATGTCATCCGATTGTGGAAAGCATAGCAAGTTAGACCGCTTCCTTGTTTCACCAGATGTATTGAACTCTTGGCCTGAACTTAAGGCAGCCGCTCTTAACCGGCTTTACTCAGATAATTTTCCCATTCTGTTGTAAACTGGTGTGCTTGGCTTTGGCCCTTATCCCTTCTGGGTTTTCAACACTTGATTATCAGATCTGAAGCTTGATGAATTGGTAATAAAAATCTGGAACATTCACTACCCGGTGCAGCTCTCTAAAAATATGTCCCCGCTTCCTGTGTTAGCTGGTAAATTCAAGCAATTAAAGTCACTTATTCGTAGCTAGAGAAATGAAGTTACTGCAGTTCAAAGAATAGAGGTTGAAAACTTGAAACAAAAGATTGAAACAATTGATCAGTTGGCAGAAACCGGTTAATATAACTCATTATCGGGACAAGAAAGGGCTGATGAGGTGCAGAGGCTTAGAGAAATTGAAGCAATTAAAATTTCTTGATTTGAGACAAAAATCGCGCTCTCGATGGGACTTGGAAGGTGACGAGAACTCTAGCTATTTTTATGGAATTATAAATAAACACATCCGCTCCCAACGGATAAATGGGCTAACAATTGGGGGACAGTGGATTTCAGATCCAACTAGGATCAAAGTGGAGGTGGTTAAATTTTTTGTATCTAAATTCTCAGAGCCCGTGGATTGGAGACCCAAATTCATAAATCCTGGTTTTCGAAAGCTTGATATGGAACAGAAAAACCTTATTGAAATCCCAATTATCCTCGATGAAATCAAGAATGCGATATGGTGTAACACCCCAATTTCACACAATTTTTTTTACCAAAACTTTATAATACAAAATATTTGGTTATACATACGGGGTATTACTCTTCTGTATCATTGCCACAATTTAAACAGCACATACTTTGCACAACGAAAGCTACCGTCCCACACTCGACTCTTCTAATTTCCTTGCTTGATCACCTGAGTACATAGCATTTTAAAACAAATACGTAAGACATACGTCTCGTGAGTAATATGGGTTTTAGACCCAAAACAGTTTTCCATATTTTAAACATTTCCAAATTTTCATATTATTTAATTTCCTATGAGCGCACCCATAGGTTTTCCTTTTCATTTGTGAGCACATTCCTACGAGCGCACCCGTATAACTCCTCCCTCGACAGCATGAAACGAATTCATCCATCAAGGTACCAATTAGAAAACTACTTCGCGACGGGAGGTACCATCCCAGTAGTGTCTTTTACCACCCCTACCGCAGCAGGCCGTGATCTTTATCCGGATACTTCTCAACTCATCAACAGGGCTCAATCACTTTATTAATTCTCTGTATTTCTCATTTATCTTTTGTATACATTATACTTACTAATTCACAATATCATTTCCAGTTTCACAAAAACATTTTAGTTCCGCAGAACCATTTTCTTTCTCATTAACCACATCAACTTTCAAAAAACCATTTTGACTCACAAATCATTTTTTTATAAAATTCATTCCTTTATATAAAACTCATTTTGCTATGTACTCGAAAATCCACACATTACTCACCTCAACTAGTTAGAGAAGTCTAACTAGAATCATTCCCTTCCTCATCCCTTTTATTCATTGATCTTTTACTCGATCAACCGTATTTGAACCACCGCCTATATACACATTTATTACACATATTTGGTTAACACCAACTATAACTGACTCTACAATACAGGAGTCCCATATTATACAGTTACGGGTCATAACTAAGCTACAACCTTTATTAAACTAGCTTTCTTTAATTTGTAAACTTTCCCGAGATACGCGTATTTTGCTACAGTACCTTCGGGAGGTCGTATTTTCATTTTGATAAATTTCCACAAAGTTTCATACCATAATAGACTTATGTTTAAAATTTCAGGTCAAACGGACAAGTCTAGCATCAAAATCCTACTTGGAAATTGCTCAAAATATTAACAGAAGGTTTGCTGATTTCTGCCTCGACCTCGCGTCGCGACCCCTCCCCTGGTCGTGTCGCGATTGCTGCTGGTACAGACCAGTGAGTTCGATTTTTATGCTACAAAATTTCATTTTCTCATATTAAGTCCTTAATACACGACTTAATCACTAGGGTTTGTTCCAAGACCAAAACCATTCATTTACTTCAGGTTTTTAACCATAGAAATCATAAATTTCAATTATTTACCAAACATTCCATTTTTGCATTTTTGATTCAAAAACCGAAATTGTCCAATATTAAGCTCTTCTACTGATTTATTTTAACAATTACCACATATGGAACTTATTAAAACCCCTTAGAACCAATTTGATCATGTAAATTTGAATTCTAAGGTTCTTGAACAAAATTCCAATTTTTCAACAATAGCAACATACTTTGGTGATTTTAAGATATGTTCTTAATACACAACTTAATTGATTTAGAATCATTCCATGACTAAAACCTTCAGTTTACATCAGGTTTTAACTCAATGGAATCACTGATTCCCTTCCTTTATCAAAAATTTCAGTTTTTACATTTTTACCCCAAAACCTTAGTTTCAATTCAATTAACGATTACTACTAGTCTCTTTTATCTATTTCAGCATGTTAGACTCATTAAAACCCTTTTAAATCAACTTGGTCATATAAACCCGTTGGTTAGGGTTCTTGTGTAACACCCGGCTTTTAAAACAAAAACACCCTTGAAAATTTTTCATTTAAAACAAAGGTTTCAATACGTAAAACCATAGCAAAAGGGGTATATTTTTTTAAAAACGGGTATAAGTGTATCAAGGAGAGTATAAAATACCGTAATCTCCTTTGAAGCCGGGCTGCTACTGATAGCATCTAAAAGTCCCACTTCTTTAGTCACGGACTCTATCTTTTCCCTTATCAGGATCATGCTAACCTACAGGGACATTTAACAGATAACGTGAGCTATAAAGCTCAGTGAGTAATCATATCTGCAAATAACACGTATAAGAATACATTCATATATAATTCCCTATATATGATGAATCTCTTCTGACTCATCTTTTCAACACAAGGTCCCATTCGATAGCCTCTTCCGGCTAAACGTATATATATTTGGATATCGGATCCAAACTCTTAGCCTTACTGGCTGATCGTATATCTCTTAGGATTTCACATCCTACTTCATAGCCTTACATGCTGAACCATAATAACCTGTAATTGTCAAGCCACGTCAGTTATTTGCACATTTAATCATATTTAACCATTTCTGTCCCATGTTTCTTAGTCACAATTGACCGCACCATATTTCCTGGCCATATAAGCCGCACCAAACAGTTTCATCATTATTATCATAGCCAAATAGGCCGCACCAGTTGGATATACATCCAATATCATAGCCATAAGGCCGCACCATCTTCATATAACAATATCATAGCCATATAGGCCGCACCAGTTGGATATAACATCCAATATCATAGCCACAAGTGGCCACACCAAAACATTTTAGTCAATCAAATCATAGCCCTAAGGCCGCACCAACAGTTTCATCGTTTATATCATAGCCAGAAGGCCGCACCAGTTTAGGTTCAATAACCCAAAATCATGGTCCTAAGACCGCACCATTTAGTTTCAAGATTAAATATCATTTTCGTCCCCCAAAGCTGTTTCAATCTGTAACAGTTCAATAAACACATATCATATATGATATCAGTGAGATTACTCACCTGGATACTTGCTGCGATTGTATCCCGATATTTCTTGCCGTTTTATACGTCCCGTACCTATATATTCATTTATATACCAAATGATAATAGGTTAACAACCATTTCAATTGACTCTAATACACGAGAGTTCAATATAATATAATTGGGGACCATTCCTAGATGATAACTTTCAATTACCATCTTTCTTTAAATTATACATTTTCCCAAAATACACGTATTTTGCTACAGTACTTTCGGGAGGTCGTATACGTATTCCGACAATTTTCTACGAAGTTTCATACCATATTAGACCTATGTTTAAAATTTCAGGTCAATCGGATAAGCCTAGCATCAAAATCAAATTTGAAAATTGCTCAAATCTTCACAGTAGGTTTCTGCCTCGATGGCGCATCGCGCCCAGGGTGAGGGCGCATCGCGCCTGCTGCACAGCTGACCAGAAACTCCGATTTTTATGCTACAAAATCCCATTTTCTCATATTAAGCCCTTAATACACTACTTAATCAGTAGGGGTTTGTTCCAGGACCAAAACCCTTCATTTACTTCAAGTTTTAAACCATAAAATTGTCAAATTCAAATCCATTTCCAAGATTTCCCGTTTTCACAATTTTAGTCCAAAAACCGAAATTGTTGAATTTTACTTGCTTATACTGATTTCTTTCAGTCAATATATCATCTACAACTCGTTATAACATCTGGAACTCATTATAAACCATTAGAATCAAGTTAATCACAAGAACTCACAATCTAGGGTTCTTGATCAAAATCTCAATTCTTGAAAAATAACAACCTACTTTCAATTTTTGATATATGTTCTTAACATATGACTTATTAGAAGTTTAGAACAATAAACTTCATGATTCTCGACTGAAATTTCAGTCACAAAAGTTCTCCCATGAAGAACACACAAAAACTTAGGTTAGAATTCAAAGTACTAACCTTAATTTCTTGAAAACTTCTAATTCCAAGCCATCAATCCAATTTCATGCTTCAATCCTCATGAATTCTGCAGAAATCGCATCCAAGAAATCTTCCCGATGCTTCTGAAATGTTCAGCTCTCATAATTATGAAGAGAATTCTCTTTTATATTTTCCAGATTTACATTTTTAGTCCCTAAGTTCACTTTCTTGAACTTTTGGCATTTTTCTCACATTTTATCACAATAAAACTTTCATTCTCTATACTTTTGCCACAAGCAAACAATATTTTTACATAATTGGTCCTTTACATGGTCAAATGACCAAATTACCCTTTTATGGTAAAATGACCAATTTACCCCCCCCCCCCCTTTTTTTGTATTAACTTTCTAATACTTAGAACACCATTTTAAATCATAAATACACTATGATTAACATATTAATACTTAACAAAAGTATCGTGGTGTTACATCTTGAGCTCAAATTATCATTTCTTGATTTTTTTTAACATTTTCAATGGTTAAGCTAAGTTTAGATAATGATTAAGACACAAATTAAGGCTAGGAATCATAGGATAATCCTCCTCTAGCCACTGAAATCACGAAGCTACAGTAACCTACCCACGGGAAATGGGTTAAACAACCCTAAAAACAAGATTACTAGCCTTCTTTGGCTTGGAATTCTTCAATTCCAAGGTAATTTCTTCCAATTCCACTTCAATTCCTCATGATCATCACCAACCGACCCTCCTTGCCCTCTCTTCTCTCCCGTGTTCTATGAACTGGGAGAAGATTTTTCTCCTTTTTATACCTAGCTACTTTGCCCAATTGACATTTTAGTCCCTCTAGTTCCATTTTTCCCAAAATGGCACAAAAAATTCATTTTATAGTATTATAAATTTTGTTTTCTTTCATTCTTACCCCAAAATTATATTTTCTTTACATTAAAGTCATTTGTGTGTCAAATGACCATTTTGTCTTTTCTGCCAATTTCTACTATTACGGTACCGTTCAAGCCCAAATTTTATATTTATTTATTTTATGACTTTTACCATAATTTTCAGGTTCTTACATATGGTGTTGTGGTGCTAAAGGCCCCTGGCCCGGATGGATTCTCGTTTGAATTATTTCGTTAATACTGGGAATTCATTAAATCGGACCTGTATATGGCAATAAAACACTTGGAAAGGATGGGTGTCATTGATGCGAGCTGTAATGCCTCTTTCATTACCCTCGTCCCAAAGGTGGTGACCTGATCTCCCTCAACGACTTCCGCCCGATCAGTCTTATTGGCTCCATTTACAAAGTCATTTCCAAGATTTTGGCGGAGAGATTAATAAAAAGTCATTTCAACAGTGATTAGTCCAGAGCAAACTGCATTTATAAAGGGTCGGTTGATCCTCGATGGTCCATTAATTGTGAATGAGACATTGTCATGGCTCCGGAAAAGCAAGAAAAGGGCATTGATTTTCAAAGTCGATTTTGAGAAGGCATTCGATAGTATTAATTGGACTTACTTAGATTGCATTCAAGATCAAATGAATTTTGGTCAACGATGGTGATCATGAGTCCGTGGATTTTATCGTCGACCTCGGTGTCAGTGCTATTAAATGGGTCTCCAACGACACAATTTAGAGTTGAGCGGGGGGTAAGACAGGGGGACTCGCTGACGCCATTCCTTTTTATCATCGCTGTTGAAGGTCTACATCGCGCCTTGGAAACAACTAATGAAAAAATCTCTTCGTCGGGTTACAGTTCTCCAGGGTAGGCCCCATCATGTCGCATCTTCAATATGTGGATGATGCAATTTTTTTCGGTGAATGGTCCTTAATTAACACTCGTAATCTAATTTGAATCCTCCGCTGCTTTGAACTTGCCTCGGGACTCAAGGTCAATATCAATAAAATCAAATTGTTTGGCATTTCGTGTAGTCCAAATGAATCGCAACTGGTGGCTAGAATGCTTGACTCTCAATTTGGGTCATTCCCTCTCACTTATCTCGGACTGTCAATCGGGGTTCCGATGGGTCGAGCGGTGCATTGGTCCTCTCTCATTGAGAATTTTAGGTCCAAGCCATCGAGGTGGAAAGCATCGACTCTTTCATATGGGGGTCGCCTTACTCTATGCAAATCAGTTCTCGGTGCCCTTGGAACTTATTTTTTCTCGCTATATAAGGCACCCGAAAAGGTGTTAAATGAGCTAGAAAGGATCCGGATGAAATTCTTCTAGGGGGCAGCTTTGACAAACGCAAGATTGCATGGATCAGCTGGCAAAAAATATTGGGCTCTAAAGAAAACGGTGGACTTGGAAGTTTAAAAGCGCAAAACATGTCATTATTGGACAAATGGTGGTGGAAGTTCATGGAGCCGAAGTCGGGCCTATGGAAGGAGATAATAAAGGCGATACATCACGACCACGGATCACTTTACAGCTCGTCTAGAACCAGATCGGGGTGTTGGGGTACTATTGCAAACCTCAAAATACTTTGTCAAGCTTGATGTAAGATTTGTTGAATTGTTTCAAACCAACCAAAATAGTGATGGGGATTACACAGCCTCTTTGGGCTATTGACAAGGCAAAGGGGTATATCATGGGCTCTCTTGCTAAACATTGATGACCATAAGCTTCCGAATGGTGATGTTTGTTGGGAATGAAACAATTTAGTCCCGAGGAAAGTGAACATTCTAGTCTGGATAGCACTTTATATCAGGCTCCCAACACTCGAGAACCTCAAAAGAATTGGCCTGGATGTTGCTGTGAATTGTAAGGTGTGTAAGCAAGGCCCAGAAAATAAGGATCACGTCTTCGATCATTATATGTTGGCCAAACATGTCTGGGAGGAAAATCAGAAGTGGTGGTATTGTCTTAGTGATATCCCTTCATCTTGCTTTGATTTACTTAACAGCAAAAACACGTTAATGGGCCCCTCTTGGTTAGCCGAGGTAAATGAGGCAGTCTGCCTAATTTTTGTCTGGGTGATTTGGTCTTTTCGCAACAAAGGCATATTCAAAAACTCAAATCGCAAGTGGAGTTGGCAGTTGAGATCCAGATTCTAGCATTTCTGTGGATCAATGTTAGGAAGAAGAAAGGAAGTAAATTAGAGTGGAATAGGTGGATTGAAAATCCGGTGGTTGAATTTTGTAATTCTGTCATATGATGTAATCTGGACTGTTTGATTGCTCACCCTGTTTTTATTTTAATATAATTGCTGTTGTTAAAAAAAAAAGCTCAAATTACAAATGTTTGATACAATATGTGTTTCCAACATAGAACTTTTTAGGTCAATCCTCCAACCCATTATTTACCGCACCTACAACAAACTCATTTGACCAAAACCAGTCATTCAATCCGCTAACTTTTTCACCATAAGATTCAAAACCGACAAAAGAATTGATGTATATGAATGGTTTTAAAAGTCAGTAAAAAAGTATGATGGTCATTTTCAATGCTTAGTCCAATTATGGACCTTGACCTTGAATATGAAATTCTCTTTTCTCCAAACAATTAATATTTTCGTTGGATGCTCCCTTGGTTGGACCTTTGAAGCCACTTCGACATAGAATTGTCAATTTACATTTCGTGGTTCATTGGACAAATTCTAACCAATTATAAAATATCAGGCGTCTGTTGTATATAAGTAAATTTGTTTAGTAAAAAATATTGAAAGATTAAATATAAATTTAAACATTTAGATATTTAAATATTTGTAAAATTATATAAATCGGTCATCACAATAGCTATTATGTATCAATAATAAAGTTTTCATTTAAAACTTGACCAAAATATATAGCATAATCATCCATTTAAAGTCAATTATATATAGAATGTCCAATATTAAAGACATTAGAAAACAATTTACACAAATTACCTCAAACTGTAAAAAAAACGTATAAATAATAATACAAATGTTAACTTTAAGAAACTTATCATTAATGGTCATATTTAATATTTCTGTGTGACTCGTAAGCATAAAAATACAATTTAGTTATTTAATGAAATACATTTTTAATCGATAAATAACTTTTAATTAAGAGTTGGGAAGTCCTATTATTAGAATAACACTTCAACCAATCATCGAACGTATAACCCATGGCGATCGATCTCCACTTCTATCGACTCATCCGCTTTCTGAATTTCTATCGAAGAGTATGAAAGTCAAAGCTAGTGACGGTGTTCCAAGCATTTCATGGTCAACAAGAAACCACGTTATGACAAATTTGTTGTGGAAATCTAGAAACCAGCTAATATTATGAAGGAAGGATGTGTCACTCGTGAAAAAAGTTTCAAAAATAAGAAAGGCTTGATTCTAATTGAAGTTGCAGAGAATAATATATTTTCTAAGATTTGCAATTAGGTAACCGATTATGAGTTTGGGTTTCATTTAAAATAGTTTTTTATGTTTATGTTTAACGTATTCTTAAAGATTTCTATACCAAAGGAATTTCCAATATGAAGAAGTTTGTATACAATATTGTTAAAAAAAATCATGAACAATAATGAATTTTTTTTTTGAAATTTTTTCCATATTGGTGGCTTGATTAATTTAAAATGCAATGACGTTAGTTAATTTAAAATGTAACAAAAGTAATTTTATTCTTTAAAATATATTTTAAATTGTATCCATTAGTATCCACACTTACCATAATTTGTTCTTAACCAAATTTTCTAATTTATTCTTACTCATTGTTTCAGAATAGAAAACAATTATTTTTTTCAAATAAATCATCATCATGTCATCCACATCTTAAGCATTTATTCTTTTAATCTAATAAACCAGAACTTATGATACAATCACGTTATATTTCTTTTATATATATATATATATATATATATATATATATATATATATATATATATATATATATATATATATATATATATATATATATATATATATATATATATATATATATATATATATATATATATATATATATATATATATATATATATATATATAGACTAAATATCAAATGGGAACCAATATTTTCCTAGGAACCGTAGGAACTTTTTTACTGAAAATTTTTTTTCAAAAAAAATGACATAATACACCTAATCGCTTATATTTAAGACCTTTTTTAAAAAAAAATTGAAAAAATAATATATATACACGAAATGTGCACATATGCACGAAACGTGATCATATACACATATGCGAAAAAAATGCATATATGCACATTTCGTGTATACATATTATTTTTCAAATTTTTTTTGATAAAAAGTTTTAAATATAAGCGACTAGATGTATTATGTCATTTTTTTTGAAAAAATAATTTTAGTCAAAAAGTTCCTACGGTTCCTAGGAAAATATTGGTTCTTCCTTGAAACGGACTCTATATATATATATATATATATATATATATATATATATATATATATATATATATATATATATATATATATATATATATATATATATATATATATATATATATATATATATATATATATATATATATATATATATATATATATATATATATAGGTAAGATAAAATGAGAAAGGTGAAAAGGTTGAGAAAATGAGAAAGAATCTAGACCATCCAAATATTAAGATCTATGGCTTATATTAATATGTTATTTATTGAAAATTAATAATAAATAAATTGATTTATAATATTTTTAAATAGAATAAGGGTATTTAGGTAAATTTTGGTATCCTTCAAATTAGGAAATTTACTTTCAAATTCCTAAAAACTAGGTTTCTCTCTCCCCACCCTCTGTCACGTATACATCTTTCCCCTCCCCATCTCTCTCTCTCTCTCTCTCTTAAACCCTAAATCGCCTTCTTCATGTGCCGTCTACCACCATGTTCACGGAATAGTTCATCGCCTAGATGGGTTCTCTCCACTTTCATGTCAAACCTTACGCCTCCATCTCCAATGGCAAGCTAAGATGGTCTCGTGCAATACCGACAACTCTCACGTACGCTTTCTCCACCAACTGCATGGTTTCAAATTTGAACCTTTCTGACATAAAGCTTGCCTTTTGGCGATCATTTTCCCGGTGGTCAGCAGTGATTCCGGTGAACTTCAAGGAATCAGAAACTTATGAGTTTTCAGACATCAAGATAGGGTTGTATAGCGGCGATCATGATGATGGAGAGCCGTTCCACTATTCGAAAACAGCGGCGATCATTTTCCCGGTGGTCAGCAGTGATTCGATGGGGTTTTAGGTGTTTTAGCTCATGGGTTTTTGCCAGAAAGTGGGAAATTATACCTTGATGCGGTGGAAACATGGGCGGTGGATTTTGAATAAGAGAAATCCAAGGTGGCGGTAGATTTGGAATCGGTGGCGACACATGCAATTGGACATGTGTTGGGATTAGCTCATAGCTTTGAAAAAGAAGCCAACCTAAAGGTAATATTCTTAGCTTGTTTGTAGACATTGAATTTTTAAATGATGCAAATATTTCCTCCAGTGCATGTTCTTATGTAATTTTAATTGATGACATTAAGATTTTTGTTGTTTACCATTTGTAGACGTTAAATAGATTGTATAGTAAGAGTTGTATATAAAATTTCTTTTTATTGATATCTATTTTATATATTGATTCAGTAACATTGCAAAGCTCGGTTTAGTCGGGGATTACGGTTCAAGATCTTGGTTCAAGGAGTTAACCCCTGGTCTAAGCTATTTGACTTCATATTCTTAAACACGCCTACGACTTTTACTTCCTGGTAAGCTTTCTTTACATGCTAGCATAATCCAACACTGTTTTTAAACCTTCAAATTAAGCATAGAATATACATTCGATGCAATTGTATGTGTAATGTGTTAAGTAGTCGATTGAGCTTTGTATCAATGTTAAAGTTTGCCAAAAATTGCAAATGTAATGTGTTAAATTTGTTGTTATAATCATTTATAATTATAACTATAATTGCGTAAATGATTAAAACATTGGTACAAATCATTTCTGATTATAACTTTGCATGTGCAATTTGTTAATTTGTTGTTATAATCAATTGTGATTATAACTATGATCATATATTATTTATAATCATTTAACTTTGCATAGGTTTTCAGTTATAATCACTTATGATTATAACTATGAGAATCATAAATGATTAGACCACTAGTGAAATCATTTAACTTAGTTTTAATCATAAATGATTAGAAGTAAATTACTATGTGTGATTATTCCAACTTATATGATTAAATATAGACATAATCAATTATGAATATGCATACAAAACACTATAGTATTTGATTTTTTTTAATATCTTTAAACTTGATTTTACAGGTGTAAACCAGGAACAAAAATGATGATGAATGCCCCATCTTTGTTTGTATGTGTGATGGTAGAAGCAAGAGAAATGATCAAGGTTGCAACATCGACTTTATGATTAAAAATGCATTGGATTTTTTATATGTTTGTTCATTCATTTGTCATTACAATCGAACTAGATTTTTTATGTCCATAAAGCCTTTATTCATTTATGATTACGAATGTATTTGATTTTTAGCTACGTATCTGTGCTTTATTCATTCTAGTGTTTATTTCATACATATAATCATTTATGATTAACATAATCAAATCAAATAAATTCTGAAAAGTTCTCATAAATCATTTTTATGTACAATTTCATTCATCAACGAATACAACGTAAAACAATTCATAATATGTATAAAAATTCAGTTAAAAATAAATTCACTAAAATGTAATCATTCATGATTACAATTGATATTTACTGTCAATTAATAAAAAACAAATATAATAAAAAAATTAGTTAATTTTTTTAGGTAACTATCAATCAATCCCTAGATTTTAGGAAAGTATTATCTAACTTTATTTTGTTATAATTTAATTAAATATACAATTACTATTATACCCTTATATATTGATTGGTCCAGAATCATTCTCGCATTTTCAACCTTTTAATCCTTCTTATTTTAACCTTCCCCTATATATATATATATATATATATATATATATATATATATATATATATATATATATATATATATATATATATATATATATATATATATATATATAAGAGAGAGAGAGAGAGAGAGAGAGAGAGAGAGAGAGAGAGAGACTTAAGTATAAGTCTTACAACCAATAACGAAGTAAACAGAAAGAGACTTTTCCTAAAAATGAAGCAACTAATTAAATTATGACAAGACACATTGAAAAGGAAAAATAACCCTTAGACGGTTAGACCTATTCAAGATAAACAGCATATTATAGTAGGAAAAGAGGACTTGCACGTTGATTGGCGTCAATAGTTGCTCTAAAACATGCCCTTATTCTTAAGGCACGTTGATGCATTTTATGCTCTCTAATTAAAACTCAAAGCTAGGGTGCAAACGAGTCGAGCCGGCTCGTGAGCTATCCAGGACCGGCTTACTAAAAGCTCGGCTTGAAACCGATTTTAAACGAGTTCGAGCCGAGCTCGAGCTCAATATAAGTCTCGTTTGTTAAACGAGCTCGAGCCGAATCGATTAGGCTCGCGAGCCCTAAAAGAGCCTATATATAATATAACTTTTATTTTATTTTTATATAAATTAAAATTAAAACGTATTTAGTCATATAAAATAAGTAAGTTGTCATTTTCCTGCATTAGAGTAAACGAGTTTCTTAACAAGCTCGAGCTGAGCTTAAGCTCGTTTATGCTTATAAGTAAATAAACGAGCCTGAGCCCGAGCCTGAGCCGAGCCGAGCCGAGCCGAGCCTGTATATTTTTTAACAAGCTCGAGCCGAGCTTGGGACCATAAAGCTCGCAACGAGTCGAGCCCGAGCTGAGCCCTGTAAAATTCTTAACGAACCCGAGCCGAGCTTGGTGAAGCTCGGAGCGGCTCGACTCGTATGCACCCCTACTCAAAGCACTATAAAAATAGAGGAATGAAAAATGAAAGTTGGAAGGAGTAAAATGAATGTGAAATTATAGTCCAATGTTCTTAGTAATTAAAAATAATAGGCATGTCATGGGTCCATCATCTTTTAACAAATTATCCAAGTCCTAAATTCATATTGTTGGTATACACGGTATGTATGTAGCTAAAATAAATATATTACATGAGATGAAACATAAGTAACATGATAAAGCTAGGATCAAAGTTTAAAGAGCGTTAATGGGTCAAAAGAGCAACGAACACAAGAGGTCTATGGTGTAAATAGTATGATTTAAAATGAAGGGATATAAGGAGTTTATGGTGACGTAGCAAAGGCAGCGGTCTCTCTATGTTGGTTTCAGTAGGTATATTTTTAGCCCTTAATATAACAATTTAATAGAGTGAGTCAAAGTGATAGATTGCCATAAATTTATTTGGGTTGATTTTAGTATCATCAAGTATACCCTATTTTTTTGCATCCGCAAGTATTTATATGAATCGATGAAAGGTTTATCAAACGAAGGTTGAATGCACACTTGATAATTTATTGTCGGTGGTTGTTTCTCTTCCATTGTATTGTTCTATGAGCTCTTGGTTTTTTTATTGGGTTTCAGTTGCTTAAATGATGGAGTCTAGTACAAGTAGGTCCTGTTTCAATGGTTCTAAGTGTTCTATTTGGAAAAGAAAGATGGAAGACCTCGTTTACATGAAAGATTAGTATTTACATGTATTTATTATTGATAAAAAATGAGAATAAAACTAGTTGAACACTACAAGCTTCACATTTGATATTTGGCTTGTACATATTGGTTTCATATTGCATTTCTATAATCTTCAAATTGGTTGTTGATTTAAGATTGTATTCCTTGTTGGTGTCTTCAACTTCAAATGTAGATCAAATACAATAGATTAATAATATTCATTTAACAGTTTTGAGTTATTCACTCAAAAAATACATTTCGCTCCTAAATTCTACATAATGAAGCAATATAATAGCTATATTTATAAAGATGGAAAACACAAAATTTGCGTCCACAATATTAACTTTGATTACCAAATAAGAAGGGAAACTCGAAATTGTCTTACGATATTATCAAATGCCTATGATGTAATCGTTTCTATTTTGCTTCACACACTAACAACATTATGCATATCCACCTAGTTATTAGGGCTAAAGAAGTATAGTGAGCAGGGCATTCCTTGATTTTGCACCAGGATTCACTAAAAAACCTACACTTTTCATTGTGTAAATCTGGTCGTAAATGAATGAAGAAGGCGAATGAAAATAAATGAACTAAAATCTTTTTACGATGCATAACAATGATGTCGCTTAAGTAAGTCTCAAAGATATTGTGGCATTTTTTTGCCACCTAGTATGAAAATTATGTGTCAAGTTTATATTGTTACCGATTAAACCAATAATATATATATATATAAGTTTAGTAAATTATACACAAAAATAAAGAACGATCATTGAGTTTAAGAAAACGGTTATCGACTAAATGAGTCAATGTCAGTTTTTTCTTGTTCAATGACATCAAAATTAGTATCAATGTATTGAGTTTAGTATAATTTAATATGTTATGTTGTGTAAACTATCAGTATGTTTCTTGAAATGAATTTGTTATATTTTTTTCGTGTTGTCTTGGATTTTATATATATATATATATATATATATATATATATATATATATATATATATATATATATATATATATATATATATATATATATATATATAATATGGTTGATTCCCTTTGCAATGTTCACTATACAAATGATTATGTCATCATAATAATATGTTTATGTAGTCTTGGGTTTGAAGTATAACTTTGAGATGGTCCAATGCACTTTGCATAGATCGAATGGGAGTTTTTTTTTTTTCTCGTTTGGTTTGTTAATTTCCCTATTATTTGCCAACATAACATTATAACGCCATAAAAATGACCATGTCATAACAATAAAGTTGGATGACGTCATAAATAGATACGTCCACATTCATCTGACTATTTGAACTTTTTGGTCACGGGTTTCAAGGCTGATACTCCGATTGGTTGAACCACGCGATTTTTGGAATCTTGTATATGTCAGTTGTCACATAGCATAAAATATAAAATAAAGTAAATTACAGTTTTGGTCTCTTTGGTTTATATGAGTTTTCGGTTTTAGTCCAATTTTTTTTTTTTTTTGGTTCATGTAGTGGTTAAAATTTTGTATTTTTAATCTATTGACTAGTAAAAAAACCAATTTTTTATTTTTTATTTTTTTAATTTTCTTTTAAGAAATTATTTAATTAGCTAATAAAAAAAAAGAAAATTATACCCAACCTCTCTCTCTCTCTCTTTCTCTCTCTATCTCTCTCTCTCTCTCTCCATTCATCTTCGTCTTCATCTAAGACCTTTGCTTTGAATATTTGTTTCAAAGGAGCAAACATGAACCTTCTACTGCCAATCGAGCTCAGTAACAGTCATGAGCGTTTTTCCCTAAAAGTTGAGTGTATTTGACAAATTAAATATATTTGAATCTCATTGGCTCCGATCTTGTGACTTGGGGGCCGTTTGGATGTGCTTATAAAAACTGCTTATTGACTTATTGGTTTTTTGGAAAAGTTATAAGTCATAAGTAAGAGCCACTTTACTTATTAAAAACTGCTTATTTGCCCTTTGATAAGGGCAAATAAGCAGTTTTTCATAAGTAAGGAGGCCCTTACTTATGACTTATGGCTTTTCCAAAAACTCAATAAGCCAATAAGCAGTTTTATAAGCACATCCAAACGGACCCTTGATTCAACCAAATGGAAGGTGTCAAATGAAGCTCCATTTTGTTGTTCGATTTCTTTTATGTGTCGCTATAAACCTTGCATATTTTAAGATTTTAGAACCTAAATAAAAAGAATGACAAGAACAGAAATTAACTAAACTTCTCTTTAGGTCTAAATTTTGAAGCACAAAAATAAGTTTGACTGCAACTTCTCCGGAGTCAAGCTCCCAAATCATTCGCAGCTCTTGAATATGTAAAAGGAGTGAGGTCATGAAGAAGCTAAAAGGGAGGTCTTGAAAGGTATGTGAAGCGAAACCATGAGCTAGCAGTACTAGAAACGAACAGATATAGCTCGCTAAATTCATAAGGCGATTAAATCTACGCAAAGATCCACAGGAAAGCACATATTTTAAATCGAAAAAACAGATGCAAATCGTACAAAAATATAGTCTTGGGGTACACCCATTAACAGAATTTGGGAGAAGAGGAATGGTTTGAAATTGATTGTGAGTGTGTGAGAAAAGTTTCATAGTAATTAGGAAGGTTGTATGTAAGCGTATAATAAAAAATAGAGAGTGACACAAGCGATTCAAGAAATCGATTTCATCTCCTCTCTTTCTCCCCCTCCATCCTCGTTGTTATGAATCTAAATATGGCTGTTTATTCTGGTTCGATTTCTACACAAATTGAGTTTGACTCAGAAAGTGATTCCATATCTACAAAAATGGACTTTGACCTAGGGCTGGCAAATATGTACCTCGGAAAACCAACCAACATGCTACCAACGAAGCCAATAAAATTGGTAGCCAATATGTTTGGTAGCCAACATGTTTGGTTGGTAGTACCATACCAATTAAGTAACCATGGTACGGTAATGGTATAAAATCTGAGATACCACGGTAGTACAGTACCAACCAATTTATATATATATATATATATATATATATATATATATATATATATATATATATATATATATATATATATATATATATATATATATATATATATATATATATATATATATATATATATATATATATATATATGAAAGGTTTTCCGCAACCATGAACTAAAAAACCTAAGTTCACATGCAACCTAGAAAATATCTATGTTTTCTTACTTTGAATATGTAACTAATTTCTAAAGGCCAAACAAAAAATAACTAAAAGAATAAATCAGAAAAAAAACTAACCTTTAGTTTTAATCTTGAAGCTAAGCAGCACAAGTGTCCTGCCTCAAATGAGATCACACCCAGGGAGCCAGAGGGTGGACGAAAATTCCAGAGAGAATTATAGAATGAGCACCTATAATGATTTCTAGGGTTCCCTATTTATAGGGAAACAAGAAACCCTAGCCGTCAGCCATTTTCCTGATTAATCTAATTAATGCCACAGAAATTAATCTAATTAATTCCTGATTAATTATTAATCAATCAATATAGTTTCTAATTAATATATTATCACTTTAATATATTAACAAACCATATCTTTTATTTCTATTGATTATTAATCCCATAATAAACCAACATTTCTCTCTACCGAACTTTCTACCAAACCTCCAGCTATGAGGGCAACCTAAATGGACTTTGCTTCTATTATGTAAATACAAATTATTAGTCATGGCTTAGACACCTAATCCAACAGTCTCCCACTTGGATAAGTCTATGACTATAATTACCAATTTAACCTTTAATTAATCAGCAAACTGTAGCTTCCTAGAAACTGCTGCCGAACTCTGACCTAGTCAGTTCTGTCCATAGATAAGTGATCAAATGATCCTCCGTCCAACAAGATATTTTCAGACATGAGACATGGATTGAGATCAATCTCTGTCTGATACACTGTTTCCCGATTTCCGATTTTGCTTATGACTTTGAGACTTCTAATTGAACGAATCAATTTAGTCCTGGCTGGCCAGCACTTCAGTCAACTTCAAAATCATCGAGTGGCCAACAGATATATGTTTCCCATCTGGGTCAAGGGACAAATAAGCTTCGACTAATATGTTATATCTTTTACCCATCAAATCACTCACAACAGCACGTTTTATAACACCGAGTTACCGATGCGTTTTCGTACTATCAATGAACAACCGCCTTGCAAATTATAACTCATATCTCTCCACTTTAAGACCATAAGATATTATCGTCTCAACATTGCTCGTGATATAATCCATGAAGCAATCCATTGAGCGCGGGTTTATCCAATACTCAAATCTCCATTTCCAAGTACTCATGAATGTTGCAGCAATCTTATTGCTATGTCTAACTCCTTAGACAATCTACAAACCAATTCATGACAGTCTTCCTTCATACTTACTCCCTAAGAGTATGAACGACTGTGGATATTTGAATAATCCAATTATTCCGGAAGTAAACATGCAAAAGTGAAACATAAAATCTGACTGGCAGCTACTCCTGCTTATTACCAAGTCTCCACGAGGTAATCACCAAGTCAGATTTATCATAACTATTATTGGTTTCTTATTCTCTTTTAAACTTTCAATTCAAGCCTTTTATATCTATGTCTATGACCTTTTCACTCTTTCTATGTATCCAAGTGTCTAACACTTATACACTTTATTGCAGATGATCCTATCGGATACTCTTCCGATGATATCTCAATTTGTCATTTTGTCATTCTCTCTCACAACTCCATTCCGGTGATGTGTACCGTGACTGCCCATGGTTCTCGGGTATTTAGTCTACATGACTACACCCTAAGACAATTTCGAGGTGTCATGATGTGCCGGTGAACCACACGCGCTCCATCAGAAACCAACGAAATTCTTAAACCATGAACTCCTACAGCACCACGTTCTGGTGTAAACAATTACCGATTTGAAAACCCTTTCAAATCAATCACCCTAATCATTTCCCAATGATTTCTCACGTCTGTTCAAAAATCCATTCAGTATTCTCAGCCAGGCAATATCCTGAATCCAACTTACAATGCTCTAAGCATTAAGTCATCAGGATATGTTCATAACACTTCTGATTTGTCCAAGAGGCTCGAGGAACCTGATGTAATCTCATTCCAAGCCCTTTCGGAATCCTAAGATTACCAATAATCCTTGTGTCATGATTTCCGGAAACCATTTCCTTTCAGGGACTCTTTCTTATGCATCTTGAATCTCATCAAGATCATATTCTCAACGGCTAAGTCAATACTGTCAGTCTCATCTATCTGATAGATGTCTATGAACTACGTGAGCATGCTGCACCTTCTTTGTTTCTTTCATGCCAATTCATTACACTTTGCAATGACAGGAAACTCCATTCCTGGGGTTATGCATCTTGAATCTCATCAAGATCATATTGGCAGAATTCTGATCTATCTAATAGATGTTCACAACCACCTGAGTATGTTGTATCTCTTAAAGTCTTTCATAGCGAACCGTTTCTTAACACCAAGTCATTACACTTTGTAATGATAATAGACGTTTCCTAGAACCAGTATGTAACCCACATACAATGATAGCAGATAACAACGATACTCCCACTGGCTTTGACACCGTTATATGACTCTTTCGGACTATTCACAAAATCCAGAACTTATGGCACATTTTGCGAAACCGAAATCCAAACCTTTCCGACATATTAAAGGAAATCTTTCAGGCTATTCACAAAATCCAAACCTTTTGGCCCATTTTGAGAATCCGAATATCCTTTCTTGCGAGATGCCCATGGGACGAAACCCGGGGCCATGTACCTTTTGTAATGGCATGCTCTATGTGAGTCCCTATTAGTGTGCCGGTAAACCACACACGCTCCACTAACGACTCACACTATGCCACGCAGAATCCTCTCGGATTACATCTTCTATTGAGAGTGCTTCTCTCAGAATCAGTTGCTTGACTCCAAGTGATGACTCATTCAACCAGATGTTCTGGAAGTACATTTCTATGTTCCCTTCTTTTGATGATTCAATTACTCCCACTGGTTCCTAGACCAGTTGTAAAGATCAATCAAACTGTCACATAGACTGTGTCTCGCGGTAAGGTTCTCTTATTTGGCAGCAACTGGGTTCACCAATGCTTCCAGCAGTCAGATTACTTATCCGTACCATCTTTAGTGTTTTACCACTACCTGGTATATCACCCAAATCATAACTCCTTATGACAGTGACAATAACTATTGGTCAAGCGAAGAGAGGGTATGTCAGGTTTAACAGGAATCTAATTCCTGGTCAAGTCCTAGTGGTGACTAAAGGTTCTTTCACTTGGCTAAGCCTTGAACTCATTCAGAATTATTCTTACTCCCACTGTTTCCTTAGAACTTGAGTTCTTTCTAAAAGTACTCTTCTTTCAAAGGATAACCGGAATGGCCAATGAAACGACATTGCTGATTAGTTTCAGGCTTGTCATGAGATTCAGACGAATGCTACATGACCCTGGACTTTCTATGTACTAGTGGGATGATCCCAGCTTTACAATTCAGACAGTGTCAACAAAACCTACTTAGTCTAAGATGTGGTCGGAATATGGCTTCTGCGGTCTGACTGGTTGAATATTCAATTCATTAAAATATTAGTCGGAAATGTATCCAGTGTATCTTATACACCGAGGATCAAAACTATTTCGATCAATGCTCCATCATCTTCCCTAAGACACATTATAACCATTAGTGTTCTTGGAAGAGGATAAACTGTGAAACATTTTCTCAGTCTATGTTGTTACTCAGGTTCAGTTGATCTTACGCTTCCTTTGAAATCTTTGAACACTTCAAGGTTCCAATCAATCGCTTATTCCGATAAACGAAGCCATATTTGTCAAACCATTTGGCAAATATCATGAAGCATAACTAATCGTGTTCTGTTCGAAGATTCGAGCAATACACAGTAACTTATGTGTCTGTTGCTCAAAATCTTAATACCTTTACAGTTCCATGTAAATTTATGACTTTGTTAATATTGTTCAAGACATGCAATCATCACCTAACTCCAAGTCAACTGATTCCAAAAACCTATCCATTAGATCTTTGGGCGATTCCTTTCTTGCCACAATTAATTTTATTAAGCACTCAATTCATCATGTGACTCAAAGTCAAATGATTCCAAAGTCCTGTCCAACTGGACCTTTGGTTGAAGTGATTCTCATAAAATTCACTTTAACAATCATAAAGAACACAATTTACAAATCCAATCCCATTGGATGTATCAACATTCAAGTTATTACCATTTACGTCATCAACACATTCACACAACATTTCGAGGACAATTAAAACAATCATGTTTTAAAAAAAATTCATTAAACCAGAATTATCCTCAGAACAATGTACTATGCGAATCCATGTCGTATGTATCTATAAACTAATAACAAGAACAAATATCTAGCTTAACTCAAAAACCGCACAAGCTCCAGATCCAATCCGAATATGCTCCTGTGCGACACCATCCCGCATCCTCCAGAGTTCGTGCATACAGAGCAAATGTGTGAAACACATCCTGTATCAAGGAAATGAGGATCAGGTGTTCTGAATTCTAAGATATTTATGAGTTTACCAAACGGTTTGGCTTTGGAGCATTTTTCCAATCTTTCCGTGACTGTGTCCCACCTTGTGGATTCCCAGTTTGAAACATCGAACAATCGGTCCAGACGATCTGGATCATTTCTTGATGCACCTTAATACTGGACTCAATCCTGAAGCGGATGAATTAATGGAACTATGCTTCTCCATGAACGATTCATACAGAGTCGACATTGAATGCACTTCTACGATTGTCTTATCCGGTTACCCTTTCTGTTCATCTGGATGAACAGATCAGCGAGTTGAGCTAATGCTTAACTCCCGATCACAAAGGGAAACCAGTTTTATACTGTTCGCCTATGTATCCCTCAATCTCGGGAACACGCAAACTGGTGCTACTTCCTTCTAGTTTGCAACTTCAAGCTCTTTGAAGATCCTAGTTCGTTCCCTTTATTCAACCAGTTCACGGAACCTTTCCTGAACTAGCTGTGCTAACTTATCAGACCCCAGGAATTCTAAATCCCTGCGGAACTCGGGGTTAATGATCAATAGCATAAGGCAACGAACTTCTTTAGACTCAATAGTCAAGGAGTCATGCTCATCACAAGCTGCTGTGTGATGCCATGTTTGGGAGCGGACACTCAGTCGGATATGGTTCGCCAGAAAAACTAAGAACTATTCTCTAATTGCAAAACCATATCATATAGTCAAGGCCAGTCAGCCTTACCATATTTAACAGGTGCTTTCTGAAGCTCTCAGAAATGGGTGAAGGAGGAGAATGACACTTTCTTCAGACATCTATAAAATTTGAATTTATTCGTTTAATTCATCCTTTTAAATAATTACCCAATATACATTATTCAACAAGGCTAGGTGTAACACCCGGCTTTTAAACAAAACACCCCTGAAAAATTTTTTTCATTTAAAAACATATCAAAGGGGTATATTTTAGTAAAAACGGGTACAAGCGTATCAAGGAGAGTATAAAATACCGTAGTCTCCTTTGAAGCCGGGCTGCTACCGACAGCATCTAAGAGTCCTACTTCACGAGTCACGGACTCCATCTATTCCCCTATCAGGATCATGCTAACCTGCAGGGACATTTTAACAAACGGTATGAGCTACAAAGCTCAGTGAGTAATTATTCCTGCAAATAACACGTATAAAATACAATCATGTATTTGTCTGGATATCGAATCCAAACTCCTAGCCTTACTGGCTGGTCAAATATCTTCTAGGATTTCACATCCTAATCTGTAGCCTTACCGGCTGAATCACAATAACCTGTAATTAGCAAGTCACGTCAGTTATTTGCACATATACTCATATCTAACCATTTCTGTCCCATGGTTCTTAGTCACAATGGACTGCATCGTATTTCATGGCTATTCAAGCCGCACCCTGTGTCATAGCTATATAAGCTGCACCAAAACAATATCAATATATATATCATAGCCCGCAGGCCGCACCAGCTGGGTTTCATAACCCGATATCATAGCCAAAAGGCCGTACCATGTACCTGTAACAACATCATGGCCATATAGGCCGCACCAAATATCATATCCGTATAGGCCGCACCGGTTAGATATGGCTCACGGGTTAGCCCGCTGTTGCCGTGGCTCACGGGTTAGCCCGCTGTTGCCTATATAAGTTTGGCTCATCAAAGTAAACCATGGCTCACGGGTTAGCCCGCTGTTGCCTAGACTCACGGGTTAGCCCGCTGTTGTCTATATAAAGGTTTGACTTATCAGAATAAAATATGGCTCACGGGTTAGCCCGCTGTTGCCTAGACTCACGGGTTAACCCGCTGTTGTCTATATAAAGGTTCGACTCACAGTGCCGTTATTGTCTATTAAAGACTCACGGCTTATCTGGTCTTGTCAATATTAACTGACTCACAGTTCCGTTCTTGTCTATAATAAACTCACAGCTTATCTGGTCTTGTCAGTTTCTTCTATCTTTACTCTTGTCATTTTCGTCCCTCGAAGCTGTTTCAACCTATAACAGTTCAATCATCATATATCACATATGATATCAGTGAGATTACTCACCTGAATGTTAGCTGCGTTTCAATTTCGGTTGTTTCTTGCCTTTGCGTGCACCACAACCCTTTTTGTCCCATACCTATTTATCCATTTATATACCAAATAATAATAGGTTAATAATCATCTACATTGACTCTAATACACTAGAGTTCAACACAATATCATTACAAACAATGCCTAGTTAATAAACTTTCCGTTTACTAACTTTTTATGAATTTTACTATTCACCGAGGCATCGGAATCGATCTACAGTGCCCCCGAGGGGTCGAAAACTCAATATAAAAATTTTCCCAAACTTTTCAGACCATAATACACCTATGGTTCAAATTTGGGCTTAATCGGACAAGCAACGCAAAAGATAGCGTTTCAAAGTTTCTGTCCAGGATCTGACTATAGGCGCGCCGCGCCTAGATAGGGGCGCACCGCGCCCATCGCCTGCACAGGCTCCTGTCCAGTCGCGAATTATGCACTGTAGCAAGCAGTTTTTGGCTCATTAAGTCCTTAATCAGGTCCTTAATCGATTGGGGTTTGTTCTAGGACTAAAACCTTATACTTTAACAAGGTTTTTAACCATCCAAAACAACCAAATCAATCAAAATGAAGAATTAGGGTTCTTAGTTCCAAAACCCCAAAACTTCAAATTCATCACTAATAGCAATCTACTTCCACTTTCTTTAGTTAGGTCCTTATTCTAATGACTTAAGGGAAGTATTACATCAACTTAAACACATAATCATCACTGCAAATGCAGTTTTTCAGTTTGTCCACAAAACTCACCAAGAACAAACCATGCTAGAACTTGAAATACTTACTTCTAATGTTTCCAATTCTTCATTCCAAAGCCAAGAATCGGATTACAAGTTCCAACCTTCACCAATTCTTCAAGCTCTGCAGAAAATGCTCTCCAAAATCCATTCCCGTAGCTGCAAACAATGGCCAGTCAAAGAGAGTCAACTCTCTCTATATATATCACAAATTTTTACAAATTTGGTCCCTAAGTTCATTTCATTGAACTTTGACCACAATAACCAAGTTTTATTACAATAAAACTTTCATTTCTTACATTTTGGCCACAACCAACAATATTTTTACATAATTGGTCGTTGACTTGGTCAAATGACCAAAATACCCTTTTTCGGTAAAACGACCAAAAATCAGTTTTTATAACATTTTAAGTCCAAAACTCAAAATATTATTTCAAACCAAATACTTTTCTGTCCAAAAGACCATTTTACCCTTCCAAGGTAAAATGACCAATTTACCCTTTTTATTTTAATTATAAAAAGAGTATCTTGGCGTTACAAATTCTCCCCTCCTTCAAAAGATTTCGTCCCCGAAATCATACAAACAAACGAGGGAAATTCTTTCTCGTTACAATTTCGGTTTCCTATTTCATATGGAAACTTTTATGGTATTGTCTAAGCACTTAACCATACTAGTCTTCTTACTTCGTGGTTATATCACCACTCGTATATCACTCATCCGGTTGTCCCGGGCACTATAATCACTTATCTTCCTCATTTCACATGAGGGATTCGTTAACATTTATCACTCTATGTTCTCAAAACTATGAGACCCATAGAAAACTTTACAATCATCTTGAAGTTCATCAAGGATCTTCAATCAATACACCGCAATTCTTGCTTTTGGGATATACGGAAAGGTCCAATCAACAAGGACTCAACTTTCCTTTTTGTTCCACATCAATTTCTAGTCCTTCCGGAGGGTCACTTTGAGTTCCACTATCTTCTCTTACTTGGGGTTTCAATGGTTTTACTCGACAATCCGCATACTACTCTTGTCGATCTTGGTCTATTTCCAAGCTTTCTCGACCTTGCCAAATCTTTTCTTCTGTTTGAGATACAATCTCCGGTTTAGTCAATAGCTTCACCAACTTCTGTCTAGCAAATCAGCGTGCAACACGGTAGTCTATACAATACTTTCTACGAGTCAATAAAACACTAGTATAATACCTATACTTATCTACAACTTCTACCAAGGATAGACGGTCGTCTAGTTTTCCGCTAGGGTCTGTTATGCAGATTTCAGACATATCTTCTGGAGTCTGCATCATTATCACACCTCTTCTATCAATCTGCAAATCGTATACAGTACTTACTAGTACTTTTGAGCTATCAATTCTAAGAATTAATGCTAAATTCAGCAAATAATTCTAGTATCTCGATTCCATACAGTCGTCACCTGTAATGCACGTCAACAATTTTCTTTTTCTATGTAGTTTTTTTCACTACTTTTCCACTCTAAATTTCTTCTTTGGTCAGTATAAATCTACACTGATTTCATCAATCAACCTGCAATTACCCATATGGTGTCATACCCATACGGTATTTGCAAAGACTTTACTACGAAGTCTATGATATTTTTCGTCCCATTTCTTCCTTGGAACCCACAATGGTTAAATTTTCTATATACTTCTAATGATTTGACTGTAGTTACTCACAAGTCAAACACTTTTCACATGCCTTTCAATGTTTTTCTTCAGCCCCGGCCACCAACACATAGGTTTTTTTTTTTTTTTTTTTTTTTTTTTTTTTCGACCTATCCAGTTTGGTATTGCCCCGGGTATGCTGCATATCTGATACAAAATACATCTTTTCAAGATGATTTTTATATTTCGTTTGACTTTGGAATTCACATTCACAACTACCAAGGGTTTTAAATTACTGTGATATTCCAATTAACTTCCGCTACTATTCAATCATTTATTCACTTTTCACGTTTTCAGATTTGCACACATCTTTCTGTGCTACCCGAATCAACTCAGGTAATCAATTTGCCACGTTCATACACGTGGATGTAACCTACAAAGGTTACTCTTTCTAATTCAAGGCATTTGTAATCACATACGCCTTTCTGAGATGGTACAAGATTTCATATCCGAAATCTCTAAGTAACCCATCTATCTTTGCTATTTCATATATAACTTCTTTTTGATCAATTAAGTCTTTCAAACTTTTATGATCCTTATCGCAATAAGCTTTACACCATACATGTAGTGTTTACAAAGCTTAAATGCCAAGTTCATAATTGCTACCGCAATATCATGCATCCACAGTCAACGTTGGATACATTTCAATGATCCAATCCATCTTCTCTACTTAGCATCATTGCTAATGTTAGAGGTTCACACAAGGTTTATTCCAAACCTTTACAACATATCTGTGGTCTTTTTACCACTCAGACTTTACAATTTTCTTGGTCAACTTTACTCAGCTAACCAGCAATCAATGAACAGTTTTCTACAACTCTCCTATAATAACCCGCCAAATCCAAGGAACTACAATGTCAGTCGGATTCCTCAGGCGGTTCCAGTTTTACCACATCATCTATCCCGCTGGATTTATTTCATCATCTTTGGCAGTATTATTATGCCCAAAGAGTTGAAATTTCTTTTTGCCAAATTTTTCATACTTGGAGAATTTAACATATCACTTAACTCAGTGAAGTAACTCCAGTATCTGGTACAAATGTATCTCATATTCGGTCTGATTTCGAGAATATCAGATTCTCAGTAGTCAATGTACATACACATTAACTTATCTTTCTTTTTTTTTCCAACAGATAGGGCTCCACACGATGACACATTCGGCCATATGAGACCCCAGTTCAAAAACAATTCCTTCCAATTGTTTTACCACTCCGCCATCTCTGCAGAGGCTAATCAATATAGAACCTAAATAATAGGAACGGCTCCCAAGACCAGCTTAATCATAAGCTCTTCTCGCCAATCTGGCAGAAATCCTGGAAGTTCTTTTCAAAAGAAACATCCGAGAATTTATTTAAAGTAGTACACTACTATCACTGCTTTATTTAACTTGGCCCATACCACGTATGCCAACTACAACATCATTCTTTTGCTAACTCTTTTCCGAGTTTAAGCAAAGGAAAATAACCGGTATTCTCAACAACGGTCATTTATCATGGATTTTCACTCGTTTCATTTCTGTTTTAAGAACCATAATGTTCTTATTTTCTATCATTCATGTTAGCATCATTCATTGCTAACCAATTCATATGCACAATTTCTTCCAATTCATCGGTAGTCATCGGCTTCAGATTTATAGGGAAAATGGTCCCGTAAATCCTAGGCAAACTACCTTCCAGGCGTTCAATATTTAGAACATTCTTGCTATCTGCTATAGCTACTTCCAAAATTTCATCCATAATCGTTGATGAAATATCCAATCAAGACATCAGTGTCACCGATCCAAAGCATAGCTTCTTGGATCAAATATAACATACACGTGTTATATTCAGAACAATTATATTGGAGATCATATCAGTCTCCTCATGAGTTTCTTCCACAATCTGCTGGAATGCTCAAGGTACCATGGGTCCTTTTTGACCATTCATTCCTTCTTTCTTTCCTGGGTTCATCACCCGTCACTCCACATTTAGTATGTGAGTACTTCAATAAGAAGTGATCTATAGTTCCACACTGGAACCACTTCCGTCCCATACAACAAGCTCGAGCAATCTGCTCCTATCATCTGCAATTTCAGCATGTCAACAGTAGAGTCTCAACTCTACAATCTTCCTTAGTGCCTTTCCTGCACTGATCACTATACATAGTGGCTCTGTTTTGGTCCTTTCCCTATAAGGTTGGACCCAGTCTGTGGTAACTTCTCCCGAAGCATCCACTAATCATTTTCTGCTTTTCTTGTAGTCTCAACTACTGTTCTTTCACCTTGAATATCAACTAAGGTGAGCAACCGATTTCTTTATCTGTCCACATCAGCTAACATTGCTCGTCATGTGGATTTTCTGCTACTTGTCTCGTTGCCCCTCGTTTAATGGAGTCTTGAGAAAAGGCTGATCCGCCTCTTAAAGTTACACGCACTAAATTTCTCCCAGTAATATTCGCTGCTCATACTTCTTATACGTTAGAAGTCAGCAATAGTTAGGTTATATATGTATAATAACAACTATATACACCTAACAGTTCATCATGTCTACTGTTTCAGGGTTTAAGTCCAGGAATCTACTCTATAGACACCTAGTTCACTTAAACCACGGCTCTGATACCAACTTGTAACACCCGGCTTTTAAACAAAACACCCCTGAAAAATTTTTTTCATTTAAAAACATATCAAAGGGGTATATTTTAGTAAAAACGGGTACAAGCGTATCAAGGAGAGTATAAAATACCGTAGTCTCCTTTGAAGCCGGGCTGCTACCGACAGCATCTAAGAGTCCTACTTCACGAGTCACGGACTCCATCTATTCCCCTATCAGGATCATGCTAACCTGCAGGGACATTTTAACAAACGGTATGAGCTACAAAGCTCAGTGAGTAATTATTCCTGCAAATAACACGTATAAAATACAATCATGTATTTGTCTGGATATCGAATCCAAACTCCTAGCCTTACTGGCTGGTCAAATATCTTCTAGGATTTCACATCCTAATCTGTAGCCTTACCGGCTGAATCACAATAACCTGTAATTAGCAAGTCACGTCAGTTATTTGCACATATACTCATATCTAACCATTTCTGTCCCATGGTTCTTAGTCACAATGGACTGCATCGTATTTCATGGCTATTCAAGCCGCACCCTGTGTCATAGCTATATAAGCTGCACCAAAACAATATCAATATATATATCATAGCCCGCAGGCCGCACCAGCTGGGTTTCATAACCCGATATCATAGCCAAAAGGCCGTACCATGTACCTGTAACAACATCATGGCCATATAGGCCGCACCAAATATCATATCCGTATAGGCCGCACCGGTTAGATATGGCTCACGGGTTAGCCCGCTGTTGCCGTGGCTCACGGGTTAGCCCGCTGTTGCCTATATAAGTTTGGCTCATCAAAGTAAACCATGGCTCACGGGTTAGCCCGCTGTTGCCTAGACTCACGGGTTAGCCCGCTGTTGTCTATATAAAGGTTTGACTTATCAGAATAAAATATGGCTCACGGGTTAGCCCGCTGTTGCCTAGACTCACGGGTTAACCCGCTGTTGTCTATATAAAGGTTCGACTCACAGTGCCGTTATTGTCTATTAAAGACTCACGGCTTATCTGGTCTTGTCAATATTAACTGACTCACAGTTCCGTTCTTGTCTATAATAAACTCACAGCTTATCTGGTCTTGTCAGTTTCTTCTATCTTTACTCTTGTCATTTTCGTCCCTCGAAGCTGTTTCAACCTATAACAGTTCAATCATCATATATCACATATGATATCAGTGAGATTACTCACCTGAATGTTAGCTGCGTTTCAATTTCGGTTGTTTCTTGCCTTTGCGTGCACCACAACCCTTTTTGTCCCATACCTATTTATCCATTTATATACCAAATAATAATAGGTTAATAATCATCTACATTGACTCTAATACACTAGAGTTCAACACAATATCATTACAAACAATGCCTAGTTAATAAACTTTCCGTTTACTAACTTTTTATGAATTTTACTATTCACCGAGGCATCGGAATCGATCTACAGTGCCCCCGAGGGGTCGAAAACTCAATATAAAAATTTTCCCAAACTTTTCAGACCATAATACACCTATGGTTCAAATTTGGGCTTAATCGGACAAGCAACGCAAAAGATAGCGTTTCAAAGTTTCTGTCCAGGATCTGACTATAGGCGCGCCGCGCCTAGATAGGGGCGCACCGCGCCCATCGCCTGCACAGGCTCCTGTCCAGTCGCGAATTATGCACTGTAGCAAGCAGTTTTTGGCTCATTAAGTCCTTAATCAGGTCCTTAATCGATTGGGGTTTGTTCTAGGACTAAAACCTTATACTTTAACAAGGTTTTTAACCATCCAAAACAACCAAATCAATCAAAATGAAGAATTAGGGTTCTTAGTTCCAAAACCCCAAAACTTCAAATTCATCACTAATAGCAATCTACTTCCACTTTCTTTAGTTAGGTCCTTATTCTAATGACTTAAGGGAAGTATTACATCAACTTAAACACATAATCATCACTGCAAATGCAGTTTTTCAGTTTGTCCACAAAACTCACCAAGAACAAACCATGCTAGAACTTGAAATACTTACTTCTAATGTTTCCAATTCTTCATTCCAAAGCCAAGAATCGGATTACAAGTTCCAACCTTCACCAATTCTTCAAGCTCTGCAGAAAATGCTCTCCAAAATCCATTCCCGTAGCTGCAAACAATGGCCAGTCAAAGAGAGTCAACTCTCTCTATATATATCACAAATTTTTACAAATTTGGTCCCTAAGTTCATTTCATTGAACTTTGACCACAATAACCAAGTTTTATTACAATAAAACTTTCATTTCTTACATTTTGGCCACAACCAACAATATTTTTACATAATTGGTCGTTGACTTGGTCAAATGACCAAAATACCCTTTTTCGGTAAAACGACCAAAAATCAGTTTTTATAACATTTTAAGTCCAAAACTCAAAATATTATTTCAAACCAAATACTTTTCTGTCCAAAAGACCATTTTACCCTTCCAAGGTAAAATGACCAATTTACCCTTTTTATTTTAATTATAAAAAGAGTATCTTGGCGTTACACTAGGATCCAAAATACCCCAACTATGCTGTGAAGAGGGATGTCGTAGTCACAACACAGTGGTCATTAAGGTAGATAACTTTTATCAATTTCAGTCTTATGAAATTCCTAGATCTGTGAGATTCATTGAACTCTTCAATGGCATGTTTAATCTCGGATATGCCCCACCGTTTGTGACTGGGATGCCGAGGATCACAAACCGGGTGTGAATAACCATGCAAATTAGCTTGGTACTCTCGGGGTCCATTATCATCTCAAATTGATGTGCCGGTTAACCACACACGCTCCATCAACAATGATAACACCCGAGAAACCCATTGCCACTCTTTATGAACCCCCATTGGTGTGCCGGTAACCCACACACGCTCCACCAACGTTTCATAAAGTGCAATGTGCAATTTCATGGGTTAGCATCAAATTCACATTTTTTCTAAAGTAACTAGATTGGGAATTCTTATGTAAAGGTTCTAGTACTTTGATCATTATACTTTTAATGATTAAGTGGTCCTATCAAAACTGTTCGGCTAACGACCCTCCACTGATCAGGCGAGCGGTGGGCGAGAGTGAACACCCATTAGACCGCCATTTTATAGGCAGTCTCCTTATACCTACTTTATAGACCAGTTTCGTGAATGAGGCCTACTAATGATTTGACTAACCAATTTATCTTATACATATAGTATTAACCTTTAATAATATATATAGATGTATTTTAAATCTTTTAAAATATTCCTGGTTTATCTTTTAATTTATTGAAATTTAACTATTAAATTTCAAATTAAATTAAACCTTTAATTTGATTTAATTTATCTTTTAATTAAACTATTAATTAAATTGATTAAATCTAGATATTTTAAACCTTTTAAAATATTTTAGGATTTATCCTTTAATTTTCGAAATTTAACCATTAAATCAAAATTAAATTAAATCCCTTGAATTATCTTTTAATTAAACAATTAATTAAATTAATTCAAATGTAGATAGGTTTTTCCAAATTAATCAAATCAATTTAAACCTATCTTAAACCCCTAATTATCGAATTCAAACAAACTGGGTTTAAGGTTATCCATTTAATTAACCAATTAAAGTTTCCAAAAATAGAAAACCTCCTAAAACCCTAACCAGGAAAATCGAAAAAGAAGGGGGGAGGGGCTAGGGTTTCAAAAAAACCTTAAACCCCAAAATCGAAATCAGGCCCAAAAGATTTATAAACAAAAAACCCTAATTAGGAAAACTATTACAGCCATTCAATAAGAAAACAACCAAAAGCTCTGATACCACTGAAAGGTTTTCCGCAACCATGAACTAAAAAAACCTAAGTTCACATGCAACCTAGAAAAGATCTATGTTTTCTTACTTTGAACATGTAACTAATTTCTAAAGGCCAAAAAAAAAATAACTAAAAGAATAAATCAGAAAAAAAACTAACCTTTAGTTTTAATCTTGAAGCTAAGCAGCACAAGTGTCCTGCCTCAAATGAGATCACACCCAGGGAGCCAGAGGGTGGACGAAAATTCCAGAGAGAATTATAGAATGAGCACCTATAATGATTTCTAGGGTTCCCTATTTATAGGGAAACAAGAAACCCTAGCCGTCAGCCATTTTCCGGATTATACATACGCGCGTCGCGGCCTTTACATTTGCGCGCCGCGCGCCGCAATTCAACTATTGAATTTGTACGACTTTAATCCCTGACTTCCTGATTAATCTAATTAATGCCACAGAAATTAATCTAATTAATTCCTGATTAATTATTAATCAATCAATATAGTTTCTAATTAATATATTATCACTTTAATATATTAACAAACCATATCTTTTATTTCTATTGATTATTAATCCCATAATAAACCAACCTTTCTCTCTACCGAACTTTCTACCAAACCTCCAGCTATGAGGGCAACCCAAATGGACTTTGCTTCTATTATGTAAATACAAATTATTAGTCATGGCTTAGACACCTAATCCAACAATATATATATATATATATATATATATATATATATATATATATATATATATATATATATATATATATATATATATATATAATGAAATCATATTTCAATTGTCATGTCTTTAAAAGAATGAGAATTAGTCATTTAGCCACATTAGTCGATAGTTATTACCATATTAAATTCAGAAATTAAAAATTTACGATAATGTTACTTCAATAAAAGTCTTTAATAAATAAAAATAATTACATAACTAATTTCTTGGTATATACCATTACCAACTTGTACCAACCAAACTTGTTGGTAACCAAACAAGTTGGTACCAAGTATAATTGGCATGGTACTGGTAGCTAAAATTTTGTACCAACTATAGTTGGTACGGTACACGGTTTTAAAAAAAAATAATTGGTACCGTACCAATTCCACCCCTACTTTGACCCATATCTTCAATTGAATCATCGATGTTGGGGGTGAAGATAATGTCGCCCGAGAATTTCCAGGAAGGGGAGAGATACGACGCAGGGGGTTGGGTATAATTTTCTTTTTTTAATTAGTTAATTAAACAATTTATTAAAAGTAAAATAATAAAGAGGTTAAAAATGTTAAATTGGTCTTTTACTGGCCAAGGGATCAAAAGTGCAAAATTTTGGCCACCGGGACCACAAAATTGAAAAAAAAAGGTGGACTAAAACTGAAAACGCGTGTAAACCACAGGGACCAAAACTGTAATTTACTCTATAACATATATAGTAAATTATATTTTTGGTTTGGGATATATTCAGGAAAGTCATTAAATATTGACATTATATTCAATTAAGCCCTAATTTTTTATTTGTATTCAATTAATCCCCTAAGATTTTGTTAAATATTTACAATTTTTTTTTGGGCCTCCTATGGAGCCGAGGTTCCGGTTGGTTAGAGCTTGGTCTCCAAAGGTCAAAATGACCAGGAGGTGCCAAGTTCTAATCCAAGGAGGAACAAAAACCCCCTAGTGGCCACAGAGGTTCACCCGCGATGACTCTGGGCTACTCGCGAAGCGGGTAGTCGCCCGGGGATTAGTCGGTTCGCGAAAATATTTACAATTTTAGTTATATATAAAAAGGAAATATTCATTAAAGTCCTTACATTTTGACTTTTTTTAACAATTTAGAATTGAATTTTCAATTTTTATTCAATTAAGTCATTACATTTTGGTGTTTACATTTTGATCATTACATTTGAACCTTATTAATCATCAATTGTAAATATATAAAAACGGCTAACCAGCTAACATCCAAAATTGTAAACATTTAACAAAATATTGCGCTTAATTGAATAAAAATAAACAATTAGGCTTAGTCGAACATATAGTCAAAATATAAGGACTTTCCTGAATATTTCATTTTGGTTTTTGGTAGGGGTGAACATGCTACGGTACCGATTCTTTTTTCTTCAAACCATGTACCGTATCAATTATAGTTGGTAAAAGGATTTTGCTACCAATATCGTACCAATTATACTTGGTTCCAACATTTTTGGTTGGTGCAAATTGGTAACGGTATATACCAACAAATTAGTTAAATAACTATATTAATTTATTAAAGAATTTTACTGACGTAACATTGTAGTAACTTTTTAATTTTTATACTTAATGCTCTAACAACTGTTGACTAATGTGACTAAATGACTAATATTTATTCTATTAAAACTATAAACACTAATCATCTAACATTTGAAATCTAATTTTGTTAACACACTATATATATATATATATATATATATATATATATATATATATATATATATATATATATATATATATATATATATATATATATATATATACACACACACACATATGTATGTATAATATGTATTGGTTGGTACGGTACTACCGTGATATTTCAAATTCTAAACCGTTACCGTACCATTATTACTTATTTGGTACGTTACTAAAATAAAAAATGTTGGCTACCAATTTTATTGATTTGGTTGATAACATGTTGATTGGTTTTCCATGGTACATATTTGATAGCCCTAGTTCCTATGATTTGTATATTTGTGTAGGTTTGGTTCCAGTTTTAAAAATTGATACTGAATGTTCTAGTGGTTTCTAAATCTATTCCCTTACCTTTAACACCATTCAGATACCACTGTTAAGTCGAAGGTAAAATGTTTTTTTTGTCATCGGACAAATATTAACAAAATCTAGAAACTTCAAGGGCTATTTCTATAAAATACAAGTTAACACAAATAAAAAACCTTAGGGCTATCATTTTCTCCCCAAAAATTAAAATCCTTGAAGCTTTAGGGTCCACCTTGGAGCTTCTTTTCATCCCATCTCTTAGAGTCGGTCATCTCCCGTCGACAGTGGAGCTCATAAAAATTATCATTCACCGTGATCAACGATTTTCCATCATCATCATCGTCATGAGGCACTCACACCTCGATCAACTGCACCATTTCTTCTACTCTTACCTTTTTAGTGTCTGTCACCTTTGGTGTCATGCATCCTTGACCATCTCTCCCCCACCTTCGACAGTCTACCTTAACGACCATCCCCATCTCAGATCTCAACCCCCTCCCCTTTATTACATGGTCTTGCTATGCAGAAAAAAGAATCTTAGGCTTGATCACGTGGCGAGTGTATTTGATTGTGTAAGAAAACTTCTCTTTTCACTTGATCGTCATTTTGATCGATAAATTTGTAAACAGTTATGTATTTTATTATGTACAACAATTTGTTTTGTATTGTTATGTTTAAATTGTGGTCAAAATCCAGTCTCATCATAGACGTACAATGATTTCTATGTTTACTTATCAGTAATTTATTTACCCAGAAAGAACCTCATTTAAATCTATAATCTAGGTTCAATTTATGAAGCGATAGGTTGAAATATTTTTAAAAGTGCTTTAATTGGTAGATAGAGCTAGCTGACAATCTCAACCCGAACCTGTCAATTCAACCTAATAATCAACGGGACGGATTGGGTTTTTCAACCCATTTAATAAAACGGGTCAACGCGTCTAATCTGTTTAATTAAATAGGTTGGATTATGGTTGATATTCTCATCCTGATTTAAATCTGCCAACCTATTTAAGAATTTTAAATATTTTTAGTTTATATTTATTTAATACTACTATGTAATGAATATTTTAATAATTAAAAGCTTTGGAAAGAAAATAAAAATATGCTTGATACAATCAATTGACAATTAAAAGCTTTGCATGTTTCTCAAGCAGGTCTGATGCGATTTTTTTAATTTTCTTAAATGACATTCTAATGCTTTGTAAACACTTGTATCGTGTTTGTGTCATGGTTGTATTATGTTCATACTTGAACAATTATTGGAGTTTTTGAGTTTTATGTAATTTTGTTTGAAGGAGTTTTGGATTTTTAAACTTTTTTTTAAATTTAAATAGATCAACCCGGGTGGTTTAAACCGTATATTAAGCAGGTTGGGTTAGAAAATATATACCCAACCCAACTCATTTTCATTCTTATTAGTAGATCAGATTTATGGATCTTGGATTTTATAAAAATAAGATATGAAGATAGTGGTGGTGGACGGTGGACGGTCGGACGGCGACCGGAAGAATAGAAGGAAGGAGGTGGTTTTAGGTGGGGTGGATGAAAAAAAGGCAAGAATAAATCTAATGAAACTAAAAGGAATAATAGGATAAATCGAAGGACAAAAAGTCATTTTACATTAGACTTAACGGTGGTATTCTAATGATATTACGGGTAAGGACTAAAATTTATAAATTTGAAATCATGTGGACATTAAGATCAATTTTCCAAAACTAATACCACATGGACCAAAACTGCAATTTGCTCTAAAATATAAAATAAAGTAAAAGCATCAGTAAACCTGATTTTTGTGTGTATTTTATAACTTTAATTATATAAGTTAGATATTTATAAGATTCAGAGCTTACAACATTATGTTCTTACAAGGGTTAGTTGCATTAAAACCGGTAAACTACATCATATTACATAGTTTTCATTTTTTAATCACAAATATTCAAAATGAAAAAATTTAGTGTCTATGGTTTTTTTTTTAACACGTATTTTAGTATTCAAATTAACGTATAAAATATGTGGTTTTAAAAATATGTAACTAAAATGTTGATTTTAAATATATATTTTCAAAAATTAAAGTCAGATGGAAATGTGGTATTTTGCACATAATTTGTCTCTGAAAAATTAATAAGAACATTAAAAAATAACGTCAACTATGTTAACTTTGATTAATAAAAAACATTAAAAAATTACGAGGGTTAATTACATAAACGGTGCATCCTTTTACATCGTTCTCTTTTGCTTCCCACAATTTTATACTAAGGCTACTAAACAATTAGATTATTATAGTATGTGAGGCATTTAGTTATCAAAGTGTTTTTAAGGATAGAGGAGTCTATCTCATCCGCATCTTTCTAACTCACATGCCATATTAATTTTTCATTTTTATCCAGAGATTCTTTTTTTATCGAATCATATCACTAAAAATCATCTTTCTCAACCCTCCTAAATCTTAACTCACAATGCCATATCAGTTTTTTAATAGTAAAATTAAATAAATAAATCAGTAAGATAAAAAAATAACATTTAATTTAAACAAACACATTATTTATCGACTCATATCACTAAAAATCATCTTTCTCAACCATCCTAAGTCTTAACCCACATTGTCACATCAGTTTTTTAATACTAAAATTAAATAAATAAAACAATAAGATAAAAAATAACATTTAATTTAAACAAACACATTATATGTCGAGTGCATATTTTATGTGCGAGGGCCTGCGGACAAGACACGCCAAGACATTGTGGATCGAATAAACCCGAGAAGACATGCGAAATAGCTTTCAAAAACACCAAGACAAAAGACAAAAAGATATAGTGTGGTTCAGTACAAGATGACCTACGTCCACCGGCAAGTCTTTGGAGAATACATTGGATCGACTGGAGTTAAAGTTACGGCCATAAAGCCCTTCTGCTGATTAGACCGAAGTCTCCTCTTGATCGCAACCATCAGGTTGTGCCTCGGTCAAGACCGAAGAGTCTACTTCAATTGCACTACGCTTCGGTTCAGAGTAATGAATCTCAAGTTACATTTACACCATATTTAATCAAAATATTCAAGAAATTTTTATAAGGACCAAAAATTACAAGTGATGCAAAATTTATTTAATTCAAGATTTTACAAAATGATGAAATAAATTAACTGGAAGTTATTACAAGGACCTTTCTGTAAATTAATTTTCAAGATTTTAAAAAGAAATTTTCAAAGGAAAAAAGTGTTAATGCTACAAATTAACAAGGACGGAACCATCGTATCTGATCCCACTTGAAGAGCCCACCGGATCATTTATATAATATATATATAGAACATATGTAATTTTGATGTTCATAGATGAACATATGTTCATAAATGAACATTGGCAATTTTCATGTGGTTCTATGGTTAGCTTTGGTTATATATATATATATATATATATATATATATATATATATATATATATATATATATATATATATATATATATATATATATATATATATATATATATATATATATATATATATATATATAAGGTTAGGTTATATTAAGAACCACAATTATTGTGTGGTCGTAAGGACAAATCTGGTGCGTAGATTTATAAAGATCAATGGTTCTAATAAATAACAGAATTTTGATATTTTTTAATTAAAAAAATATCAACTTTCTAATTCTAACATTCTAAAGGGTAATATGGACTTTTTATGTTTTTTTAAATTTGGAATGTGAGATTTTTAAGGAATTCAATTTCAAATTAAAATCTAATTTCAATTTCAAAATCCTATTCTTTTTCAATTCTAATCGAATTTTTTAATCAATTTCAATTCTTATTCTGAGTTTTTAATCGATTACAACATTAATCAGTTAATTTCATATTGTGATTCTAGCATATTATTTGTTCATTCTTATAGAATACAAATTTGTTCAAAAAAATTTTTGTCAGAAACAACATTATTAAACAATGCTACTATATATACTCTAAAGAGTAACAATTTTTATGATAATAATAATTGTTAATACAAATAAAAAATCTAGTAAATTCTATACATTCTTGAGATAATTACATCAAAACAAAATCAATAATCTTCTAAATTCTAACCATTCTCAAAAGATTACATTTCATTCTTGACATAATATTTTGCAATTTGTAGATTTTTCTTTCTAAATTCTAACCACTCAATTCTTCTATTGTATGTGAAACATGGCCATTAAAACCTCTTGTGATTATATTCCATTCTTGAACGAATACCATGTCATTCTGACAGAATATAATTACCCAGAAGCTGCATAAGTTGATACCCACATGTCTATAAAACTGATTTCCAAGTGTGTGTTTCAACCCCAAGAAGAAATGTTATTCTGACAGAATGAAAATGTCATTCCAAGTGTGTTTTGATTTCCAGGTGTGTGTTTCGATTCCCACCTGTCAAAATATAATTCTGACAGAATACAATTGTTATTCTAACAGAATAAACTTACGCAAAAGCTATAGAAATTAGAATCTGGATAAGTTGCAATATAGATGTATTCCAATAGAATTGGAATTCGAATAAGATGTAGGAATCGATACCCATACTTGTAATGTATCCAAATCCAAAATCTAAAGAGATGTATTCTAATACAATCAGAATCGCTAGATTCAAAATCAGAATTCAAAAGAATAAGTTGCAAAAAAGCTTATTAGGGCGTATTCATTTATGATTAGGGCGTATTCATTTATTTCCATGATTAGTGTGTATTCAGTTATGATTAGAGGTATCCATATTCTTAATGCTCTCAATTAGTTGTATACTCGTCTTCTATGCCACGATCCCTTGTCAATTGTTTGATTTTTGTTTTGCTAGCACAGGTTACCGCCAATGGTCGTGACTTTGGATGACGGAAACGAGACAGGGGACGAAAAGTGAGGGATCGCCGGACAAATGGATGGTGTCGGCCAAGTTGTGGGTTTAGGGTTTTACGAGAGAGATAGAGATAGAAAGAGAGGGAAGAGATAGAAAGAGACGTGTTTATGAAGTTCTCAAAAATAAGATTACAGATTTAAAGAGAGAGGAACGTGATTGTTGGAGATTACATATTTAGGATCATTTTAATTCCCATAATACCCTTCAGGTTATTTTAATTTAAATTAATTGATTTAAAAAGTATTAATAATTCTAAAATTGTCATTTGATTATAGCCTTTCATCTAAAATAATAGACGGTTGAGATTGGGTCTCCAGTTCTCTATCTTTTATTGGTACTCTATTGAACCTACCTCTATATATATATATATATATATATATATATATATATATATATATATATATATATATATATATATATATATATATATATATATATATATATATATATATATATATATATATATAATCTAACACAAACACCCAACTTCATGAACCTACCACCCACCTATCTTTCTTCAATCCGCTTGTGTTGGAACCATCTCATCGGCGACCACGAAACCAATATTTCACGGACCCCAACTCGGTTCCGCCCACCCTTAAATGGTAATCATAAGAGTATGGGTGGGTCATGTTGAGGCACAATCATTGACCAACATTAAAAAATAAAAAAATTAACAAAATAAATTTAAATATAAACATTTATATCTTTATTTAATTTCCGTCTTTTTTTGGACGGGATGTACGTTTTTTTTTTTTGGGGTTGTTTTTTTGGTGTAACACACACACTCCCAAAACCCTTTCCCTTCATTGCCTCAACGGAGATTTATTCTAGCTCCACCGCCTCTTCCACTATTTGCTCTCCATCTACGTTGATTTCGCGTCACCCACCATTTGCTCTCCACCTCCTCGATTTGGCGTCGGTGATTGGATCAGCCCCAAATAACGCCACTAAGCGACCACCATCGTCACTGTTAGTCGCTCTCACTGCAATCGAAGCCATCTACGAATACACATGTTTGGTTTACTACAATTGACGCCATCTCCCCCAAACCGACGTTTAATCGTGGCAACCCTAATCGGTAAACTAATCGTCAATCTCCACTGAACAATGATCAAAGAAGGAGATGCAAAATAGGTAATTTTCTCTCCTGATTTACAAAATTTATATCGTCAATATCGTTCCGCGCTTCCATTTTTGAGACTTCTAGGTGTTCTTCCTGCCTCCCTTTTCTCCCTCTTCCGTTATCTGATGTACAACATTTGCTTCCAGTAGAAATCAGTATGCGGTCATGGAGCTTTCCGCTTCACTTCGTCATCTCCGACTCCGCTAGAAGAACGGTACGACCTCTCAAGTCCTCAAAAAATATAGTGCCGGAAGTAATTCGTAGTAGGATATTGAAACGTCAAACCCTTTCTGTAGAAAAAAAGCTTTCGAGGTTTGTCTTCTGTCTCTTATTACTCACATGATCCTTAATCCTGCCCATCGCCCTCACCAAAATCGTCGCTGCTACAACCAAATACTGCTTTGCTTAAGGTACTCATTCTATTTCATGTCTGTTTTTCTAAATCATGGATTAACTTTGGATCTTTTTCTTGACCAGGGCCATGGTTCCGCTTATAGGATTTAAGTGAAGAAGATGGAGTACGGATTTACAGTGGTAGGGGCTTGATTTGGTTTCCACTATCGAATCACTGGGGATAATAGGTACCGATTTACAAGCTACTTAAAAACGACAACATATTGAACAAAACCAAATTTAATTTCGCTTAATCAGCCACTTGAAACCCAGCAACCTTCATCTTCTCTCTTTCTGACCAAATCTTCAGCACCTTTAACCATCTCTAGAAAACCGTAGATGCCTGCCAGTGTTCTCTTTTAAAATCATCGTCATATTAGCCCTCCTTACTGTGGTTACAACCATCCTCTGCTATCACCGAAAATGTTCAAAGAGTGAAAGTTCTATGAAATTTCTCACAATGTTAAAACAAATCGTCTTTGTTTTGAGATTCATACTGTTACTTCCCTCACAGCCAACGTCACCCACCACCACCACCTTCGTCGTCTCTCTCTATAAGAATGTAAGTTTTGAGTTTCATATTCGTGTTATTAGGAAATTTTCTAAAAATGTTGCTGATTTGGGTCCAGATTAGGTTCATATATTGTTAATGTCGTGGTATCTTCTATAAATCAAGGATCATGTTGCAAATCTTATGGTTGTATTATACGTGAGGCTTCAAATACAATTAGTATCTATGAAATATTAAACAACTGGTTCTGTCAACTGGGTTCAATTAATATCTTCAGATTCAAACCTTATGATTTTAATAACAACTGGGTTCTGTCACTTTTCCTATAATCCTTTAATATATTGGAAAAATTAGAACTTATAAATGATGAACATTAGAAGCTAAGTGTGGCGACTGGACAACTGGCTTTAGTTTTGCACTTCACTTGATTTGAGTTTTGTCAAAGTTATTTTTTGTTATTTTCAGTTTCAGATTGATTGGTATCAATATGTTTTTCATATATCGTTTTTTCTACAATTTCAACAGGTCGGAAATCAAGCTGAGATGCAGCAAGTCAACCACTATTAAACATGGTTTTCATGTTTGGTTTAAAGGAAAATATACTGTGGTGAGTTTAATTGAAATATCAAAAAATAAAAACAATTAAACAAATTTGTGATCAAGACTGGCTTAATTTTACTTCGTATTTACTTATTCGGAGCAAAAAAAAAAAAAAAAAAAACTATTGTACCAATAATCATCTGAGCTTTAGAATCATGTATCAAAAGGACCATGGGACTGATTCATCTTGAAATGTTGATTAAAATAAAAAAGAATTGAAATGTGATTATTTGACAGGTTGTTTTGTTTAGAACAGGAACCTCGAAGGCTCGAATTGAATAGATAATGAGCTTTTTTTCATTTAAAAGACATGAACTTGAAACATCGTTGTTTTAAAGTTTGAGAATATAAGATAGAATCAGTTCAGGTTTTAAGCATATTTTATATATATATATATATATATATATATATATATATATATATATATATATATATATATACACACATATATATATATATATATATATATATATATATATATATATATATATATATATATATATATATATATATATATATATATGTATATATATATATGTATATATATATATATATATATATATATATATATATATATATGATGCGAACTCGGTCCCGAGGGTCGGGTCTTGGTGTTAGGCCTGGATCGTGGATCTGGTGTGGTGCCGTCAGCTGGTTCCCGACTCGGTTCCTAGCTGCCATCAGAGAACAAAACCGTTAGAACCGCCCCAGGGCGTGAGCCCCGGGAGACGGCTCCGACGATCAAGTTAGTGTGGTGAACGATGGGAGATGATCTCTCCTGGTCAGAGAGGATCATCCTGGTGTGTAGAGGAGAGAAGTGGAGGCTGATCACTTAGGGAATTAGGGTTCCCTTATGTTCTATTTATAGGGAACAATTAGGTCAGGCCTTGGGCCAGCCCAACTCAGGCCCAGCTAGCCGGCAGCACCGCTGGGCCGGCTGACAGGCAAAGCAGCCCAGCGCTGGAAGGCAGTCCACGCCGGAAAGTCCTCGCTGGAAAGTCCACGCCAGAAAGTCCAGGCTGGAAAGCAGTAGGTCGGCCGGCGGACCTATACTATCAAGTCCCCTCAGTCCGATGTGATTGGTTTGCGACCGATCGCATTGGACTGGATACAGTTCTATTGATCATACGCTGTCAAGTCCCCTAGTCCAATGTGGTTGGTTTACGACCAATCGCATTGGACTAGACATAGTAAATGTGCATCAATATTCAAAATGAACGACCAAACCTCGCCTATGGGAGCCGTAGTATGTTGTAGTAGATTTCAAGGTAGACTTGAATCTACACAACGTGAGGCTAGCTTGATAATGTTTTCTTGCATCGTCGGATTATGATTCGGTCGATATGACGCAGCATAGTTATTGTCACAACTGTGTACTGTGACGGTCATGTAACATGGAAGTGGCGTGGTAATGCCGCAAGGCGACCATATGATGTAGCAGCGAAGCTACTGTAATCATTATGTGGAGGGATTGTTGTAACGTTCCCGTTATGTCTTGGTGAAGTACCGTCAATAATCATCTACATAGCCTTCTTTTCATGAGTTTTGCGAATAGTCTCAATAATGTTTTGTATAAGCGATACCAAGCCTGTTTCCCCCCAGTCTGATGCGGGTAACTGATAGGTATCCGTGTTAGACTAAAGCGAATAGGGGAAAGCTGTAATAGTGTTGGCCTGATTGTTGTTTTAATGATGTCGTTGCCACCATAGTGAGCAGTAAGGGCTGCTGTTCGGATGAATAAGGAGCAAAGTTACCCCCGGATAATGAGCAGCGAGGCCATCCGGATAATAAGCAGCAAGGCTGCCTCCCGGATAATGAGCAGAGAGGCCATCCGGATAATAAGCAGCAAGGCTGCCTCCCGGATAATGAGCAGCGAGGCCATCCGGATAATAAACAGCAAGGCTGCCTCCCGGATGATGAGCAGAGAGGCCATCTGGATAATAAGCAGCAAGACTGCCTCCCGGATAATGAGCAGAGAGGCCATCCGGATAATAAGCAACAAGACTGCCTCCCGGATAATGAGCAGAGAGGCCATCCGGATAATAAGCAGCAAGACTGCCTCCCGGATAATGAGCAGAGAGGCCATCCGGATAATAAGCAGCAAGACTGCCTCCCGGATAATGAGCAGAGAGGCCATCCGGATAATAAGCAGCAAGGCTGCCTCCCGGATGATGAGCAGAGAGGCCATCCGGGTAATAAGTAGCGAGATTGCTACCGAGATAATGTTGTTATTGTAGAATAACTTTGTTGTAGTGAGATACGGCGTGAGAAGTACTTATTGATCGTCGAAGTCGAAAGAAGACCATGTTTGTCTTTGTCGATCTTCACACAGAAGAGATATCGTTGAACATGTTAAGGATTGGACTTAAAGTCGATGAGCCTGTTAAGAACATTCGCCCATTCAGACCTTGCTAAAGCTAGGACCAGGAGTCGCTGAGCCCGCTAGGGAATATTTCACCCTTAAAGTCGATAAGACTAGGACCAGGAGTCGCTAAGTCTTCTTTGGGATGTTTCACCCGGCTAGACCTTGCTAAGGCTAGGACCAGGAGTTGCTAAGCCTTGCCAGGGGATTTCTCGCCCTGAAGGTCAATAAGACTAGGACCAGGAGTCGCTAAGCCTTCTTCGGGATGTTTCACCCGGCTAGACCTTGCTAAGGCTAGGACCAGGAGTCGCTAGGCTTGCCAGGGGATTTCTCGCCCTGAAGGTCAATAAGACTAGGACCAGGAGTCGCTAAGCCTTCTTCGGGATGTTTCACCCGGTTAGACCTTGCTAAGGCTAGGACCAGGAGTCGCTAGGCTTGCCAGGGGATTTCTCACCCTGAAGGTCAATAAGACTAGGACCAGGAGTCGCTAAGCCTTCTTCGGGATGTTTCACCCGGTCAGACCTTGCTAAGGCTAGGACCAGGAGTCGCTAGGCTTGCCAGGGGATTTCTCACCCTGAAGGTCAATAAGACTAGGACCAGGAGTCGCTAAGCCTTCTTCGGGATGTTTCACCCGGCTAGACCTTGTTAAGGCTAGGACCAGGAGTCGCTAAGCCTTGTAGGTTGATGCCAAGAGCCTTGAAATCTTCTTATTTTACTATTTGAGTTGATGAAGAGCGACTTAAGGAAGACGTTATGCCTTTTGGGCTCCGTTAGGATTGTGCTTATACTAGCCAACATTTTGCGAGTCTGCTCGTGGAATAGTTGCGACTTGGTTGTTGTTTTAAGGCCATGTAACACAGTTGTTGTTGAGATAGCAAGCAGCGGTGTTGCTGTCAAGAGTTGTATGGCCTGGGCGGCTGTCCGGCTAAGCGTTTGGATATAATGGCTGTTGGCTGGACAGTGTGGCTGTCTAGAGCTTGGTAGCATGGTTGTCTGGAGCTAGACAGCATAGTTAGCATGCTTGACAAGACTGCTTGCTGAAGCTAGGTGGAAAATGCGAGCTGGAGCTAGGCAACATGGCTATTGCCTGAGGCTGAGTGGCGGCTGTCCGGCTAAGCGGTTGGGTAGCATGGCTGTTGGCCGAATAGTGTGACTTTCTGGCGCTGGAGAGCGTAGTTGTCTGGAGCTGGAAAGTATGACTGTCTGGAGCTGGAGAATGACTACTGACCGGAGATGGACAGCGGTTGCTGCTTGAGTTCAGAGTATTAATGTCAACTCTCGAGAATACTTTATCATTATCAGCTTGTCGTGTAGTTTATCTTCAAACTTAATATAGATATAACACTTCTGTGTAGTGTTGTGTCAACCCTTCTATTCCCCTTTTTTTTTTTTTTGAAAGAGATGATGATGATTTAATGAGGATAATGAGTGTATGGAGTTATGTCTTGTACAATTGAGTATGGGTTGTTTTTGTGTACTGTTGATTCGCCCCAGAAGATGTGGGAGCTCATATAAGGAAGTTTGTACATGGATTGTTACATTTCACATTTGCACGCATTCTTTTTGGTGGCAAGTGCTCGATGACATGGCTGTTAGTTGGAGTTGGAGCCGGACAGCGTGGCTACTTGCTGGCGCCAGCCACAGGCTACCACCTGGAACTGGCGATGGAGTTACTGGAGAACGCTGGAGCCAGGCAGCGAGCTGGCTGGAGCTGGGCCGCGACTGCTGGCTAGCGAAAGGAAGTGACTACCAGCTCGAGCTGGGCCACGGGGCTGCCATCTGGAATTAGTAACGGAGTTGCTGGCTAGCGCCGGAGTCGGGCGGCGAGCTGGCTGGAACTGAGCCACGGGGCCGCCGTCTGGAACTAGCAACGGAGTTGCTGGCTAGCGCTGGGCAGTGACTGTCGGCTGGCGCTGGATCGTGGCTGCCACCTAGAACTGGCGGCAGAATTGCTGGCTAGCGTTGGAGTCGGGCGGCGAGCTGTTTGGAGCTGAGCCACGGGGCTGCCGTCTGGAATTAGTAACGGAGTTGCTGGCTAGCGCCGGAGTCGGGCGGCAAGCTGTCTGGAACCGAGCCGCGGGGCCGCCTTCTGGAACTAGCAACGGAGTTGCTGGCTAGCGCTGGGCAGTGGCTGCCGGCTAGCGCCGGGCAGTGGCTGCCGGCTGGACAATGGCTGTCGGCTGGATCTGGGGAGCATGGCTGCTCGTTGGAGCCGACGGCCTGGCTGCTCGCTGGAGCTGGGCAGCATGACGACTTGCATAACAGCTTGCTGGAGCTGGACAGCGCGGTTGTCTGTGTTGCTTTGTGCGTGTTTGTACCTCGTTCATTTGCACATGTCAAAAGAAGCAATCATAAAAGTAAGTTTTCGAGGCTCCTACTATCATATACAAAGAGTAATAAGTGAGTTCTCGAAGTCAAAAAATGTGTTTATAGAGATGTATGTGTTTATCCTTGTATGTTGCCATGGGTCAACTGAACCAAGATTTTGCGTGATTAAATTGCTAGCAATTATTCCTAATTTCCATCGGTCAACTATGTATGACAGCTCTCCCCCTTTCTTTTTTAAAAATAAAACATATGCCATAAAACTATACCATACACAGTGAGTGAATTGGTTTAGTCACTCCCCTTATTCGAATGATGTGTTCAAGGTTTTGCTAAATACCACATTATTTTCTTGAGTGAATGTATACACCTTTTGTGTGGATATAGTTTAATATCGCTATGAACTTCAAAATGAGTTTTATTTGAGATGTGGTTTTTGGTGCACAATGATGACACAGGATAATGTCCAGGTAGGATGATATTATGGTTATTATAAGAAAATTTAAAAACATTTTAGATCTGTGACTGTTTGATCAGCTATAGGTTGTGTGAGCGTGGAATGAGATATGTACCTTTTCGCATCACGTGTTGTACCTTGTACCATTTTAGGAAATGTGTTGAATCCAAAGTAATTTTACTTAGATGCATCAGCGTTGCTTTCTTTGGCCTTGAGAAATTCAACATGTATATATTGGGGTATGAGTTTCTTCATACTTGAGGGAGTACACTTCCGTCTGAGAACTGAAGTTGACGACAACGAGCTCTTCGGAGGTGATGGATTCTTATATATACATCTTTCTCGCTCTTAAACTTCGACATTGTCGGAGCGAAGACCAGGCATCGATTAGGGGTAAAGTATACTTTGGTTTGATTTTTCCGATGAAGTAGCGGTCATCGTAGAAACGTAAGGATTATGGTCAAACCAAAGTGTTACAGAAAAACATGTGACATTAAATTAAGCTAGCACCGCGGCTGGTACTGTCACCACTGTTTTTGTATTTTAGTATGGTGGCTCACCCTCTTTCTCTCCCTCAAGAAATCAGATCGATTAAAGTAAGGCACGCCTTTGCTTTTGAAATCATTAACGCTGCTGTCAGTAACATGTAACTGGGCGTGTGAAAAGTCGAGTATAGCGGTGAGAGAGTGGATAGTTGAATCGTAGTGTGTGTTTATTGTAAATGTCGCACCATCTCGTTAACAATGCCATTTATAGTCGAGAGCAGCTATTGTCGCTTCTTTAAAATATCTAACTTCGAATGCAGAAAATATGGTCAAAACGAGCCTCCAAGTATAGATTTCTCTTTTTTCTTTTTGCTATTGATCTTTATAGATAACTTTTTCCAGCAGAACTTTATTGCGAAAACTAGCGAGATGCAATTAGAAGATCCGATTTAGACAGAATTGCTCTTTCATGCATTTTTTTCGAGCACTTACTGTGCACAACTCATTTCCTCCCTTTTTGTTTGCCCTTCGTTGTAGTACTGTGACCAGAGGAGTATCTCCATAAGCGGAACCATTGGGAAAGATGTGTGCAAGTCTGAAAACGTGAAAAGTGAATAAATGATTGAAAAGTAGCGGAAGTTAGTTGGAATATCACAGTGATTTAACACCCGCGACGGTTGTGAATGTGAATTCCAAAGTCAAACGAAACGTGAAAATCATCTTGAAAAGATGTATTTTGTATCAGACATGCAGCATACCCGGGGCAATACCAAACTGTATAGGTCGATAAAACCTATGTGTTGGTAGCCGGGGCTGAAGAAAGACATTGAAAGACATGTGAAAAATGTTTGACTTGTGTGTAACTACAGTCAAATCATTTGAAGTATGCGGACTGTCGGTCCCAAAAATGAAATGGGACGAAAAATATCATAGACTTTGTAGTAAAGTCTTTGCAAGTACCGCATGGGTATGACACCATATGGGTGATTGCGGTTCGATTGATGAAATCAGTATAGATTTATACTGGCTAAGAAGAAATTAAGAGTGGAAAAGTAGTGAAAAACTACATAGAAAAAGAAAATTGTCGACGTGAGTTATCGGCGCGAATTGTATCGGACAGAGATAACAGAATTATTCTTTGAATTTGACATAAATTTCAAGAATAATTAGTTCAAAAGTACTAGTAAGTACTGTGTGTGAATCCCAGATGGATTGACGAGATGAGATAATGATGCAGACCTTAGGAGATATGCCTGAAATTTGCATAACAGACCCTAGCAGAAAACTAGACGACCGTTTATCCTTGGTAGAAGTTGTAGATTAGTATAGGTATTATACTAGTGTTTTATTGACCCGTAGGAAGTATCGTTTAGACTACCGTGATGCACGTCGATTTGCTAGACAGAAGTTGGGATGAAGCTGTTGACGAAACCTGAGATTGTATCTCAAACAGAAGAAAAGATTTGGCAAGGTCGAGAAAGCTTGGAAATATACCAAGATCGACAAGAGTAGTATGCGGATTGTCGAGTAAAACCATTGAAACCCCAAGTAAGGGAAGATAGTGGAACTCAAAATGACCCTCCGGAAGGACTAGAAATTGATGTGGGACAAAAAGGAAAGTTGAGTCCTTGTTGATTGGACCTTTCCGTATATCCCAATCGCAAGAATTGCGGTGTATTGATTGAAAATCCTTGATGAACTTCAAGATGATTGTAAAGTTTTCTATGGGTCTCATGGTTTTGAGAACATAGAGTGATACATGTTAACGAATCCCTCATGTGAAATGAGGAAGATAAGTGATTATAGTGCCCGGGACAACCGGATGAGTGACATGCCCGTGGTGATATGACCACGAGATACAAAGTTTGGTATGGTTAAAGAGCTGTAGCAAAACCATGAAGATTTCCATATGATATGAGAAACCGGAATTGTAACGAGAAAGAAACACACTCGCGTGATAATATGATTTCGGGGACGAAATATTTTGAAGGAGGGGAGAATTTGTAACGCCAAGATACTCTTTTTATAATTATAAAAAAAGGGTAAATTGGTCATTTTACCTTGTAAGGGTAAAATGGTCTTTTGGACAGAAAAGTATTTGGTTTGAAATAATATTTTGAGTTTTGGACTTAAAATGTTATAAAAACTGATTTTTGGTCGTTTTACCGAAAAAGGGTATTTTGGTCATTTGACCAAGTCAACGACCAATTATGTAAAAATATTGTTGGTTGTGGCCAAAATGTAAGAAATGGAAGTTTTATTGTAATAAAACTTGATTTTGGTGGTCAAAGTTCAAGAAATGGAACTTAGGACCAAAAATGTAAAATTTTGTGGTATAAATAGAGAGTTTGACTCTCTTATTTGGTTGACCATTTGTGCAGCAACGGGAAGGCTTTTGGTGAGCGATTTCTGCAGAGATCATATGCCTTGAAGCTGAAAATTGAAATTATGAATTGGAATTGAAGTTTCCAAGCAATCAAGGTTAGTAAACTTGATGTTTAACCAAGTTCTTGATGGTGTTCTATAAAGGTTTTATAGAAACTGAAATTTATGAATTTCAGTTATGATTATGTGTTTAAGTTGATGTAATGCTTCCATTGAGTCATGCTAGAAAGGACTTAACTCAAGAAAATGGAAGTAGGTTGTTATTAGTGATGAATTTGAAGTTTGGGGTTGTTAGAACTAAGAACCCTAATTCTTCATTTTGATTGAATTGGTTGTTTTAGATGGTTGAAAACCTTGTTAAAGTATAAGGTTTTAGTCCTAGAACAAACCCCAATCGATTAAGGACCTGATTAAGGACTTAATGAGCCAAAACTGCTTGCTACAGTGCATAAATCGCGACTGGCCAGGGGGTCTGCCCAGGCGCCAGGCGCGGTGCGCCCAGGAGCCAGGCGGGGTGCGCCCAGGCGCAGTGCGCCCTGACCCTGGCGCAGTGCGCCTCCAAGGCAGTGGCCAAGCAGGAACTTTGAAACGCTAACTTTTGCGTTGCTTGTCCGATTAAGCTCAAATTTGGACCATAGGCTCGTTATGGTTTGAAAAGTTTGGGAAAATTTTTAGATTGAGTTTCCGACCCCTCGGGGGCACTGTAGACCGATCCGAATGTCCCGGTGAATAGTAAAATTCATATAAAGTTAGTAAACGGAAAGTTTATTAACTAGGCATTGTTTATAACAATGTTTTGTTGAACTCTAATGTATTAGAGTTAGTTGAAATGGGTATTAACCGATAATCATGTTGAAAATGATTAAATTATAGGTACGGGACAAAATTCTACGGATCGTATCGGAAGGCAAGAAACAACCGGGAATTTGATGCAGCTAGCATCCAGGTGAGTAATCTCACTGATACCATATGTGATATATGATGATTGAGTTGTTACAGGTTGAAACTGATTGTGGGACGAAATTGATAGTTCAAAGATACGTTGAAGAGACAAGATCGGATAAGCCGTGAGTCATTGCGATGACAAGAACGGAACCGTGAGTCTAGGCAATAACGGCTAATCCGTGAGCCATAACTAATTCTGGATTTTAATATCCAATGGGTGCAGCCTATATGGCTATGATTTTTGGATTGTATATCCAACCGGTGCGGCCTTCGGGCTATGTCTCCGATGCAGCCTTCGGGCTATGATTTGATGCGGCCTGTTGGCTATGACTCCGGTGCGGCCTTGTTGGCTATGTCTCCGATGCGGCCTTGTTGGCTATGACTCCGGTGCGGCCTTCGGGCTATGTCTCTGATGTGGCCTTCGGGCTAGGATATTTGGTGCAGCCTGTATGGCTATGATTTTGTTACAGGTACTTGGTGCGGTCTTTTTGACTATGATATCGGGTTATTAAACCCAGCTGGTACAGCCTACGGGCTATGAATTGTATATTGATAATGTTTTGGTGCAGCTTATATAGCTATGACAGGGTGCGGCTGTTAGCCATGATATATGATACAGTGTGCGGCTTAAATAGCCATGATATACGGTGCAGTCCGATGTGACTGAGAGAGATGGGACAGAAATAGTTGTATATGGTTATATATGCAAATAACTGACGTGGTTTGATAATTGCAGGTTATCATGTTATAGTCTGCAAGACTATAATTTAGGATGTGAAATCCTAAGAGATACTTGGTCAGCCAGTAAGGCTAGGAATTTGGATTTGATATCCAGACAGTATATGATTGTGTTTTGATACGTGTTATCTGTAGATTTGATTACTCACTGAGCTTTGTAGCTCATACTGTTTGTTACTGTCCCTGCAGGTTAGCATGATACTGATAGGGGACAAGATAGGGTCCGTGACTCGTGAAGTAGGACTCGTAGATGCTGTCAGTAGCAGCCCGGCTTTAAAGGAGTTATGGTATTTTTATACTCTCCTTGATACACTTGTACCCGTATTTATTAAAATGTACCCCTTGTTATGGTTTTATGTATTGAAACCTGTGTTTTAAATGAAAAATTTTTCAGGGGTATTTTTGTTTAAAAAGCCGGGTGTTACAAGTTGGTATCAGAGCCGAGGTTTAAGTGAACTAGGTGTCTATAGCGTAGATTCCTGGACTTAAACCCTGAAACAGTAGACATGATGAACTGTTAGGTGTATATAGTTGTTATTATACATATATAACCTAACTATTGCTGACTTCTAACGTATAAGAAGTATGAGCAGCGAATCGTATTTTGAGGAATTTAGGGCGTGCAGCTTTGAAAGGCGAACCAGCCCTTTTCCCAAGGCTCCATCGAACGAGGGGCAACGAGACAAGTAGCGGAAAAATCCACATGACGAGCAATGTTAGCTGATGTGGTCAGATAAATGAATCTGTTGCTCACCTTAGTAGATATTCAAGGTGAAAGAACAGTAGTTGAGACTACAAGAAAAGTAGAAAATAAAGTGGACTTCTCAAAAGAAGTTGTCACAAATTTGGGTCCAACCTTATAGGGAAAGGACCAAAACAGAGCCACTATGTATAGTGATCAGTGCAGGAAAGGCACTAAGGAAGATTGTAGAGTTGAGACTCTACTGTTGACATGCTGAAATTGCAGATGATAGGAGCAGATTGCTCGAGCTTGTTGTATGGGACGGAAGTGGTTCCAGCGTGGAACTATAGATCACTTCTTTATGAAATACTCACATGCTAAATGTGGAGTGACGGGTGATGAACCCAGGAAAGAAAGAAGGAACGAATGGTCGAAAAGGACCCATGGTACCATGAGCATCCCAGTAGATTGTGGAAGAAGCTCGTGAGGAGACTGATATAGTCGCATATGTCATTGTTCTGAATATAACTCGTGTATGTTATATTTGATCCATGAAGTTATGCTTTGGATCGATGACTTGATGTCTTGTTTGAATTTTTCATCAATGATTTTGGATGAAATATTTGAAATAGCTATTGTAGATAGCAAGTATGTTCAAGATATTGAACACCTGGAAAGTAGTCTGCCTAGGATTTACGGGACCCTTTTCCCTATGAATCTGAAGCCGATGACTACCAGTGAATCTGAAGCAATTGTGCTTATGAATTGGTTAGCAATGAATTATGCTAACATGAATTGTAGAAATATGAACATGATTGTTCAGAAAGCAGAAATGAGCGGATGAAAATCCATGGTAAATGACCGTTGTTGAGAATACCGGTTAACTTCTTTGCTTAAACTCGGAAAAGAGTTAGTAAAGGAATGATGTTGTAGTTGGCATACGTGGTATGGGCCAAGCTTAATAAAGTGGTGATAGTAGTGTAATACTTTAAATAAATTTTCGGATGATTCTTTTGAAAAGAACTTCCAAGATTTCTGCCAGATTGGCAAAAAGAGCTTATGATTAAGCTGGTATTGGGAGCCGTTCATGTTAACTAGGCTCTGTGTTGATTGGCCTCTGTAGAGATGACAGAGTGGTAAAACAATTGGAAGAAATTGTTTTGAATTGGGATCTCATATGACTGTAAGTGTCATCAGATAGAGCCCTATCTGTTTGAAAAGAAGAAAGATAAGTTAATGTATATGTACATTGACTACTGAGAATATGATATTCTTGAAACCAAATTGAATATGAGGTACATAGTACTAGATACTGGAGTTACTTCACTGAGTTCAGTGATATGTAAGATTCTCCAAGTATAAAAAAATTTGGTTAAAAGAAGTTTCAACCCTTTGGGCATGATAATATTGCCAAAGATGATAAAATAAATCCAGTGGGATAGATGATGTGATAAACTGGAATCGCCCGAGGAATCTGACTGACATTGTAGTTCCTTGGATTTGGCGGGTTACTATAGGAGAGTTGTAGAAAACTGCTCATTGATTGCTGGTTAGCTGACTAAAGTTAACCAAGAAAAGTGTAAAATCTGAGTGGTAGAAAGACCACAGATATGTTGTAAAGGTTTGGAATGAACCTTGTGTGAACCTCTAACATTAGCAATGATGCTAAGTGGAGAAGATGGATTGGATCATTGAAAGGTATCCAACGTTGACTGTGGATGCATGATATTGCGGTAGCAATTATGAACGTGGCAATTAAGCTTTGGGAACACTACTTGTATGGTGTAAAGCTTATAGCGATAAGATCATAAAAGTTGAAATACTTAATTGATCAAAAGAAGCTGAAAATGAGATAGTAAAGATAGATGGGTTACTTAGAGATTTCGGGTATGAAATCTTGTACCATCTCAGAAAGGCGTATGTGATTTCAGATGCCTTGAATTTGAAAGAGTAACCTTTGTAGGTTACACCCACATGTATGAACGTGGTAAATTGATTACCTGAGTTGATTCGGGTAGCACTGAAAGATGTGTGCAAGTCTGAAAACGTGAAAAGTGAATAAATGATTGAAAAGTAGCGGAAGTTAGTTGGAATATCACAGTGATTTAACACCCGCGACGGTTGTGAATGTGAATTCCAAAGTCAAACGAAACGTGAAAATCATCTTGAAAAGATGTATTTTGTATCAGACATGCAGCATACCCGGGGCAATACCAAACTGTATAGGTCGATAAAACCTATGTGTTGGTAGCCGGGGCTGAAGAAAGACATTGAAAGACATGTGAAAAATGTTTGACTTGTGTGTAACTACAGTCAAATCATTTGAAGTATGCGGACTGTCGGTCCCAAAAATGAAATGGGACGAAAAATATCATAGACTTTGTAGTAAAGTCTTTGCAAGTACCGCATGGGTATGACACCATATGGGTGATTGCGGTTCGATTGATGAAATCAGTATAGATTTATACTGGCTAAGAAGAAATTAAGAGTGGAAAAGTAGTGAAAAACTACATAGAAAAAGAAAATTGTCGACGTGAGTTATCGGCGCGAATTGTATCGGACAGAGATAACAGAATTATTCTTTGAATTTGACATAAATTTCAAGAATAATTAGTTCAAAAGTACTAGTAAGTACTGTGTGTGAATCCCAGATGGATTGACGAGATGAGATAATGATGCAGACCTTAGGAGATATGCCTGAAATTTGCATAACAGACCCTAGCAGAAAACTAGACGACCGTTTATCCTTGGTAGAAGTTGTAGATTAGTATAGGTATTATACTAGTGTTTTATTGACCCGTAGGAAGTATCGTTTAGACTACCGTGATGCACGTCGATTTGCTAGACAGAAGTTGGGATGAAGCTGTTGACGAAACCTGAGATTGTATCTCAAACAGAAGAAAAGATTTGGCAAGGTCGAGAAAGCTTGGAAATATACCAAGATCGACAAGAGTAGTATGCGGATTGTCGAGTAAAACCATTGAAACCCCAAGTAAGGGAAGATAGTGGAACTCAAAATGACCCTCCGGAAGGACTAGAAATTGATGTGGGACAAAAAGGAAAGTTGAGTCCTTGTTGATTGGACCTTTCCGTATATCCCAATCGCAAGAATTGCGGTGTATTGATTGAAAATCCTTGATGAACTTCAAGATGATTGTAAAGTTTTCTATGGGTCTCATGGTTTTGAGAACATAGAGTGATACATGTTAACGAATCCCTCATGTGAAATGAGGAAGATAAGTGATTATAGTGCCCGGGACAACCGGATGAGTGACATGCCCGTGGTGATATGACCACGAGATACAAAGTTTGGTATGGTTAAAGAGCTGTAGCAAAACCATGAAGATTTCCATATGATATGAGAAACCGGAATTGTAACGAGAAAGAAACACACTCGCGTGATAATATGATTTCGGGGACGAAATCTTTTGAAGGAGGGGAGAATTTGTAACGCCAAGATACTCTTTTTATAATTATAAAAAAAGGGTAAATTGGTCATTTTACCTTGTAAGGGTAAAATGGTCTTTTGGACAGAAAAGTATTTGGTTTGAAATAATATTTTGAGTTTTGGACTTAAAATGTTATAAAAACTGATTTTTGGTCGTTTTACCGAAAAAGGGTATTTTGGTCATTTGACCAAGTCAACGACCAATTATGTAAAAATATTGTTGGTTGTGGCCAAAATGTAAGAAATGGAAGTTTTATTGTAATAAAACTTGATTTTGGTGGTCAAAGTTCAAGAAATGGAACTTAGGACCAAAAATGTAAAATTTTGTGGTATAAATAGAGAGTTTGACTCTCTTATTTGGTTGACCATTTGTGCAGCAACGGGAAGGCTTTTGGTGAGCGATTTCTGCAGAGATCATATGCCTTGAAGCTGAAAATTGAAATTATGAATTGGAATTGAAGTTTCCAAGCAATCAAGGTTAGTAAACTTGATGTTTAACCAAGTTCTTGATGGTGTTCTATAAAGGTTTTATAGAAACTGAAATTTATGAATTTCAGTTATGATTATGTGTTTAAGTTGATGTAATGCTTCCATTGAGTCATGCTAGAAAGGACTTAACTCAAGAAAATGGAAGTAGGTTGTTATTAGTGATGAATTTGAAGTTTGGGGTTGTTAGAACTAAGAACCCTAATTCTTCATTTTGATTGAATTGGTTGTTTTAGATGGTTGAAAACCTTGTTAAAGTATAAGGTTTTAGTCCTAGAACAAACCCCAATCGATTAAGGACCTGATTAAGGACTTAATGAGCCAAAACTGCTTGCTACAGTGCATAAATCGCGACTGGCCAGGGGGTCTGCCCAGGCGCCAGGCGCGGTGCGCCCAGGAGCCAGGCGGGGTGCGCCCAGGCGCAGTGCGCCCTGACCCTGGCGCAGTGCGCCTCCAAGGCAGTGGCCAAGCAGGAACTTTGAAACGCTAACTTTTGCGTTGCTTGTCCGATTAAGCTCAAATTTGGACCATAGGCTCGTTATGGTCTGAAAAGTTTGGGAAAATTTTTAGATTGAGTTTCCGACCCCTCGGGGGCACTGTAGACCGATCCGAATGTCCCGGTGAATAGTAAAATTCATATAAAGTTAGTAAACGGAAAGTTTATTAACTAGGCATTGTTTATAACAATGTTTTGTTGAACTCTAATGTATTAGAGTTAGTTGAAATGGGTATTAACCGATAATCATGTTGAAAATGATTAAATTATAGGTACGGGACAAAATTCTACGGATCGTATCGGAAGGCAAGAAACAACCGGGAATTTGATGCAGCTAGCATCCAGGTGAGTAATCTCACTGATACCATATGTGATATATGATGATTGAGTTGTTACAGGTTGAAACTGATTGTGGGACGAAATTGATAGTTCAAAGATACGTTGAAGAGACAAGATCGGATAAGCCGTGAGTCATTGCGATGACAAGAACGGAACCGTGAGTCTAGGCAATAACGGCTAATCCGTGAGCCATAACTAATTCTGGATTTTAATATCCAATGGGTGCAGCCTATATGGCTATGATTTTTGGATTGTATATCCAACCGGTGCGGCCTTCGGGCTATGTCTCCGATGCAGCCTTCGGGCTATGATTTGATGCGGCCTGTTGGCTATGACTCCGGTGCGGCCTTGTTGGCTATGTCTCCGATGCGGCCTTGTTGGCTATGACTCCGGTGCGGCCTTCGGGCTATGTCTCCGATGTGGCCTTCGGGCTAGGATATTTGGTGCAGCCTGTATGGCTATGATTTTGTTACAGGTACTTGGTGCGGTCTTTTTGACTATGATATCGGGTTATTAAACCCAGCTGGTACAGCCTACGGGCTATGAATTGTATATTGATAATGTTTTGGTGCAGCTTATATAGCTATGACAGGGTGCGGCTGTTAGCCATGATATATGATACAGTGTGCGGCTTAAATAGCCATGATATACGGTGCAGTCCGATGTGACTGAGAGAGATGGGACAGAAATAGTTGTATATGGTTATATGTGCAAATAACTGACGTGGTTTGATAATTGCAGGTTATCATGTTATAGTCTGCAAGACTATAATTTAGGATGTGAAATCCTAAGAGATACTTGGTCAGCCAGTAAGGCTAGGAGTTTGGATTTGATATCCAGACAGTATATGATTGTGTTTTGATACGTGTTATCTGTAGATTTGATTACTCACTGAGCTTTGTAGCTCATACTGTTTGTTACTGTCCCTGCAGGTTAGCATGATACTGATAGGGGACAAGATAGGGTCCGTGACTCGTGAAGTAGGACTCGTAGATGCTGTCAGTAGCAGCCCGGCTTTAAAGGAGTTATGGTATTTTTATACTCTCCTTGATACACTTGTACCCGTATTTATTAAAATGTACCCCTTGTTATGGTTTTATGTATTGAAACCTGTGTTTTAAATGAAAAAATTTTCAGGGGTATTTTTGTTTAAAAAGCCGGGTGTTACAGGTGGCGATCGGCGGTGATTGCAGACGACCGGAGAAGAGAAAGAGTGGAGGTCGGAGAAGAGGAAAGCGTAGGATCGGGTAGAAAGCCTGATTAGGGTTCCGGTGTTCGATTTGGGTTTTGAGAGAGAGAGAGAGAGAGAGAGAGAGAGAGAGAGAATAATGGTGGAGGGTATATTAATTGAGCATATAATAAGGTTTTATTTTACTAAAATGCCCCTCACAAATGATTGGTCCAGAATCAATCCTACAATCACACAATATTTAGAAAATGTATTTGAACCTACATCTATATATATATATATATATATATATATATATATATATATATATATATATATATATATATATATTTATATATATATATATATATATATATATATATATATATATATATATATATATATATATATATATGTTTGTGAATCTTAATAGATGACTAAATAACACATATCTAATTTCGGTCCTATTTGGTTTGGCATTCATTAGCTTGCGTTCTTCAGCTTAATGTTTCAAGATAAGAGTTTTTGTAAAAGACATTTATGATACTATTGGTAGTGTAATCGTCGTAATTTCATAAAAAATAATGTGAAATTTGTTAGATAATCATACATATATAACTATGGGTGGGTGTTTTATTCTATCAGATATCATTATGATTGCTCGAAAATGCAAAACCAAAATATATCTGGATAACCGACTAAACTGAAAATCTAATAACGTAAAAGCTAGTGTGCTAGCTGATAGCTGAAAAGCTTAATGTTGACCGATAAACTAACTACTAACAAATAGTGTTTGATAAAAACTAGCTGACATGTAGCTGAAAAATCAAAATGACATAAAATGTTATGTAATAGAGTGAGTTTTTAATAATTAACTAAGAGTATATTTAAGTGAATTCTAAGAAAGCTTATTATGCTTGTTGAAACCTTATTTTAACGCTTTTGTTTGGTGTGCTAGCTGAAAAGCTAGGTTTTAGGTTATAAGCTAGCTTTTTTATAAGCTACCATGACATAGCTTTATCAAAAATCTGTCTTACTGTAGCTTATCAAAAACCTAACTTGTAAGCTAATTTAGAAGCTATTTTAGTGGTCTTATCAAACGCTAAATTACAATAAACTAGCTTATAAGTTAGCCTATATTAGTTAAATATAGTTTAAGGCTATGTTTGCCAAATTAACCGAAAAACTAGCCATTAACTGAAAACTCTAGTTGATAAGCTAGCCTATTTCTGTTAAATAGGGTTTAAGGCTATGTTTGGCGAAAAACTAGCCGCTAACTGAAAAACTAGCTAAGTGCTGAAAAACTAGTCAAGTGCTGAAAAACTAGCTATTAGCTAATAGAAAATAGTGTTTGGTAATAAAACTAGGCGATAATATAACTGAAAAATTAAAATAACATAAAATGGTATGTAGAAAAAATGATTTTTTTTATAATTAATTAAAGGTATATTTAGGAGAATTGTAAAAAAGACTTCATAAACTCATTGAAGCCCTAGTTTAAGGTTGTATTTTGCAAGCTAGCTTTTAGTTTATAAACTAGCTTATCAATAAGTTACATCAATATAATTTATAAGCTATTTTAGTGGTTTTACAAAATGTTAAATAAGTTATTTTTTGGTTTGTCAAACATAACAAACCAAAAAAACTCAAAAAATAAGTTAGTTGTGACGCACCAAAAACATAAGTAACTTTAAAAAAAATTATAAGCTATTTTTTAACTTGTCAAATATGACAACCTAAAAAATCGAAAAACAAACAAGTTGTGATATGTCAAACGTACCTTAATAATACTGAATTTTCAATCTACGGAAGTCTTTTCATATACTTATTAGTTAGAAACGGAACTTTTTGATTTGACCATTCAAGACTTTAATAATAATTGGGTACCTCAACAATAAAATTATAGGTATCAATATTATACTTTTTTTGACAAAAATGCAAAAATAGTCTCTATGATTTGCTGTTTTTTGTGGTTCTGGTCCAAACATTTACATTTTTGTATAGTTGGTCTTTTTACAGAGGTTTCATTGTGGATATGGTCCCTGAATTGTCTATTTTTTCCTTTTAATTTCGTTTTTCTTTTTCTTTTTACCCATTTACATTTTTTAATAATTAAAGAAAATAAAATATTCACCACCCCACATCCGACCCCCTATCTCTCTCTCCCTCTCTCTCTCTTTCTTTCTATCCCTTCTCTCTCTCTCTCTCTCTCTCTCTTATTCTCTTACTATTTGCAGAAGAACAAAAAATCTAAAAAATCCACAGTAACAACACAATTCATTCAATCAAGATCCATATAACAAATTAATATCTAGATAACACAATCGATTCAATCATGATCCCAGATAACAAAACTCGATTCAATCAACATCCAGGTAAACAAAGTTGATTTACAGACAACTTTTTCTCGTATAATCAGAAGCGGAAAGGAGATGAATTTGGGTGATTCCAACATACCTTGTGCTCGATTTGCTGATAGCAATCAAGATCCCTTATTGAAACACGTTTGATAAGAGTGATTGAAACATACCCGGTGCTATATTTGCTCAACGTTTTCCGCTCATCACCACCTTCACACCGATGTCCGCCACTATGAACTATCACTGGCGGATCCCTCTGTCGCTGCTCCCTGAACACCATCAACGATTTCTACGCCTTTCGTTTCCCTATCATCGTCCCATTAACCGAAATCGACACCAAAGAAGGAATAACCCCTTCTTGAAGCACCATCTCACTACACTTATCACTTCTGGTGCACAAAATCGGCAAACACGACGCCGCCTGCTCCTGCACCTTCGGTTCCCCCATATCCTACAACATCGATAGCCCACTAACCAGACTCGAGACCTCTATGATCTCTGTTCGACCCGAATTGGTCACATCTATGTTTATTAAAACCGCAATTGCTTTATCGATCCACGAGCGGGAATCAGAGTCGGCAAGAAATGGTTGCAGGGCGATGCTTCTCACTATTTAGGGTTTCTATTTGGATAGGGGTTATATCTTAGAAGAATGAGGTGGAGACGGAAGGGGGTGAAGAGGTTGTGTCTGATTTTCAGGAGAAACATCTCCCGATAGTGATTTAGTTTAAGGGAAAGGATGAGGGTGAGATCGGACAAGAGAGAGGGAGAGGGAGAGAGAGAGAGAGAGAGGTAAAAACTGAAGAAAGGAAGGGGGACTTTTTGTTTTCTTTATTTATTAAAATATATAAATGGATAAAAAGAAAAAGAAAAAGAAATTAAAAAGGTAAAATAGACATTTCAGTTTAGGTAGGGACCAAATCCACAAAGAAACCAGTAGAAAAATATTATCTATACAAATTTGCAAATGTTTAAACCAAAACCACAAAAAAATCAAACCACCTGAACCATTTTTGCAGTTTTGTCTATTTTTTTCTAATATTCGGTACTTTTTATTTTAATATCTAGAGTAAACTGCAAATTTGGTCCCTGTGGTTTACACAAAAATGTGGGTACAGTCCAAAAAGTTTTCAACTTGCACCACTAGTCCAAAATCGAAAATCTTTTGTGGTTATGGTCCCTGAGACATTTGAAAAGACTGTTATACCCTTTTGATTTCTTTTTCTATATATTTTTCATATTTCTTTAATTAATTTTAATGTTTTATTAAAAAAGAAATGGCTCTCTCCCCCATCTTCTTCCTGAACCACTAGTTCACTGTGTCATTCTCAAAGCTTGCAAAGAGCTTAGAATTACTTCCAGAATGCGTAGTCAACACCTTCCAATCCTTTGTTGCTAGAGGCTACAGCACAAAAACAGAGATAGTTGCAGGTTCACCCATAGCACCATTGGCGAAATTGAAATTAAGATCGTAAACTTAAAACCTAACCTGCAACTCGAATCCTAACCTTAAATCTAAACATGAAACCACAATCCAAACCAAACCTGATGATAATCGCGATCAGAAGAATTGGAATTAACACACCCACCCAACCCCCCTCTCACTCTCTCTTCTATGTCGTTCCATTCCCCACTCCCTTTCTATGAAAAAACCAACCTGCTAAAATCAATGGAACTGGTCCTATTTCACCTTTCAACTATTTAAAGCTCTCATCGCTTTCTTTATCTTTTAATCTGATCACCTGGTAGCTCCTGGAGCTGATTAGTGGTTTGATTCTGTGTTCGCAGGGAAGCTACCGAAGAGTGTGGGTTCCTTGAAGAAGTTAACTGGGGATCGGTTGAATAATAATTATTTCTCCGACGATGTTCTTGGTGGGTTTGATTATGTTGAGGTTTTGGATTTGTTTTCTAATGGTGTCTGAAATTTGCAGAGACGATTCCGGCAAACGTCGTCGTCGATCTCACGTTCAACAATCTCACCTTTCAAATCCCATAATTGTTGTCTGTATCCCACCTCGAAATTACTGGTACGCTTCTCGTCTCTCGACTCCTGTTTCCGCCGTTAAATATCACCGGCTACGACCCCCACCGCCCAATCTCTGACAAGTGTTTGATCTAATCCCCTCGTTTTGTCAGGTCTGCGAGCGTTGCATAAGTTGAATGTACTTACATGAACTCAAAATCCCCTCGTTTTACCAACACTTACCGAACCTGAGTTTTATGTCAACTGTGAAGATTCCTTTGAATTAATTAGAAAATTGGTTGAAGTAAAGAAGGAATATGCAATTGGAATCGCCATTGATGTGAAGAACTGTTTGTGGGATTTTGTTTGATGGATTTATAACTTTATAAGTGGGGATTGGGGATGAATAAGTGTCGTATATCTTCAAGTGGAACAAAATCAATTCGAGGGTAGTAGAGAGGATACATGGAGATCAATGAAATCACACGACGGTGAGGAAGAGGGAAAGGAAGAAAGAAAGAGAGAGATTAAGAAAGAGGGTGTGGGGTGGGCCTGTATAATAAAACATTAAAATAATTAAAGAAATATATAAGAAAATGTTAAAAAGAAATTAAAAGGGCAAAATAGTCATTTCAACTTTTTCAGGGACCAAAACCACAGAGAGTTTTCGATTTTGGACTAGTGGTGCAAGTTGAAAAGTTTTTGGACTGTACCCACATTTTTGTATAAACCACAGGGACCAAATTTGCAGTTTACTCTAATATCTAAAACAATATAGTTGTCAATTTATACAAAAAATGACTTTTAGAAAAAATGTTTGGCATAAATATTAAATTCCAAAAATTGTAAAAGAAATTTGGTGGGAACAGAGATAGAGGAAGAAGACTATCTGAGCCACCGCATGACCATTTCTCCCACGCGCAGTCGAGCAACAATCAATAAATTGGAAAATCTGAGAAGGTATTGACAAAAGAAAATTCACAAGGAAAATCTCTCGTCAATTTGAAGTAATTCAGCTACAATTAGTAATATTTTCGTTTGATCTTTCAGATCATCGCATTCGTGGTTCCAGTATGCTCCGATCGATTCGTGCATAAAAGGTAATTTATTCATCTCTTTTATGATTATAGTTCTTGTTGAGAACCTCTGTCAGTTAGTGGTTGTGGATCTGAGCTTAAATTTGCTTTGAGGAGTTGTTTGTTGGTGAATTTTTGCGATTTGCTTAACTTTTTGCGTGATTCTAGTGGCAAATGATCGAAACCTAGCTCTAATTTAAAACGATTAAGCTGAAAAACTCTCTCGTCTGCTTCGCTTGTATTGGTTGGTTAGAAACGTAAGATTGTTCTTCGCTTAGCAGCAGATGAAAGAAAACTCACCGTTAGTCTTAGTGGCTACAGGATTACTTGTGACAGCTTTCAGTTTAATTCAGCTCAATTTTATCGATTACTGTTGTGGTCATGTCAATTTTCGTTGGGAGAGCTTTGTTAGTGATCTTATAGGAACAAAAAGCAAGTAAGAAGGAAAAAGTAGCTTACGAAACTTTCAATCGATAACAAAATTGAAACAGACAGCAATCTGGCTTGTGCCAGCCTGTGACTTTTAACTTTTTGTGACTTAAAAAAAGGGTAGCCCTTTTGTAGAGGGTGAAACCGACAAATTTAGAACAAGAGACAACTTGTACAAATTTCTAGGACATATATGTTCTCCTTCAAGAATCAATGAACATTGCTAAATAATTTAGGTGGCTGCTTGCTACAAATATGACTTTTCACACTCCATTTTTTCTGTGTTACAAGGTTAAGCTTCACAAGAAAGTGTTGTTGAATCAAACAGACATGAGTTGTAGCTGCTTTGGTTCTAAACGTGTTCAAAAGAAAGAGATAACCACTCATCGGGAATTAGAAGGTATGCATATTATCTCAACTGCCATTTCCTATTCATTTACATAATCAAAAACTTCACTTTTGTATCTTCAATTTCTTATTTTTAAATCTAACCTTACATTGTAAACAGGTATTTCTTTTGACAATATAAGAAACTTTTCATATAAAGAATTACGGCTAGCAACAGATGACTTTGACCGAAATGCAAAGATAGGGCGAGGAGGTTTTGGAGTCGTTTACAAGGTAGACACACACACACACACATACATAAATACATACATACATACATACATACATATGAATATATATGCCTACATGTGAAATTCATACTTGATCAAAATCTTAGGGAATCCTGAAAGATGGAAAACAAGTAGCTGTAAAGTCCCTTTGTGCTGAATCAAAGCAAGGGGTTCGTGAATTTTTAACAGAAATCAATACAATATCAAATGTGAGGCATCAAAACCTAGTCGAGTTGATCGGGTGTTGTGTTGAAGGAACTCACCGTATTTTAGTGTACGAATTTTTGGAAAAGAACAGCCTTGACTATGCACTTTTAGGTAATCAAGAAAGTCAAAACTCATACTAAATTCATTCTTTTTTATTTTTAATTAACTACCAACTCTTTGATAACTTGTTACAGGTAAAAAAATCCATATTTTAGAGCTCGATTGGAAACGAAGATCTGAGATATGCATTGGTACAGCACGTGGTCTTGCATATCTTCATGAAGAACTTGACCCACATATTGTGCATAGAGATATTAAAGCGAGCAATATACTTCTAGACAAAGATTTCACCCCCAAAATTGGAGATTTCGGATTGGCTAAACTTTTCCCAGATACCATCACTCACATAAGCACAAAGATAGCCGGAACAACGTGAGTCCGTATCACTTTATTTTAAAATACTCAAATGCAAGAAATAGCAACGTACTTTCATTGATTTATTTAAAATTCCATTTATTGTTTTTTCAGTGGTTATTTGGCACCTGAATACGTATTGGGCGGACAATTAACACTGAAAGCTGATGTTTATAGCTTTGGGGTCCTTGTTCTTGAGATAATAAGCGGTAGAGGAAGTTCAACATCAGGTTGGGGTGCATCTCAGAAACTTCTACTAGAATGGGTATGTTGTATTTTTACTATTTTGCCCTATTGATAGAGTAAATCCAAATCCGCTCGATTTTGACAAATTTATTTATTAAAAAGGCATGGGAGCTGTATGAAGAGGGGAAACTTGTGGAAATGGTGGACCCGGATTTAAAAACATACAACGAAGAGGAAGTGATAAAGTACATAAAAGTAGCGTTTTTTTGCACTCAAGCAACAGCGAGTCGTAGGCCGGTTATGAGCCAGGTTGTGGACATGCTGTCGAGAAACATTCGACTAAACGAAAAAGAACTGACGCCGCCGGGTTTTTTCCAGGAATCAAGCGGGAATAAAAAGGTATCATCTGAGGCTTCCACGAGTCGCCAGATAAGTTCTTTTCCCACCACAATTACACAAGTGACCCCTCGATAAAGAGACCATAGTAATAGTATATACAATTGATTATTTATGTAGAAATCGGATAAGACGGGGTGACTGTCTTAGCCGTCAATTGTAGCCGACGGCTAATGTAAATCCGAGTCGGCCAACTTTATTTGTTGGGACAATGTGTGCGAGTAAAGAGAAAGAGTGAAAGACGGAAACCTAACGCCAATTGGGCATGTCTTTTGACTGTAGGTTGATGGCGGTTTTTGGTGTAGATGTCGAAACTCGAAATATTCAAGTAATTTTGAATTTGTTTGTATATGATCAAGACTTGATTTAAGGGTATATTGGATTGATGGAGATGCATATAGGGTTTTTGCTACCACCATGTTCCTTCTTTTTGTTGATAGGGTTGATGAAGCGAACGGAAAATATAGATCAGAATTATGTTCAAGAAAACAATAAATTTTTGAGTCGAGATCTTATACAAACACGATTAAATAACATTTAACATGGTTCACTCGAACAAAACGACATCCACACACAAACTAGTGAGAGTTTATATTGATATCCGACAATTACACTTTTTTGCAATCTGCACTTAGGGTTACAAACAATCATAGGTGATGTATTACCAAATTTCTGCCTAAATGCAGCCACACCACAATTACGTTCCAAGATCGTGGTTCTAGAATTTTAATTGTGGTCCGAACTCCATGCTTGGTCGGCAATGAGGTTAAAAGAGAAGATAATTAGATAAGACTCCCAATTTAATATTCTCAACTTTGTACAAATCTCAAGTGGTATTAAAAGATCACAATGAAGGAAATTCGACATTGAGATGTCATATTTAAATTTTGATTGAATGCTTACAAACTTATTTGTCTTTTCCTGATAATCATGGAACCACTTCAAAGATACACAACCTTATGAGAAAGGGAAGGGGAAGGGGATATCATGCTGAGAGAATGGGAACATCGAAAATGAAATACCAGAAGAAGTTGCACATGATTTGCCAACAACCCCTACTAATTTAGGGGAAGGCAAAGAAGAGACGCTAAATCCAAAACAATGACTACATATATGGTGAAAATCGTTTTGAAAGAGAAAACGACAATAATGTCCATGAACATTGATGAGATCTAAAGCAATATTGTCAATATCGAGATCCTACATAAGACCGTTTTTTGGTTTGCAAGATCGGGATCGGGATCGTAGGATCCTACAAAAAAGCATAATTATAAGAGTGGAAAACATGATAAATATGTCTCTAAAGTGTTGTTTGTTTTTGAATGAGATTTTGTCATAAATATCGAGATCCTACATAAGACCGTTTTTTGGGCTTTAGTAGACATAAAATTCATAGAAAGACAAAACCGAACATTTACGAAAAGTTAAGGACTTTTATGACAAAAGCCCTTTTTGAATTGATAAAACGTCTACAGTTTGCGGACCACATTTGTAGAAGAAGTGGTGGATTAAATGTCTGTAGTCTCCACGAAAAATATTGTTTGTTTTTAAAAGTCTGCAAACTGTTAAAATAAACTGAAATTTAAATAAAACGTTGTAATCTTTTTTTTTGGTTTAATTTCTTTTTTTGACGAAACACGCATCTTTTTTCTTAAAAAAATCAATATGTTAACAACAATGACAACGATGCATCAATCTCGTAAGAATAATATAAAACGGTTATTTTGTAAATCATATACAACATAAGAAAAAAAACACACAAGTCCACATTCTGAACATTATTGCATCAATATTGACAATGCATGTTTTTTTATAATAATTACATATCCTTTTTGAACAATTATTAGTTGATTTTATTTACAAGTTTTAATTTTTTATATTTATGTAATAATTATAAAAAGAAAAATAAAACAAAACAAAAAAACAAAAACATAAAATAAACAAAAAGAAAAAGAAAAAATAAAATAAACAAAACAAAAGAGTGCATTTTTTTCATAGAAGACGTCTGCAAAAAACCTCTTCCCACCTGCAGATGTTAGTCCATGTCTTTTTGGACAATAGGGCACGCAGACATTTTGACGTCTGCAGTCTTCTAAAACACAAACAGTCTACAAACAAAACATCTTTCTGCCCGTAGACATAAGTGGTTAGAAGAGCTTCTAACCAAAAAACAAATATCCCCTAATAGTGAAAGTCAGAATGAAAAGTGAAAACAAGCTAGGGTTATATACTAATTTGGTGGTTCCTGTGTTCTTCTATTCAATAGATAAAGTAAAGGTATATAACTAAAAAAGTAAGTCAAATGTTTGACTTTTGACCGAATGAAATGTTGTTTGTTGATTTGTTGACCGAATGCAAAGGTAGGATCAGACCGAATCTGAATCCTACGATCCCATACACAATATTGTATTGTTTACAATCTCATTACGATCCAGTAAAATTTTCAAAGTTAAGATCCTAGAATCTTAGGATCAAAATATCGATCCTGATTGGGCGCCTGACAACCTTGATCCAAAGACATGTCAATAACATAGATCTTTACAAATATAGTATATTTGAGAAAATAAAATTTACTAATTTTCTATGTATTTTATAATCAATTCAAAATAATATTCATTTTGATTGGAGAAAATAAGTAGTAGAAATTTCGTTTTTCACTAGGTTTCATGGAAAAAATGTTGGACATGTTGGACGGAATAATGCATTTTTGGAACCCGACCCGAGACGGGTTACTCTTAGGCCAGTTACTAACTTCAACCCTTGGGCCGGAATTAATAACCCGGGCCGTTCCAATGCCCAGTTATGCACACCTTTAGTCAATTTTCGGTATAAAACGCAAATCCATGTTTGAAGGCGATTTTACTTGCCTATATATTTCTAATAAATCCAATTATTTTGGAGGTCATCACATAAACCAGAAAACGAAAATAGGAACAGTTCATGCCATATACTATAGTTTTAATTATTATTATTATTTGAGATCGCAATAACCAGTTTTGCAACAAATTCAAACACAGCAATAAAAAAAAGAAAAAATCATTTAGTATCTCAAAACCATTAACATCATCATCATATAAGCAAAAGCAAAAATCAAAATAAAAAACTCTTACACCAACCACAGTAATAACAAACTCGAAACAACACCGTAATCGTAACACAAACACAGAAACATAACAACGTCTAATCCTCTGTATCATACAGTAGGAAATTATACGATCATGGTCCGAAAACTAACCTGAAAATCTTTATATCAAATACGATTTAAGCAACAGGCTGTTCCACCGCTGCAGCCGGTGCTTCGGGAGTAGTACCATTCGAGGCAGGTACTGCTTCGGTAACTACCGGTGCTGCATCCTTTCCATCTTTGGCAACTTTTTTGTCATCTTTGGCGGCTTCCTTTCCGTCTTTGGCGGCGGCAGGTGGCGGTGGTGGTGGGACCATGTGGGCGGGTGGTGTGTGTTTGAGCTTCACCAAGATGTGACGCAACCTTGAAAGGTCAGTGGGTTTTCCTGGTTTGGGTCCTTGGACGACTGTAATTGAGGGTTTCTTGTCTTTGTCCTTTTTGCCTCTTTTTTCAATGTTGGGAACCTCACGAGGGATCAATTCTGCTATTGCTTTCCAGTATTGTTTGTCAGCTTCTTTGTGGAATGTCTCTTGTTTTGCTACATACATCTATTAAAAACGGGTGTTATATATTTGTAGTTTAACTCAAGAATGCATTGTGATAATTGGTAAATATTTTTTTATGATGATATTACCTTTTCGCCTTCTCTATTGGTGAGTTTGTTTGTTTCAATGTTGCGAAGTCTCTTTTCATGGAAAGCTTTTATAAAGTCTTCACCTTCTTGGATGATTTGGCTTCTTAGCTCCTTTTCTTGGTTCTCCTTCTCCTCTAAACGAATTGCATTCAATCTGCACATGGAGCGTGATGTATGCTAAAACATATTTCTTCTAAATCTACACATCTCTAAGACATGTGAATATGTTTGTAGTTGAATCCTCTTTTATTTGTAATAAGTTAGGCTAAATTGCTCGCATGACCGAGTACATGTCAAGTCTATGTTGAATAGTCTGACTTGATATTGAAAGTAATATAACTTAGCTATACATTTACAGTGAATTCTGCAAGTATTTTTGAATCTAAATAGGATCAATGTAAATCAAATCATTTGCATTATGGACAGATCTTAATAGTGTAGGTTGCAAGTAGTATAACTCCTTATAAGTTCTCAGAAAAATATTCGATTTTAATTTGCATGATATAGATATACGTCTTGTTAATGTAAATTTGAGCACGAAATTAGAAGATCGCACTTTTCACTTTAGTCTTCACATTTGAAAAAGTTTCAGTTCTGGTCATCCGCAGATCTGTTAGTTCCTAAAACATTAATATGGAGACCAGCAACACATAATATTCCTAAGATAAATTGGATGAAATGCTGAATGTAATAGTAGTATTGTAACTCTGACATAGAATTCACTCTGGACCTGAGTGGTATGTCTCATATGCTTACGAGGAATCTAGTTTTTTGATATGATTCATTTGCCAAACTAGATAAAACACCAAGGAAAACACTTCAATATGATATAAGTAAACCATATAACACATTGGCAGCCACAAAGCCACTAAATCTCGATGGTTTTCAGGAGATTATTATGGTATAATGAGTATAAATCTCGATCAAGCACGTTTGGTAACGTAATTCTGATTAGATCCAGTGCAATTATAGGTGATCAAGGAAATACTACAAGATCTACGATAAATAAGAAACGACATGTAATATAATCAATTTGAAAATGCACCAGATCCAGAGAATTGAAACCTCACCTTCGCCATTCGCGAAGAGCAAACCCCTCTTCCCGCATCTCACTCGGAGGCGGGAGCACTGGTCCATCAGAACTAAAAAGTCCATCAGCGTCCTCTCCAACATCGTAATCCTGGCTCACACCGTTCGAAATCGGGATCGAAGAAGAATCAAACGGTGAAGAGGTCTGAGGCGGCTGGGAGTACTGATCCGCATCTGGATTCGAACCGAATCCAAACGGATCTGGACTGTCTACAGATTGGTGAGTGACGTGCTCACCATCAGCAGGAAATTGATACGCCGGAGTATCGGCGGTGGAAAAGTTGGAGTATGAATCGTTGTTGTCAAAGTAACCTTCATCAAATTGACCGGAAGATGGAATCGTCGTTGATTCTTCGCCGTCGACGCTGAACGTATCGAACGACGACATCTCTCTCTAGATTTGCTCCTTCTTTCTCTCTCTAGATTTACTCCTTTCTCTCTCTGTAAATCTCTCTCGCTTAGTCGCTTCTTAGCCTGTTTTCATGGCAGCCTCTTATATCCCCTTTTCTCATTTCTAGCCCTTTCTTTTTGTGTAAAAACTTTCAAAATTTTCGGATTAGCCCCAAAAGTTTCTTAATTTAGAAATAAATAATTCGTTGTGGAACCGTAAAATCCAAAAACCGAGTTGTAAATCATAATATAATGATATACTTGGTTTGGTGGTCACCTTTTGTTATAAAAAAAAAGTAAAATACAAGTTGATTCATAGTCATACCTAATAGTTTTACTATTATGAAACATGGATGTTTAAATAGGAAAGAAGGTTTAAATTTGTAGCCAAAAAACAAACTCAAAATCCATTCCTAATTCGTGGTTCGCTTGTTGTTCTAAATTGACATCGAATTGATGTTTTGCAGTCTAGTTTATCGATTCTCATATGCTCAATTTTGGTTCTGATATGGTCCATCCCAATTTTGTATTTGCTCTTAACAAAATTGGTTTTTGAATTGAGTAATCTAAAATCCTTTTAACAATTCTTCTAGAGTAATTAAAGTGTTGTAACATCTCTCAAGATCCAAAAATAGACGTTATATAAGATGCTTGCTAATCCTTACCCACTAGGCCGTCAAGTGGTGGTTCTCAAAATCCAAAAATAAACCCATGATATATAAGCATGGTATCATGTAGTAATGTTCTTACTCTTTGGATATATTATATATTTAGTTTGGGCGGGTTTAACTAATGAGCTATTAACTAAAAGGAACTTATTTGGGGACTTATATCACCCCACAACTAGATCCTCAAAATTTACGCAAAATAAAATTGTTACTCACAAAATACACCTTGCGACTTGCGACACGAAGACAAATGGTTCCCACATATAAAATGTCATTTTTGTCTATATTTATGTCGTTTTGTGTGCAAACAACACTCAAGGTCTCTCTATCATGTCAACTCATTATAACTTTTTTATGCCGAAACTAGCATCGATGTAAGTAAGGGCGAGCGCTTGGACAGAAAAACCAAACCGGAATCGGAACCGCACCTGAACTGGTTACATCCCTAGATGCAAGTAAGACATCAATCCTTCTTAGTGAGTACATTTAACAATCAATGGGTTTAAAACATACGTCTAAGTACACTTTGGCATTTTAGATTGTTTCGTAACAAGATTTGTGATTTATTTCAATTGTTTGATGGCATATCAGAAATGATGTTGTCTGTTTGTAACTTCTTATTTTATTATAGAATGTATTTAGAGATAAAACATAATTTGCGGGTCAAACCATGGAGTTGAATATTAGCTTCCCCTTGGGCTGCACAAAAACTCACTACAATATGTTCGGGTCATAGCAATACTTAGATTTCGTTGTTTTTTTTTTTTTTCATAACTTTCCAATCGCTTTTCCAAAACACTTGATTATTTTTATACTTTATCTTTTGTTATGAGGTATACATACCAATATTTGTATAAAAACATAATTTGAGAGTCAAACTTTGTTTCTTTTTTCTATTAAGTCGTGAATTGATAAAGGATACTAAATGGATAACGATATATGTATAGATACAATGTTATTGATTTATATATTGTTTCTTTTCTATACTGAATTAATTGTCTGAATATGAATAAATAACTATTTCGCCCTCATGTTTGAACTTGAAAAATAACAAAAAAAATCATTTATTTAATAACTGTTATAAATTAAAATTGTACGTGTTCATATTAAAAAAATTATAAAAATAAAAAATAAATGATTAATAACTTAAATTGAGCATAATTTCAAAGTAAGTTCAAATAACAAAATTAAATTTAAAGAATTAATACTTACATATATATTGGGTTAAACAAAAATAACGAGCAGATGAAATTCATATGCTATTTACACCATATAATAGTGAAGAACTCAATATATAAGTATGAAATAAACTATATTACTCATAATTTTTTATATAAATATGCTTTTCATTAGGATAAGTAAGAGCGACTTAGAAAAACAAAATATAAAATCATGACTTAGTGTTAAGAACATATATATGACATGAACAAAATCTGTTATGGATCCATTTTATTCCTAAATCGGTTTTGGTCCCTAAAAACAAACTCAAACTAAAATCAAACTAAGATCATATATATATATATATATATATATATATATATATATATATATATATATATATATATATATATATATATATATATATATATATATATATATATATATATATATATATGTGTGTGTGTGTGTGTGTGTGTCTATATATATATATATATATATATATATATATATATATATATATATATATATATATATATATATATATATATATATATATATATATATTTATTCATTTGAGACCAAGGGAGTTTCGTGAGGCATGGTGATGCAATGTTGACCACTCATTTCGAGTGTCAACAAAAAAATTAAATAATGGAAAATAAAATAAAATAATTGCAACAATTTTTTTTCGTCATTTTTATCCACAAAATTAAAAAAAATTATAATAAATAAAACAAAATTTATAAAAATCACCATTTTTAGGGTGCACGAAGTAAGTCATAGATCACGCTGGTTCGAGCTCAGGCTGGAGGCGGTACTGCCGACCCATGGTCTCGGGCTCGCACTAGATGGTGATCGGCGGGTTCGGGTGTGGGGTGGTGAAACTGCATGATCTTTCATGTTTGTAAAAAAATTAATTAAAAATTTTACCTACTCCTATAAATACCACATTTACCCATTTAAAAATCATACATTTCTTTCTCAACCTCTTACTATTATAAAACTTTCTCTCAAGTTTTAAAAAAATGGCAGGAACGACAATAGGCTTGTTCGCTCATAGACTAAAAGAGAAGATGTGGCTTTGACAAAAGTCTGGGTCGACACCTCCGAAGAATTGGATTTGGCAGCCCGTCGCGCATTCTGGACTCGTGTTGAGGAAAAGTTTCACACAAATATGGGCACGGTTCATTATCGGAGTAAGGATATGTTTAACAGCAAATGGAAATATTTGATAAGAAAATGGATACATTTTAATCAAATTTACTTAAACTTATATTTAACCGACCCAACGGGACAACCGACAATATATGGTACCATCCATAATGTTTCAGAGGTTCCAGATACTCTTGATACTCGCTCAAAGATCACTCTAGTGATTTCGAATATCACCTAAGTCATTTCTAGTTTCTAGTTTGAGAAAAGAGAGAACTGTTACAATCTCTCTGAGGAGAGGCCTAAAATTTTTTATATAGGTTGTCACGAGTCTAGTTGAGTCAAGATGCGTGTCGAGATGAGTTGAGTAAACCTTGTTCCAGTTCCTTCTGTCGATGGATCATTAAACAAGCCGTACAACAGTATCGGGTGACACACAATAGAGACTTTATACACATAGAAGCGTGGAATGTTGTGAAAGACACACTTAAGTTTTTTTTTAGGATTTAATTTTCTGTATTTAGGTTGTTTTTTATTTGTTTTGTAATTGTGTGCTTTTTTAATTAAATGTTATTTGACTTTTTAATTTTATTTAATATGTATTTAATATTATTAGAAATATTAAATTAAATGTTATATTATTTTTTTTAATTTTTTTTTTGGAAACGACGGATAATAATTTGGAGTGCTCGGAACGTTATAACGGATCCGGTAACCGGGCAGGCCGCAATCGCCTGTGTTCCCCCCCCCCCCCCCCCAATCGTCTCTCCTTGGAAAATCCCCCACATGGGGTTAGTCGGAGTAGAACTTGCGACCTCCACCCATGGGTATATAACCCAATGCCTCTTCCCAGCTAGATTGGAAGTCATTGGCTTAATTTTTTTAATTGATAAATGAATTTAATAATCGAAAATATGATGTGGCATCGTGGGTTCGATGGAAACTGCTTCCATCAGTCTATGGGTGAAAGATGAGAAAGATAGAATTGAGAGAGAGAGTGAAAAAAGTTGACGTAGCGAGTGAGTTCGGTGAAATTGGAGGGAACTACTCCCTCACCTTTAGAATATTATGTGTAACATTAATAACATTAATTAAGTTGGTTGTAGTATACGTGCACTTGTGTGTAAGATGCTATTTAATAAGAACATCATTTTAAATATTATTAATATAGAAAATATTATTGAAGCCAAACTACAATTTAATGCTACAACGTTAAAGGTTATTTATTTAAATCATACTTGGGATAATAAAATTGGAAAATTATTTGTTTAGTGAGAATTTTGAAACTTTAGAACTCAAAGTTGCGATCCTAATGGAATCTTTGTATGTTGTTTAGGAAAAATAAAGTATCTCAGTTTCGCAAATGTACAAAGTTGTTTACATTTTTTCTTCTCAAAAACGTATTTCGAAACTTACAAATTCCAAATTGATAGTCATTTTGGCTATTATTTAAAACATGGTCAAAACGGGGGAGACTAATTTATTAGATTTCTTTCAAATGTTTAAATGTCCCTCATAATCGAGGTGTAAAATTTCACTAATAGAGGCTTAGTGTCAAGAATCTTGCATTACATCATATATATACGTATTTAAGAGAGGGCAACAATGTTTAGGGGAAAAAAATAAAAGATACAGGATATTCTTATAATGAAGATCGATTCACAGAGGTTAATGGATAGCCAGGTTTCATTTTGATGGCGATTTGAAATGGTATGTACGTATTTGCAAGTCTCTGGTTCAAAAAACGACTGGGTAATGGACTGAACTCGTATTATGACAAATCACTATAGACACGTTATCATCCACCTACATATACTAATGTAAAACCTCTTAATTCTTTGATCAAATAAGATCTAAGTTTCTAACATTCAACTCAACATCTAACTGAATTCGCTTTAGCTTTGAAAAAATTAAACCAAATCAAACCATAGAATCCACCCAAAAGGAACCATACCCGTTGATTCCGGTTGATTCATTCCTAACTTTTAAATTAACAGTGTATCGTACTATTATTTTACGTGACGGATACTTATATTTATTTTTACAACTCGTAACAAATTGTAAAACCATTTATACGTCAACGGTCAAACTGAAGATGATATTTTTCGACCAGTATCTTTTGAAAAATGTTTATTTTCTTATTTCCAAACTTTGACACATTCGATAGTTTATGATATTAAAATTTTAAACCTAGCATTACAAACAAACTATGAGTAGATAATCACTACACAAGTCATAGATGGTTGATTACGCAAGGTCCCAACATGATTAAACAAACTTTTAGCATGTTAGCATGTACTTACACGTCTTTTATACCTCTATTATCGAAAGTTTTCTTTTCTACTATAACTAAAATTGAATAATTTCCTTACTAAAAATACCATTCTATTAAAGTAAATCACATTACTGAGAATAAAAAGATCATCAGATTAAAGAAAACGGCAATTACATTCTTCGACGGGAAGCGTGGCCATTACCGTCATTCCGTGAATATCAACCAAAAAGAAGAAAAAAAATGGACCTCTGACAACTACAAATTACAAAAGTTACAGACATTGTATCTAAAGAGAGTGGGGCAAAATCATCTTTGGCGAATCATCCATCACGCCAAATCAAGATACCGCGTTGTTTGCCAATGACAGTCTCCGGCGTTGGCGGCACAACCACCTTCTCCCCCCATCCCACCGGAAAAAGCAACCGAGAATGGGGCAAGAAAAGGTTTCGAGTCAATAGTTTGGGTTTTGTACGTGGAGTCAGAAATAATCTGCTTCCCCATCTTTGTACACCATGAATCCAAGTTCAAAAGAAGCAAACAAGGGGGGGGCCAAGAAGCTCCCAAAGGCTTTGTTGGTCCTGATGGTTTCATTCTCGTATTTACTTTGTTGAAACAAACCAAGCTTTTTGTAGTTAGGATTGTTAAAGATTTCCGATAAATTCATCGTCAAGGAACCGGGGAGGCGTTTTTCGGGTATCGTGCTGATGATGGCATTCGTTGCAGAACTCTTGGGTACTCTTGTCTAAATCGTTTGGCTGGCATTCCTTGAAACGATCTGATTTATATTAAACAAAAAGAAATGTTTTCATATTATTATTATTATTTTAGAACAAGATTGTGTCAAAGTTGGAAAAAGCCTAGTGACCTGGGAGAAGGTTGACGTTTTTGTGGGTATTGTCCGATCCGTGCTTTCAAATTTACAAACGCGGTTTCAGCAGCCTGAGAGTAAAGTAAAACAAACACATTACAACCAATCAAAATTAATTATGAAATTTTGTACGGGAAATAAATACCTGCATCTTAGCTTCATCCCATGTTAACCCGACTCCTTTACCCCACACTTCCCCGTCTATTTCAACCTGGAAACATGGCAAAACGAGAAAAAGTAAAATTACAACGAAATTTTCAAAAATAATAACGAAATTCCATAAAACAATGATCGGTATTTTACCTGCGCGTATAATTCGTTGTTGGGGCCCATATTATTTGAAACTTGCGGTTGAGGTTGGAAAGTCATGCCCAAACCCTCCATCATGCACTGAAATGATCCAAAGGTAAGATTTTTGGGCAATAAATAAATAAAAAAAAAAAAAAGTATTTTTTTAAAAAAGGTAATGAGATGTTACTAGTTCGTTAAGGGCAGCTATGGACCCTTTCTTGGTACCCTCCAGCTTTGAATCTAGAGACCTTGTGGGCCCCGAAGCAGTTGAAAATGACATAGACTCTTCCCTCAACAAAGGCTGATGTCCAAAAGAATTCCCCTCATTTATAAACCTTCCATCCTCTCCATGACCAGATTTTGCACGAGATAAATACTTATCTGCAACAACATTGCCTACAACAATCAAAATTATTGTTCCACAACTCCATTATTCCTTTACTCCTTTTTTATTTATAAAATATTTTTTATTACCAGCTAAGTTCATAAGAGATGCCTCGGCAGCCTGATGTTGAGCTTCCCTTCGTGTTCTCCCACTTCCTTCACCAATTTTCTCTCCAGCAAACCATACCTGTAAAAACACAATTTTTACCCGAAATGGCTAAATCCAACCATTCATAAATAAAATTATTTTCTAGTTTAAAGTTTAAAAGATTTTTTAATACCTCAACAGAGAACTGTAGTTCAACACTAGGGACCAAAGCCTGCTTGAACTCCACCTATATATAAAAATACCGAGTTAACATAACAAAGAAGAAATTTAATACAATAGATTCTTAAAGATTTATCATTTCATACCTTAGTTCCACATTTGTATGCAATATAATGTATATATTCAGCAGGGGATTCAGCAAAATTATCACTGTTGCCAGCTTCAATATCCATATCTCTGTTGCCTGACAATGATTGACCCAAAGAACTCTCCTCTCCTTCAATATACAATTCCATTATATTTTATCATTAATTAACATATCATATACAATGTAATTTAAAAAATAAATGTAGCAGCTTACCTGGAAATGGCGGGAAAACAGACGGAGGATGACCTAATCTCAACCTATCATCTCTCTGAAAGGCCTGCATATATGTATATAAACATCCATCCTTTTAGTAAAATTACCAGCTAAATGTAAAAATTACAGCATACATTATTACCTCTTTAGGAAGTCTCTGACTTTCAAGAACTCTATCAGGGAGTACGGAAGTTTCCACCTTATGAACAAAGGGTGGTACACGAAGAGGGTGTTTTTTGTCAATATGCATAGGCTCAGAATGTAAAGGGAATTCTTTAGGAGGTGGTACTATCCGGTTCAATTGTCTGGGGCCGGGGCCCATTTCCTCCCCCATTGGGAACCACCCGCCACGTGGCTCAACTCTAGGAGCTGTAACTTGCATAGGTGGCGGTCTTACAGGAAACTGAGGTGGTTCAGTGGTGGTTTGATCTCTCATGTCCATACCATGTTGTAGAATGAGAAGTCGTCTTCTTGTATCAGGGTCTAGTTCAGATTCTGGTACCTCGCCTTCTTCTCTTGCAGGTGAACCGTGTAAGCTTGCTTCCGGAAGGTTCACTTGAGTAAATGGTTCAATTACAGGGGCTGGCTTGTTGGGGTATTGGACAATTGGCCCTGGGATTATTGGTGGAACAATTGGGATTGATGCAGGTGTGGTGTTGTACTGGAAGGTTGTTTTAATGACTGGATCTAGGGTTGGTATTACTGTAGGGATGCTTGAAGAAGCCATAGCTTCCTGAAAGATCAAAATACAGAATATGTAATCCGAAAGATATTATAATTATATAAAGAATAAGATTCTGAAAACAATGTTAGTAGTTACCTTTAACCTTCTTTCTACTTCAACATCTGCCATTCCATCAAAACCAAGTGGTTCTTTGCTTCCATTTAAAGCGGAAGCTTCATCCTGATAATCATTATGAAATTAGAAGCCATAAAAAACCAAAAAACAAAAAGGGGGAAGAAAAAGGATGAAATTTGATATCGATGCTTTTTAATTTTTATATTACTAACCTCAGAAATCAAATAGTTGCTCACATCTGGAGGGAGAATATCTTTAATTTCGTCTTCATGTGCGACTTCATTTATTCTTTGCAGAAGGCCGTCATCGAAATCTCTGTTCAAATATTGAAATTGTTATGAACATTTGATAATGAAGCATAAATGCAAAAACTTCAATAGATGTGATTAAAGAACACCCTATGTAAGCTGTACAAAATGAGTTCACGTTCTTACTTGAAAAAACCACCTCTGACATTACAAGCAACGTTTCTTGCAACACAAAGGATAGGAACAGGACTGTTTGCCTGAAAGGACAAAGATACATAAATGACTAAATGAGTACTATAGCATAAGAAAGGATAATACAAGTGTACATTACCACAAATTCTCATTTTCAATTAAGAAAAGTGAGACAGTAACATTAATGAGGGTAGTAATTAGTAATTACTTCAGCTTGAGGGGCGTAATATGGCGCAAAAGCGGGAACAACGTGAACACGGGGTTGATCTTTCTCATCCCACACTTTTAAACGATCATCAATGACTAATGACATTTTGGGATGACAGTTTCCATCTTGGAAAACATTAAATAGTGATTTCTTCAACCCTGTAAGAGTTGGAAATAAGGGCGACCGTAAATTACTCGTATATCCTTTTTCAAACTAAAAATAAAAACTAATTGCCATATTTACTTTACCAGATTTTACACACACGATGCGATTCAATAACTCTTTTGTGTTTATTAAATTTGAATCTGGATCAAGAAGTCTCCACATTTCCAAAGCATAGTCTCTTTCTGCCATTGTACAAACATAAACCTCAAAACGCTTCCTTCCTCTTGCTATCAAATAGCTTCTAAGATCCTCCCATGCGGGTCTCAATCTCACAAGAACACTTGTATCACGGATCTAAAAAAACGTAAAGGTTTTAAGTAAAATGTTCAATAAACAAATAAGAAGGGCATAATGGTCAATTAGACGCATACCAGTGGATTAATGCGAGTGAGGATGATGTTCTTGTCTTGTAATCTTATAAGTGGACGGACAAGAGGTTGATGATTGTCCGACAATGGTGGAACAACCTCAGATTGTGCCTTAAGTATCTTACCATTATCAATAACTTGATCATTATCCGCATATTGTTTCAAAATATTTCTGTCATCTTGATAGCGTTTAATCTCTCCAAGCATACCAGCAAGACGTTGTGGATCGACCTCACAGCTTGCTTTCCTTTGTATGGCTTCAATTCTATCTTCAAATGACCGCAATGTATTGGCCACTATTAGTGTCTCATCAAGATCAAAAACAATGCCTAGACATCTAAGGTTTAGCATCACAAGACAAGATTCATAAAGTCCTGGTGGAACATTAAACCCCCAAAAGCATGGAAACATGTCATTTCTTCTTGATCGCATGGCTACTATGTGAAGCTCCTCTCCACCAAGTGAGACAACAGCAGTCTGCAAAAGATTTAAACAGGAAAGTGAATAAAAATTTATACTTTTGGGGAGAGTATGGAAAAAGATGACACCCAGTGTGAAAAAGAGACCATAAATGCACAGATCAACATGTAAATGATAATTATGACTTTTTATGAAGAAGTAATTACGCCCCGATGGACTAGAGAGAAGACCTCTTTTTTTCCATGGAAAACCATACTTTAATTTGTTTTAGCATGTCTTTTGTTCAATGAAGAAATAAGATAGGACCAGCAAATGTTAATGTTTATTTTAAGTTTTCATTTGACTTGTAATATAGTTTAAAGAAAATTGTCTACAAGTTTCCAGTCCATTACATGAATCTAAAACATATGGTTTATTCTTCAATACCAAAGTATTCCAGCAAGAATCATCCAGATTATAAGTTTAGGTACGCCAATAAACTTTTCAGTCAAGAGTTCTCTGAAGAGAGTAGCATCCGTGGGTCATTATTTGTGTTAAAACTGAAAATTATAAGTCAACTCAGTCCGGTCAAGAATTATAAGTGGTTCTTCATTTTATTTTCCTGGATATAAATTCCCAGAAGTGTAAATTATAACCCAGATCAGTCTCAAAAAGAATATGCTTTTATTTGTAGCTTTCGTGAGCAACACAAGACGGTCCAAATTTCAGAGAAAATTAGCCACCCTAGTTTTACTATGTGATTTCTTCGTCAAGTTAATCCGAAGTTAAAAGGTAGAGTGGAAAGCTGTTCAAAGTTCCAATTTTAGGTTTTCTTTTAAGGGTCTCATCTTTGTCCAACAATTCCTCGTAATAAAAAGTTTGCAGCTCAAATTAGGGTTTGAGTTTATAATTCCGATTTCAATTTCAATAGATTGTTGTTTTATCTTGGTTTAGTTAATTTGTTTATTCTGAGGTTGGGCAAATATACCTTGTTCTCCCTTAGGCATGTAGAGTGCAACAGGTTGAGCTGCGAGTTCGAGTTGATGGTTTTGCTGCACTCCATTTTCAAGCAAACTCCAGTTGTTGGTGAAGTGATTGTGTGAAGAACAGCAAGTGGCGAGCACCTCTCACTTGGTGTCGAATAGTACGAAATCCTGATTTTGTCCTTCAGTTTCTCTCTCATGTTCAGATTCATCAGATGAGGATTAAAATAAACCTCAACATCACCGATGACTTTTTCCCCATCGTAAACAGCCACCACCGATTTATACATTCTGTTTTTCCTTCAAAATCAATTTCTTTAAAAAATAAAAGAAAAAGAAAAAAGAAAAATTATCAGAATCCTAAGCGATAATTTCTCTCTCTCTTTTCCCCTTCGTCTGCTTCGATTTGTTCTTGTTTTTCAGTGTACAGAGTCATATACATACAGATCAGTAATCAATCACATCAATCATCAAGTTTTTCCGTTCGATTGATTGAATTCATCTTATGCGTCTCAATTTATGCACAAAAACAACACAAATTATAACTGATCTTGATCCGTTGTTTGAAAAAAGGAAAAATTAGGGCAAGGTTTTTTAGATCTGTAACGGAGGCGTTGATGAACCGATCTGTGCGTCAGACGAGTTTTAGATTTGGATTTTTACATCCATTTGGGGGAATTTTAGATGGAGATGATGATCGATGAATAAAACCCTAGATTAGATGCACGATGAAGAGAAAGGGAAGATTCGTCTATCTCTCTAAAAACTTTCTCGCTCTATGAAAGCTTTGGTGTAACGTGCGCTTGATGTGTTGGGTGATGTCATATATATGGTGTGATTTGGTGTTGATTGAGAGGCGTAGGTTTAGGGTTAGCAATTTACGGCCAGTTGCATATGCGCCGTTCGTTTAGGTTACCCTTCCTTCATCCAATTAATAAAATATTTATAAAAAAATCAATACGAAATGGTAAAGTCCCAACAAACATATTTGGAAGAGTTAAATGCATTTTTGGCCGTCGTGGTTTTCCAAAAAAAAAATTGTATTATTATTTTAGACAAATTACCATATAGTTTAAAAATGAACAGGTATTCTAGAAGGACGTTGGGGTTTGGGGGGTTAAGGGGTGCTTTTCGTTGGACGTGTTCCGCCTGCCACGTTTTCCTTCACTGCCGAGGTGTCTTCATTATCCTCATTACTTCCCTCTCTGTTTCTCATACGACCATAACCTTCTCTTTCCACCGAAATTATCCTTCTTATTACAAAATCAGAAACCCCACAAATCAGAAAAAGTGAATGAGATAATGGAAGGGAGAAATTGGAATCTGTATTCAGTATTACCCTTCGAGTGGCGGTGGGAGTGTCGTTAGCGAAAGCAGCGTTGTTAGTGTGGATTAAGAAATTGTCAACAGCGGCATAACCAAATTGGCTGGAGATGATGGAAGGAGCTGAGGTCTTAGAGTTTTGGTATCGATCTCTCCATTTTGTACCAGACGTAATTTTTTGTTGCAATTTAGAGCTGGAGGTGTACGAAAGCTGGTCGATCTGAGTTTTTTGCTTCTCTTTTTAATTATAATTTTGTGTTCCTGGGGTAAAAGTCGGAAATTTAGCTTAATTTGAATCGAAGTAGAAAAAAGAATGTTTGCTTCAGGAATGGATTATGGTCGGGAAGGTGGCGGTGCAGGCACAATTCTAACACCTACAAGGTTTGTGTGGCCTTACGGAGGAAGATGTGTATACTTAAGCGGTTCTTTTACAGGTTGAGACTTCAATGCTTCTTTTTGTTTCTAAAGTTGCACGATAAGTGTTTGTGATATTGCCTGAATGAAAATACCATTTTTTTAATCGATGAAGGTGGACTGAGCACTGGCCAATGACCCCGGTTGAGGGATGCCCTACTGTGTTTCAGACAATATGCAGCTTACCACCTGGTTACCATCAGGTCGATCAGTTGTTAGTTCTTACTTTTAATTTTTATTATTATTCATCAATGATCTCTTGAAAGGATATGTGAGATCGCATGCTCACAAGTAGATAGAACTTAGAAGGTATTGAAATTAGGATGAATGTTATTTATGTGATCTATCAATGGATATTTAAGTCGGAAATTTAGCTTAATTTAAACACATGAAAATAACAAAAGTCTCATTGACATTAAAAACCTATGCTAAACAACATACTGATCAATGTGTGAATAAGATCGAGCATTTTTAGGCTCAAAGTCCATAACCTTATCTTTATAGTTTACCTCAACAAATGATATTCCCATATTGCCCTCATTGTGCAGTATAAATTTATTGTTGACGGTAAATGGAGGCATGATGAACATCAGCCTTTTGTAACCGGTAATTATGGTGTTGTAAACACAATACTCTTATCAAGAGAACCATACTTCACTCCTGCAGCCTTGACCCTACATACCACTTCTAATCCAAGCATGGATGTAGACAACGAAGTCTTTCAACATGTGGTAAGAAATAGCAATCTACTTTTACCATCATCTATTAAATATTTTGAAAACAAATTCTTTCATCACATAGATAGCTTACGGTTTATAAATGCAAGAAATAACAATGTATCATCATCATTTTTTTAATTGTAGGTAAGGGTTACAGATGGCACATCGCATGACACACTGGCAAGGATATCATAAGCTAACCTGGCGGTGTCCCGTCAAAGAAATTCTGTATTTCTGTCTACACATATGGCCTATGAGCTACTTCCTGAATCTGGCAATGTCTGGCAAGAAATAGCAATGTACTTTCGTATATTTGTGTATTATAGCATCCTACTTTCATTTGTTTCTATTACAGCATTCTACTTTCAATCTTTTTTTATCAAACGATAGAGTAAACAAATAAATGAAAATTGACACTTTGTTTTTATTTATTCTTTTTATAATTTATTTAACACATTTTATTTCATTTTTAGTATAATTTGCATGCATATTTTGTATTTTTATATTTTTATCATTCTGGGATGCTTTCTAGTTTTTTTGTGTTTAAATGTAGATTTTATTAAAGACTAGCGGGAGCGAAAAAATTAGCGAATGCGGAATTTCGGAGACTCAAATCATTTAGCGGGCTTGGACTTGAACCAAACATTTGGACCAAGAAAGAAGACATGGGCTCCATTGGGTTTACCTAGCCTAAAAGGTGGTCAAAAACCGGGTTCATCCCAAAGAAGAAAGGAGACAATAGGGCTTTTGCTGAAATGGACCAAATCAGGCATTTTTTGGGCATTTTGTACTTTTGCGCGACCCGCGTAAAAATTTGCAAAGGCCTGCGCGACCCGCGCAAATGGTGCTGAGGGACTTTCTTGTCATTTCAAGTGTGGGTTGCTATATGGGGCATAAGGAGAGGGTTTTTCCACATTCTTGAACACCATTTTCATCATAATTTCATTGAGAGCAAGAGGAGGACCTTGGGAGAAGATTTATTGAAGCTTTATTCATCATTTTCTTCACTTAGGTTTGTATTATTTGACTACATTTTATGTTTGGTACATTTCTACTTCTCTTGTTTATTCTAGCCATGCTTGGCTAGACTATTACTATCAATATTGGGTGTAATCCATGAACAACTAGTTAGGGTTTAAAAGATTTATGAGTATTTGGTTCTTAATCTATGAATGCAACTTGTTTAGAATTCTAAGTTGTTATTGTGTTCTTATTCATGAGTTTGGATGCTTGAATGATTATTGTCATTTGTTTTTCTAATTACGTAATCGATTTTTAAAACAAACTAGTGACAAATGATTTTTGTGGATGCTTATATTCATTTTTAAAATCATGGAATTGTGTTCTTCAATGAGAAATGTAAGCCTTTTGATTTCCTTTGAGTTTGGTGATTCTTAAATCTATATTGCTAGTCATATTAATTGAGTCGAATGCTTATTTGACTTTTGACTTTGATTAAGACGGTTATTAAGAACTTTTCTAATTTCCATACAATTAAGAAGAATCTAGGTGTTTCAAGCTTTTGAGATGTTATAGCCAAACTAGATTAAATTGAATACATTGCACCCTAAATCTTGATGATAAACCAACTAGTTGGAATTGTGATGAAATCCCAATATTGATAGTTTCTCCATACTTGATTCACTTCACAAAAATTTGTGTATTTACTATTGTTTTCAATTTTAACTCAAACAATCAAACCCCCCCCCCCTTTTTTATGTTAATTGGTTTAAAAATACATATCGTTTTGAATTGATCGCATAATTTTACAAATTGAACCAATCTTTGTGGATTCGATCCCTTTACCTGTAAGAACCCGGAAATTTTGGTAAAAGTCATAAAATAAATATATGTAAAGTTGGGTCTGAACGAGGGCGTAATAGTAAAATTGTCAAAAAGGGCAAAATGGTCATTTGGCACACAAATGACTTTTATGTAAAGGAAAATACAATTATGGGGTAAGAATGAAAGAAAATAAAACTTATAATGTTTAAAAGAAGTCTTTGTGCCATTTTGGAAAAAAAATGGAACTCGAGGGGCTAGATTGTCATTAGTGCAAAGTGAGGAGGTATAAATAGGAAAAAAAAATATGCACTCTCCTCACTGTGAACTCATTTCAGCTACGGGAGAGTTCTAGAGAGTGCCAAGAGACCGATCCTTGAGAATTGGAGGAATTGAATGAAATTCACTTGGAATTGAAGAATTCCAAGCCTTCTAAGGTTAGTAAACTTGTTTTTAGGGTTGTTTAATCCATTTCCCATGAGTAGGTTACTGTAGCTTCGAAAATTCAGTGGCTAGAGGAGGATTATCCTATGATTTCTAGCCTTAACTTGTGTCTTAAACACTATCTAAACCTAGTTTAACCATTGAAAGTGGTAAAAATCAAGAAATGAGAATTTGAACTCAAGAACCCTAACCAATGGGTTTGTAATAACAAGTTGGGTTCAATGGTTCTTAATGAGTTTAATATGTCTTAACAGAAGTAATAAATCAGTCCTAGTTACCAAGTTCAAGAAATTTCAGATTTTTGGGTAAAGATGTTAAAAAATGGAAAATCTTTGGAAAAACTTGGAATCAGTGATTCCATGGTTTAAAAACAAGTAAAAGTAGTTGGGTTATGTTTCTAATCACATCTTGATCATTATCCAACATATGGATAACTTAAAATCAAGTTTGGTGATTTCATATGCCATTGAACCCTAGAAATTTGAGTTTAAGATCAAAATGTTAATTTGACATAAAGAGTTGGTTAGAATGAGTCATAAATGATGTTTAAGTATGAAGAAACCATTAGAAGTGGTTTCCTAAAAGTTTCAATTAATAAAATGAAAGTTTGAACAAAAACTGAAATTTGTCGGGTGGAATGGAATTGGTGATTCCATGAATGAAACCCATGGAAATGGTTAATGGAAATCATGAATTGGTAATTAAAGAAAGTATGTTTTGGGTTATAAAAACCTTAAATTAAATCATCCATTTGTTATATAAGTATATGGATAGAAAATGGACAAAACTAGACTTTAAAATTTGAGTTGATGTGCATACGAGCTTCCTTAAAGCTCTTGTGACATCCTATGGTCTTAATCATTAAGTCATTGACTAAATAAGACTTAATAGAAGTGAAAACATGTTCTTAACATAATAAATGGTCAATAGAACCCATGGTCAAAATTTGGTGAAGTTTGGAGTTAAAACGAACCCAATACATGATTTTTAGTGAAAAATTCAAGTTTTTGAAGGATCTGGGAGTTACACGGCCGTGTAACTTTTATGAGCAGAATTACACGACCGTGTAACCCACTGGAAGGTGGTAAAGAGTCTATTTTTCCCCTATACATGTAGCCTTGGTCTCCAATTGATCCCATAAGTGTTATAGAGCATGAAAACATGAAAAATGTGTCTAAATCGTGTATGTGACTTTCCAAGGGTATAATGGTCAATAAAATGTCATTTAAATGATAATAAGAATAAGTAAAAAGGTGTGCTAAGGGATGAATATCACAAAAATATTGTGATACGAGTCTAGTGGAACATAACAAAGTACTCCTTACATGTTAAAGTATAACGTGTTATTAATAAAATGTGAATAAACGTTCTAGGTGCTTAAGAAGTAAAAGATCAATCAACGGAAAGGACAAGGAAGGGTGTAGCCATAGTTAGACCTCTCTAACTAGTCAAGGTGAGTACATATAGTATTTTTACCCATTTTGGGTACATGGCAAGTAAGTATTTTCAAGATTTCCTATAAAATTTCTATATGTGAAATTATATGCAAGAGTATTATTTCTAACTTGTTGTGAAAGTATAATGCTATATTTGAAGTTATGTTTTGAACTACAAGTTAAATTAAAGGAAAGTATGTTGGTCTATGAACCAATTATGTGAAAGTATATTTGGGTTACAAGTTATATATGTTTTCAAGTATGAATGGCATATAGCCATAAGATGTTTAAGAAATATGTTTTGGTTACAAACTGTATATGTTTTCAAGTATGAATGGCATATAGCCATAAGATGTTGGAAAGTATGATTTGGCATAAAGCTAGAATGTCATAAAAACATATTTTACATATGTGATGAAAGTTATAAATTTGGCATTTAGCCATAAAGACATAAAATAATGAAGTTTGACACTTAGCCACTATCTATATGTATGTGAGTAATGTTCAAGCAAGCAGAAAGTGTTTTGTATGACTGGTAATTGTAGCAAGCAGCGTTAGTAAGGGAACTATGTTCTACCTACCCGGGTTAGGTAAGGGGTCTACTGGGGAAAAATCCCCATCGCGAAGTATATTGCCTAAGCACTTCTATGGTGAGGATTGATCCGTTCTTTCTAGCCATAGAGACTTGGGGTATCACTTATGGTGATTAAAGCCCTAAGTATAAAAATCCAGCAAGCTTATAAAACCAGTCAAAGAAAGTAAGAAAGATGTTATTTTTGCAAAGTATGTTATGAAATGATTTTGAAAAGTAAAGAGTTATAGTATGTTACTACTATAAAGTTTTGAAAGATGTTTTATGTTATAAGTTTTATAAAAAAATTGGAAAAAGAAGTTAAATGTTTGAGTCTAAAACTCATGTAACTCACGAGACATTATTGTCTTACGTATTCTATGTTTTGTCATGTATCCCAGGTTAAAATACTATGCTATAATTGGATGAAGTTTAGCTGGAGTGGAGCTCGAGTTAGCTCCTATCTTGGACTAAAGGTTTAATCCTTTCTTGCTTACTATGGTTAGTTTTGGTATGGATTTGTAACACCCACTGTTTTTAAGCATGAAAATTAACGGTTTTTGATAAACCGTATTTTTGTATTCATGTAATTATATGAAAAACCATAGTATTTGCAAACAGTAGAAATGGGGTGTCACATTACCACTATAGCAAAATTGTGTACTAGAAGTAGGGTTTATTTTTGTTGGCCTCGACAACCACCAAAAATATATTGCACTTAACCCTTATGATATAGTGTATACTAATAAAGTGTATTTGACAATTCATATTAATATAAAGTTTGAGTTTTTTAGGGGAATGGAATGAGTCATTACATGCTACCGATCTGACCTGACCCGTGCGTAGCACGGATCCAAACTAGTTTTATTTAAAAAAAAAGAGTAAATTATAGTTTTGTCCATGTGGTTTGGGGTCGTTTTCGTATTGGTCTTAAAACAATAATTCTTATTTTCTTGTCCTTGTGGTTTCCATTTACTTTCACTGTTGGTCCTCCAACATGTTACCGTCTACATATCCCCGTTAAATGGAAGATTTGTGCGACTCACGTGAGGGAAATATTGTCAATTCCGGTTAGCACTTATACTTCTAAAACATAAGTATACAAACTATCTTCTTCTCCGTAGCTCCAACATCTTCTCTTATAGCAGAAGCTTAGACGCAGTCGAAGGAAAATAATGGTGATCTGCCAATGTGGGAGCGTAGCAGGTCTGTCAACGTCATGGACGAACCTAAACACTGGGAGGAGGTTCTGGAGGTGCAGTCGGTGTGGTTTGTTGGTTGGTTTGACCCACCAATATGTCGCCGTTCCATAATGATCATTCTGATGGGAAATAGGCAAAACAAATAAACTTAACTCTTAAGTTCACATACAACCTAATAGGATCTATGTTTTCACTATTTGAATCTATAACTAAAATCTATAGGTATTTCGAAATTTACTAAAAGGATAAACAGAAAATTACTAACCTTTGTTGAATCTTTTGGAAGCGAGCACCACAAGCGTCGTGCCTCAAATGGTTCACACCCAAAGCAAGCAATAAGAAAAACCAAAGATAAGGAGAGAAACCCTTGAAATTTCGTGGCTCTTAGGGGGTACTGGGGCTCCCTATTTATAGCCTCAATGGTTTAGCATATAAGCCTTGTTTGAATTCAAATCGGATAAACCTTTTATCTTTAAATTCAAACCCTTATTTATCTATATATAATTCGAAAATTATGGATATAATTATCCTAATTTTCGTTCACCATATATATGCTATAATTATCTATTGCTCAACTATTGAACAATTACAATTCAACCCCTGCACTTTTAATTAATCCAATTAATCTCAAAATTAATTCCAATTAATTTCTGATTAATTATTAATTAAATAATACTATTTCTAATTAATATATTATCCTCATAATATATTATCCTCGTAAAATGTAAAAGTATGTTTTAAAGTATAAATAGTAGGGGTGAAAAAAATGGAACGAAAATACGTTTTCAAAAATATAAATATAAATTTTGGAAGTATAAATATATATTTTTAGAATTATAAATACATAGTTTTATTTTTTAGAAGTATAAAATACATTTTCAGAAGTATATATGCGTATTTATATGTTTTTTAAAGTATAATAATTGTAATATTTTAACAATTTGAATAAGTTCGTCAATCATATGTGTACCAAAAAAGGAAATTACACAAATGTGATCAAAATCAATAGTTCATTATCCTCCCAAGTCATTACATAATATCACACGTATGTCACGTCAGTTGTAACCTACACCAACCGGTAATATGTGAACACTTCAAATAAATTCATTTATCATTTGTGTACAAAAAAAGATACCCAAATGTGAACAAATGCAAAAGATTATTGCCCTCCTAAGTCATTATCCCTTTTAACTTTAATAAAACCATTTGATTTGAGTAGAAAATAAACTCGAATCACTAGCCAAAGAAACATAATGTTTGACTATGGTTTTATAATTGAAATTTTAAGCCAATACAGAATTGATACTATATGGTTAAACAATTTTCTTATACTCAGACTTTCAATATCAATTTCGTGTTATTAAAAAGTAAAAATGGTCGAATTCTAGAATCATGTCTTTTGACCGTGATAAGAAAACTGCATAACAAGCATTAGAACTTGAGATCTATAAAAATAGAACATGGTACAATGGAGTAGGTTGAAAACTCTTTCTCGAAAAAACAACTTGGTTACTGAATTAACTTCCCATTAGAAATTGAAATCATGCAGGAGCGAAAGTTCACTCTTTAGAAGGATGAAGAAACTCAATAAGATACAAAACTACCGATATACAACCACTATCTGGTGGGTAAAGTTGCTCAATATGTATCCAAACCCCATACTTCGCTCGAGCATGGCAATTGTACACATATTTCTTTCATGTTCGAATATGATTATGCAGGTTATGATCAGATTACTAGAGAACTAACTCCAAAATATTTGTAACACATCTAATTTTGGGGTTTAATTAACCATTATAAACAGTATATTGGGCACGGAAGGACTATCTACCTTGGAAGTGCACTTATAGGTGTGCATAACTTGTATCTGTTGTTGGTGTTACTCATTACTTGTGGTTCTTGAGTTTGTGGTCACCCGAGGATGGATGAGTTTTGCATTTCATGTATATTTACTTATGGTATATATACATTTTATACTTACACTACAAATGTGGTTACTTTCGATTATATGTGATTGCATTATAACATAGATATGGTTTTATCATATTTCCAATCTCATTGTATGCGTGTATATATATGTGCATGTATGTATGTATTAAGTCAACCATATATATCTCATAAGGTTATTTAGTCTATCGTAATACTTTGATGTGTGTCTCAGCTAGTAGTGTTAGAGATCTCCATGCAGTTAGGGACACAACGTTTTACTTTAGTGTTTTGATATTCTTTTATTATTGTTATGTATTATATTAACTTTAGTACTTATTCTTTTAGTATTGTTTGTGATGTTTAATTTAGACACATTTCACAGGATTTTTTTAAACATTTGCAACTCATTTAAATGTTTGAAATTTTTTGGGAACTTTCGTTTGATGTTTTTTATACAATGTTGGTTAAATGCATAACAAAACTTTCAAATTGGTCATGGTATGCATGATGTGACAATTGGTATCAAAGTATTAATTTAAGTGAATTAGGTTTATTAAAAACTCATGGGCTTAAGCCATAGTTGTTGAAATCCAAAACAGTTAGAGAAACCCAATTTTGTAGTGAAAAGCAATATTTAGAATTTATAACTATAAAATACATATCAAATTAGACAAACATTACCAACTAATTATGATCAATAATACAATGTTATAATGTATACACAAAAGTCGATCCAGGAAGTTGTTGGACTATTAACCATATTGTAACGCCAAAACATGTTTATTATATAATTATAATAAAAAGGGTAAAATGGTCATTTTACCTCAAAAGGGTAATTTGGTCTTTTGGACAGAAAAGGACTTGTTTTGTAATAATATTTTGAGTCTTGGACTTAAAATGTTATAAAAACTGAATTTGTGTCATAATGTTTGTAGATTGTGGCAAAAGTCCTAAATATGCAACTCTAGGGACTAAAATGTAATTTCTGGAAGTATAAAAGCTTGGAAGCTTCTTCCAATGAGTGCAGAATTTTGAGCTTACGGGAGAGAGCTTGCATTGTACGGGTTCAAGATTTCTGGAAGATTTAAGCTTGGATTTTGAGTCTAGGCAACAGCGGGCTAACCCGTGAGCCGCAGTTTATGTTGATGAGTCAGATTTATATAGACAACAGCGGGCTAACCCGTGAGTCTAGGCAACAGCGGGCTAACCCGTGAGCCAAGGCAACAGCGGGCTAACCCGTGAGCCATATTTGATTTGTATTGTATGATAATACAGACTTAACTTTGTATAGAGAATTTTATTCTTATACATGTTATTATTGATTTGATTACTCATTGGGCTTTAAAGCTCACCGTTTATTTGATATGTCCCTGCAGGTGAGCGTGATCCCGCGAAGGGAAAAGATAAAGTCCGTGACTGAGGACTTAGTGTCGAAGTAATACCCGGCTTGAAGAATGTATAATATATTATGTATTGTACTTCGTGATACTCTTGTACTCGAATTGTATTTAACTAATACCCCTTACTATGTTTTATTTGTAAAAATATTTGGTTTGAAAAAAATAAAAAAAATTTGGGGTGTTTTTGGTTAATAAGTCGGGTGTTACAAGTTGGTATCAGAGCCGTGGTTTAAGTGAACTAGGTGTCTTAGATTAGATTCCTGGACTTAAACTTTGAGAGAAAACCAGACAAAAGGACTGTTAGATATGTATAAGTTTGTTGTTATATATGTAATCTAACGGTTTGCTGAAATTTTGAAGTATGAGAAATACACGAAGTAATCCCACTGGTGCAAATTCGCGTGGAACTGCAAGAAGTGGACCAGCTCGGTCACGCGACTCTGTTGGGCGAAGAGCACCAGCACGGGAACCGGTGGGACAAAATCCACCCGATATTCGGGCGATAGTGGAAGAAGTGGTTAGGCAAATGATGCCTACACTAACGAACAATCCCAACCTGAGCGGCAATCCTAACCCGAGTGCAAATCCAAATCCTACTGAAGAGGCTGCAAAAAGTGTTCTTGACGGGCAGCCAGAAAATGAAAGCCAGGGAGAAAGTCGTGCCCGGGCAGTAAAAGAAACTCAAGGTGGGGAAGCCTCGATAAAGAAAGTTGGGTGTACGTATAAATCCTTCCTTGGTTGTAAACCAAAGGAATTTTCGGGGACAGATGATCCAGTCAAAGCCATGGAATGGATCATGCATATTGAGAAGGTATTCCGAGTAAGCAAATGTGCGGATGATGATAAAGTTGAATTTGCCACAAACCAACTTACAAGCGGTGCACTACATTGGTGGCAAACCTACTATAAATCACTGGATTTTGATTCATCCCAATCGATGCCTTGGGAGCAATTCAAGACAAAGTTCAATGAAGAATACTGCTCGGAAGTAGCTATTCAGAAGTTGGAGGATGAATTCCTGCATTTGGAACAGGGTTCCCGATCTGTTCAGGAATATACTCTTAGCTTTCTGGAGAAAGCTAGGTTTGCGGAACACCATATCTATACTGAAAAGAGAAAGATCGACAAGTATGTTCGGGGATTGACAACCCGAATTAGAGAAATTGTGCAACCGTTGAAACTAACTACTTTCCGACAAGTGGTGGATCGAGCCACAGAAAGAGAAACAGAACTGAAGCGACAAGAAGACGAGAAGAAAGTTTTGGAAACGAAACGAAAGGTGGAAGACCAAGGTTGGACGCCTCAGAAAAAGTCGCAACAATCCGGGTCTAAGGGAAAAGGCCAGAAAGATGAAGGAAAGTGGTGCGAAAAATGCAGAAAAAGACACACGGGCAGCTGTCGCAGCGATACTGGGTCAGTTAGTTGCCGAAATTGTGGAAAAACAGGTCATTCTACATGAGACTGTCGGGCAGACCGTAGGTGTTTCCAATGTGGGGCTACGGATCATATTCGTCTGAACTGTCCTCAACTGAAATCGGTAGCATACAGTGAAAGGCCCAGGGATGATCAAGTGGGAAAGAAAGAAGAGCCAAAGAACAGGGGACGACCAGTGGCCTCGCGAGCTTTCCAGATGACTGTGGAGGAAGCCCGTGAGAAGACGGATGTGATTACAGGTATCTTTACTCTCAATACCATACCTGTATATGTTATATTTGATCCAGGAGCAACACACTGTTTTGTATCGGAGTCTTTGTTGCCTCGCCTGAATGTACCATTAACCCCGATGGATGAAAGTTTAGAAGTGGCTATAGCGGACGGCCGATATGTTTGGGTTTCTGAACATCTGGAAGGTTGTCAGCTTAATATCTACGGGACCGTTTTCCCTATAGATTTGAAGCCGATGACTACCAACGAATTCGGTGTAATTGTGGGTATGGATTGGTTGGCAACAAATTATGCCAACATGGATTGTAGAAATAAAAACATCACGGTATTATCACCGGAGGGGGAATGGATGAAGATTCAGGGTGAACGACCTCGATTAAGAATGCCAGTTATTTCCTTTGCTCAAGCCCGAAGCTGTGTAAGTAAAGGAGGGATGTCCTATTTGGCTTATGTATCGGTAGCTCAACCAATGAAAGTGGGGGTAGCGAATGTGAATGTGGTGAACGAATTCCCAGATGTGTTTCCAGATGAACTTCCAGGGTTGCCACCAGATCGACAGGTTGAATTCACGATTGAACTGATTCCAGGAGCTGCTCCTGTTGCTCGAGCTCCATACCGTTTAGCACCTTCAGAGATGGTGGAACTACGGAAGCAGCTGGAAGAATTGTTAGACATGGGTTTCATCAGACCGAGTACATCGCCTTGGGGAGCCCCTATCTTATTTGTTAAGAAGAAAGATGGGTCAATGCGCATGTGTATTGACTATCGGGAGTTAAACAATATCACGGTAAAGAACAAGTACCCGCTACCCAGAATAGATAACTTGTTTGACCAACTACAAGGAGCGTCCTACTTTTCAAAAATTGACCTGAGGTCGGGTTACCATCAGCTAAAAATAAGAGAATCTGACGTTCCAAAGACAGCTTTTCGTACACGATACGGTCATTATGAGTTTTTGGTGATGCCTTTCGGGTTAACCAATGCTCCAGCCGTATTCATGGATCTCATGAATCGGGTGTGTCGACCGTACCTTGATACCTCGGTGATCGTGTTTATAGATGACATTTTGGTGTATTCCCGAAGCTAGATGGAACATGAAGTGCACCTGCGACAAGTTTTGGAGTTACTTCGCCGGGAGAAGTTGTATGCTAAATTCTCTAAGTGTGAATTCTGGCTAAGAGAAGTTCAATTCCTTAGCCATGTAATCAATGCCGAAGGGGTGAAAGTCGACCCAGCAAAAGTTGAAGCCGTGATGAAATGGGAACCGCCTCGAAGTCCAACTGAAGTAAGAAGTTTTCTTGGTTTGGCAGGCTATTACAGAAGATTTGTCGAGAATTTCTCCTCGATAGCAGTCCCGTTGACCAAGTTGACTAAGAAAGGCGAAAAGTTCATGTGGGCCGAAAAGCAGCAAGAAGCATTCCAAAAGTTGAAACAAGCTCTATGTGAAGCACCGGTATTAGTACTACCACAAAGTGGAAAAGAGTATGTGATTTACAGCGATGCTTCTAGAATAGGACTTGGGTGTGTCCTAATGCAGAAAGGGCGAGTCATAGCTTATGCGTCCCGCCAACTAAAAGATGCTGAAAAGAAATATCCAGTTCATGACCTGGAATTAGCGGCAGTGGTTCTAGCGTTGAAGTTGTGGAGACACTACCTATATGGTGTGAAATTTGTTGTTTATACAGACCACAAAAGTTTGAAGTATCTATTTGATCAAAAGGAGCTTAACATGCGACAGCAAAGGTGGATGGATCTACTGAAAGACTTTGACTTTGAAATTCAGTACCACCCTGGCAAGGCGAATGTGGTGGCTGATGCTCTAAGCCGAAAAGAAGCTCATTTGAAAGTTACATCCGCGTGTATGGGTGTAGTGAGCCGGTTACCTGAATTAATTCGTTCGGCACAAGAAGAGGCGTGTAAACCGGAGAATATAAAAAGCGAAAGAATGGTTGGATATTTGAAACATCTGGAAGAAAATGCTCAGAAATTGAAAACCTTCAGAGGCCGTATATGGGTCCCGAAACAAGGAGAAGCGCGAAACTTGCTTCTAGAAGATGCACATTATAGCCGATACGCAGTTCATCCGGGTAGTACCAAATTATATCGGACGTTAAAACCGATGTATTGGTGGCCTGGGATGAAGAGGGATATTGGAAGATATGTGGAAAGATGTTTGACATGTCTACAAGTTAAGTCAAACCATCAGAAACCGTACGGGGAAATACAACCATTGCCGGTTCCAGAGAAGAAATGGGACCATATTACCATGGATTTTGTGACAAAGTTGCCACGGACACCGCGAGGTTATGATTCTATATGGGTGATTGTGGATCGATTGACCAAATTGGCACAATTTATACCATACAAGGAAAAGTATAGAGTAGATCAACTGGCAAAAATCTACATTGATGAGGTGATTTGTCGGCATGGACTTCCAGCATCGATAGTATCGGACCGAGATAGTAGATTTACTTCTCATTTCTGGCAGAGTCTTCAAGAGCAACTGGGTACAAAAATACTTATGAGTACCGCATATCACCCGCAGACCGATGGTCAGAGTGAAAGAACAATCCAGACTCTGGAATACATGTTAAGAACTTGTATTATTGACTTCGGTGGAAGCTGGGAAGATCATTTGCCTTTAGTGGAATTCGCGTACAATAACAGCTATCATTCCAGCATTCAGATGGCCCCGTATGAAGCCTTGTATGGAGCACCGTGCCGTACTCCAACCTGCTGGACTGAAGTTGGGGAAAAGCCATTGGCTGGACCCGAAATTGTAGCACAGACCGAAGAAAAGATCAAACTGATACACGAAAATTTGAAGGTAGCTCAGAATCGACAGAAACAGTACGCGGACAAACGGGTGAAACCGATAGAATTTCAAGTTGGAGACATGGTAATGCTCAAAGTATCCCCTTGGAAAGGCCTAATACGTTTTGGGAAGAAAGGGAAATTGAGTCCTCGTTTCATCGGACCTTTCCGTATATCCCAAAGAGTTGGAGTCGTGGCGTATAGATTGGAGTTACCTGATGAACTTCATGGTATACATGATGTATTTCATGTGTCCCATTTAAGAAAAACTTTGTTTGATATGTCTCAACATATACCTCTTGCTGAAATAGAAGTGGATGAAAAGCTGAGATGCCCGGAACAACCCGAGCGGGTGCTGGACCGCAAGATAAGGCAGCTGCGAAATAAGAAGATCAGCATGGTGAAAGTGCTTTGGCGTCATCACAAAGGTTCCGACATGACGTGGGAGACCGAAAGTGAAATGAGGGAGAAATACCCTCAACTATTTATATGATTTCGGGGACGAAATATCTTAAAGGAGGGGAGAATTTGTAACGCCAAAACATGTTTATTATATAATTATAATAAAAAGGGTAAAATGGTCATTTTACGTAATTTGGTCTTTTGGACAGAAAAGGACTTGTTTTGTAATAATATTTTGAGTCTTGGACTTAAAATGTTATAAAAACTGAATTTGTGTCATAATGTTTGTAGATTGTGGCAAAAGTCCTAAATATGCAACTCTAGGGACTAAAATATAATTTCTGGAAGTATAAAAGCTTGGAAGCTTCTTCCAATGAGTGCAGAATTTTGAGCTTACGGGAGAGAGCTTGCATTGTACGGGTTCAAGATTTCTGGAAGATTTAAGCTTGGATTTTGAGTCTAGGCAACAGCGGGCTAACCCGTGAGCCGCAGTTTATGTTGATGAGTCAGATTTATATAGACAACAGCGGGCTAACCCGTGAGTCTAGGCAACAGCGGGCTAACCCGTGAGCCAAGGCAACAGCGGGCTAACCCGTGAGCCATATTTGATTTGTATTGTATGATAATACAGACTTAACTTTGTATAGAGAATTTTATTCTTATACATGTTATTATTGATTTGATTACTCATTGGGCTTTAAAGCTCACCGTTTATTTGATATGTCCCTGCAGGTGAGCGTGATCCCGCGAAGGGAAAAGATAAAGTCCGTGACTGAGGACTTAGTGTCGAAGTAATACCCGGCTTGAAGAATGTATAATATATTATGTATTGTACTTCGTGATACTCTTGTACTCGAATTGTATTTAACTAATACCCCTTAGTATGTTTTATTTGTAAAATATTTGGTTTGAAAAAAATAAAAAAATTTTGGGGTGTTTTTGGTTAATAAGTCGGGTGTTACACATATCAAATATGTTTAACCTTATTTCTTATTTTCTGTTACAGCCACCGATTTAGTATGGTTGAGAGGGATTAGGGTTTTAACGGTTGTTTATTTCATTAATGACCATAATTCCATATTTAAATGCATGCATTATTGGAGAAAATTTCTAAAGTTTTTTCAAGTCTACCATAATAATGTAAGCACGTCTACTGATTGGCATTTAAATAAATCCCTTTTATCTAATAACAAATAACTACTCTGTTTAAATTCTATGATCCAGTATATAATAAACTAAACCATTTATTAATCTTATTTATCTTAGTTATTTTTAATAGACTTTATCTTATAAATATATATTATTTATCATGTATCTTTAAGTGACTTCTAATGTGTGACCCCATAGTTGCACACATAATTAGTAATACAATAATCTTATTATTTCTTACACACCATTTCCAGTAGACTCCCATTTGTGTGGGGATAAAGCAAATAGTTGTACAGACCGTGATAAGCGTCTAGCAATACATCATTGCCCTTAACTACTTATGAGTTTTGTCACCATAAAACCAACATTATCTTTTAGTGAGTGTATGTATTATTATTCCATTCCCCTTTGTTTTAACATCATTAAGTGAGATGCATGTATTATAATCACTCTCAAATTCAAAAGCGGTTTTTCGATCTATAGACTTAGATAACAGAAACAAACTTCATTATTGATAGTTTGGATACAACCATATACTTAATCATATATAATCATATTGAATGGGCCCATCTGATACCCCACTTTAAAAGTTAGAGGACAAATCTTATATTGAATATATATGTCCCTTGTAAGTTTCATGGCATACTTTATAGTAACCTTTATATATTTTCATGATTCAAAAAGGCATTTGATGTACATGTAGGTATATCACTATGTTCACTTAGAACTTACACACGTCTTAGGTTGAAGGACAACAAAAACTTAATGCATTATTTCAATATTGACTCGATAACACTGATTCATGAAGTGATATGTCGAAATAGTTCAATCCAATACTCATTGACTTTGAATACATGTGAATTTGGATCTTCCACTAAGATACACCCACCCTGTTAATGTATCCAAACCACATTAGTTTCATTTTATAATTACCTTCATACCTATAGTCCACTATAGACATATTAGAATAATTCAAGGAAAATAAACATGTAAAAATAGAACACACCCGCTAGAGGAAAATAATCATACTCGCTAGCATATTAATATGTCACACCCTCAAACCGTATTGGCGGAATAGTTCAAGGGTGGATGACTTCATGAACAATATCATAACAAAGTTGAATAATAGTGATTCCAAGCAAAACAACCATCATTAAATAATTGCAAATGTTACATCGTTTAAAAGTTGCGTGTTTCAAATACAATTACAAATGATACCAAAATAAACAAAAACGACGTCGTAACGTCTCTTCGAATAGCGCTGGAGGTTTACCTTATCAATTTCCTGAGAATACAAGTAATTTGAAAAGTGTCAACAATTAAGTTGGTGAGTTCATAAGATTTTGCGTAAGAAATGTCCTTTATTTGTAAGCGATTGTGTTGAAAACCAAGAAAATCCAATATTTTATCATAAAAATGTCCAAGTCTTTAAATCCCAAAGACTAAAATGTAATATGTAAACTGTAAAGTAACTTTCTTATAAATGTATGTTTCCACGTAAACAATTTATAAAAATATTGAGTTGATTATTTTTCCCATGTGAGATACCCATATAACCATACTGTGACTAGTTGGCCTGCTGCGACGTTCTTCAGGCGTCAGAATGTTAGACATTTGGACACCTCAGACCTGCCGGTCTAGCTGTAGCTAGCAGCTCAGGTGCGGGGTTGTCAAGCCCGTATAGATTTATACTCAAATATCGCGCTCTCTTACCGAGACTTTGGTTATAAATTCCAGGACTTATAGTAGGTACTTATAGAAGTACTGTGAATATTCATCTCACAAAAATGTATGTATTTCAATCAACTTGTTTACGTAAGATTTGTATATAAAAACTTTTGTAATCAATCCATTATCGTTTTTTCCCATGATAATATAGTAGTGTTTAATAATTATATAATTTTATATAATTATTTTTGTCATGTATCAAATGTCATAATAACCTTATGTTCATAAACTATTCCAATAATAGTCTATTTTTAGTGTTCCGTCGTAATAATCATATTTAACGAATAATAACGAATTAACTTATTCAAATGATTATAAACATCATCTTTTAAGATATTTTTCACAAAAATGATGTAATAACTTGGTTATCACTATATTTGCTAGAAAATGTTATTCCCTTTTTGTTAGTTTTCGTTTTATGACGTTTATGTCGAAAATCTAGCGTTTTACACACTTTTTATATAGTCTTTCATCTTTTACACAAACATAATATGTCATAATATTTACAATACATGGATCTAACCATTTCTCATGTCAAGATCAATTGTACACAACTTATAGTTTTCATATTTATAACATTTTCATCCAAGATCTAGCATTTTTTTCACATTTTATTTATAGTTTGGGAACTTTTACACCAACATTATATATCATTATGATCATCATACATAGATCTATCCATATATCAAATCAAGAACACTTTTACACAACAACTAGTTTTATGAACTTATGTAAATCATCATTTTTAGCATTTGAACATATGTAAACTTGTATAAAACAATATTTATAGCATTTAAACTTGTATTCTCCCCCAAAAAGGTTTGAAAATATGAAAATGAGGGGTATGAACTCACCCTTGTAGCGTGCTTGGTTTAAAAACTAGGTATTCTTTGGAAGATCGGTGGTAGGAATGAAGATCCAAGCCTTGGAGCTCGGAGGACCCTCGGAAAAAGCTATTAACCAATGGTTTTTCATAGATGTTAGTGTGTGTAAATGGTGTAAAACTTGTGTAATGTGGATTAGAATCATAAGGTGAAGGTGTCTTACCACTTGGACTTGCAAAAGAACTTGGAAATGAAGATGTATGATGGTGTTGGATGGTGGCGGATTGGAAGAGAGGAAGAGAGGGAGAGAGCCGAGAGTGAGGAGAGAAAGAGATGAGAGTTGGGTGAATTTGGTCAAATGAAGATTCAAAATTTCTTTTTGTTGGATTTTTAAAAGATTTAATGTTAGATTTTATTTTATTTAATTATTCCTAGCCTTTAATAGGCTAAGATCATGAATAGTATTATTGGATTGCCTTGGAAGATGATGTGCAACCGATGGGGGTGGGGTGGGGTGGTTTTTAAATAAATAGCAATATACTTATAAAAATAGGTGATTTTTATAAAATCGTAAGACGTTTTAGTGAAATTTTATGAGTTTTTGACGAAACGAAGTTCTAAATAATTATTTTGTATAAAAACATTGTCAAACATTTATTTTTATTGAATTATAACTCATTGGATGTTGAAATACGCGTTTAAGCGCAGTATTCTTCCGATTTCGCAACTTTCGACATTTTACCGGAAATTGAATTTGGCTTTGAAATTAAATACTAGATATTATTACGTTCCCTAATATATGCATTGTTATATCATAATTGATGTTTAAGACACCACATTTTGTATTTTGAGTCCAAACCCTGTGTACATTTATCCGTTCACAGCGGTTTAATGGTTGTAACTTCCACATACGAACTCCGTTTTCGACGTTCTATATATCCACATGTTTGTATTTACGAGTAGATCGTTTTATGAATATTATTATTCTCAAAATAATAATTGTACGATTATCGAATTTTTACGCTACAGTAGTTTGTTGTCCGCATTTTCGACTTTTATTCGATAATTGTTTTGACTTAGCATACGTAGTATCATAATATTTAATAATTCATCGCAAAAGTTATGGAAAATAACTTTTCAACATATAGATTAACGTACGCTTCGTTTGACTACAGTTGACTTTCGTTGACCAAAATTTACAATTGTCACATAATCTATATTAAAGCAAAACTACTTAATGTTTCAATAGTAAATATTAAAACACAAATCAAATATCTCTAGCTCCGTAAAGTTCAATGCATGGAACCGACTCTCATGATTGGTTGTAGGCATGAGCTGTTTTGTATTGTGTTTTTGTGTAAACTTTCATGGTTGTGACATTTTTAAATTTAATGACCTCGCAAATGTAGTGATACCTCTGTTTAAGGTGTCGGGTCTTCCAAGACACAATTTCATAATTTTCTACCATTATAGTTCTAGTGTTGACATATTATATCCCCAGTGGATCTTCACTTATTGGCATCATGCATAGGTCCGCAATGAACATCCACATACATGCTACTTCTTGAGTTATATTTGATGTGGCAATATACTACGTCCCTGTAATAGACCGTGTTATGTGCTATGTACGGAACCAACCAATCGACCATACCTATATTCATGCCAAAGATATAACTCTACTGAGAGCGATGATAATCTAAATATGTTTGGAAACGAACATCAATATAGCACTTTACACTAAGTTTTCCCTATGAACCTCTATAAACATGAACATGTCTCTAGTCATTCGCAAGTACTTTAGAACATTCTTCATTGAAATCCAATGCTACTTACCCGGATCTTGCTGCTCACCATCACCACCAAGCACCACCACCGCTAATGCCAACGACACCACCTCTATCACCATCTCCACCACCACCACTACCACCTTTACCACCACCCCTACCACCACCCACCACTACCACCTCCATCACTACCACAACCTTCGTCACCACCTGCCGTTACTTCCACCTCCACCAACACCACCACCTCACTAACACCGCCATTACCATCACCATCATTATCGCCACCCTCTACCGCCATTCCGACCACCACAACCATATATTTTTATTTATAAGTGATTATTCATATATGTCTATTCATAAGTGATAATGATTATATGAATAATCATATATGAATAAACCATATATGAATAATCATCTACCCAATCATATATGAATAATAATAACCTTTTGTCGTCGTAGGATGGTGCGACAACGTTGTCGCATCTAATGACCCAAATTTATTCTCGCGATCTCAACATTTTTTTCCATTATATATATATATATATATATATATATATATATATATATATTTAGGGAAATGTTCAAATGAGAACTATTAAAAAGTTAAGAACCGTGAGAACTAATATCGGCCCTTGACGCAATTCATGGGAGGGTTGTATATATATGGAGTTTAACAAGTGTGAACGTTGTAGACGATCAAACCCCGTAACCATTAGATCAAAATAATATGTGGCTTAGATTGGTTCTTATAGTTCTCAATCTTTTAATGGTTCTCATTTGAATCTATTCCTATATATATATATATATATATATATATATATATATATATATATATATATATATATATATATATATATATATATATATATATATATATATAATTTTGTATACCAAAATTGTAACAAATAAAAATTTTGAACTGAACGATAGTTCAGGGACGTACAGGGACAAAATGGATAATTTATCCGGTAACTTTTGACTAAACAATTTCCTTCCATCTTTTTGCCAAATCAGTGCCAATGTAGTCAAAATGGGCTTTCAATCGGGTGAGTGCATTACTTTATCTATAGGAGTATTCTGTTAGAATCTTTTTTGAGAATTTTCTAATATTGGGTATAATTTATTTGATGGGAGCCTTGTAAAAAAATCTGCCCGACTTAAAAATCGAAACGATGAAATTAAACATCGTGTTCGGTCAAATAGTCGATTATTGCAACCTCCAAATGAAAACAAGCTGAACTTTTTAACGATTTATTTATGTTTCTATAAGTATATTAATCGTATTATTTTTTCTACTTTAATGAAATAGAAACGGTGAATTTAAAAACAAATAAAAAAGGGCTTTTGTCATAAAAGTACTTAAGTTTTTCGAAAATATTCGGTTTTATCATTCTATGAATTTTATGTCCACTAAAGCCCAAAATTTGCAAACTTTTTTCCATCTTTGTCCCTGAAACCTGTGATAGTAGGTTCCCAGGTTATCAAAAATTATTTTCACATAAAAATCCTTAAATTTATAATTTTTTTACATTTTTACCATGAAATTAAATTCTCATAAAGTTCTTAAGTTTTTAAAAAATGTACGGTTTTATCCTCCAACACCGCCACCACCCACCACCTCCACTGTAGTGGTGGTGGTTGTGGTGATGGGTGGTGACGGTGTTGGAGGACAAAATCGAACATTTTCGAAAAACTTAAGGACTTCTATGTGAAAATAATTTCATGGTAACTTGGAAACCTGTTATCACATGTTTCAGGGACAAAAATGGAAAAAAGTCTGCAAATTTTGGGCTTTAGTGAACATAAAATCCATAGAAGGACAAAACCGAACATTTTTGAAAACCTTAAGGACTTTTATGATAAAAGCCCAATAAAAAACATAAAAAGAACAATAGTTTTACTAATTTGTTTATATATTTCCATTGAAATTGAACGACCGAATTTCCATCAAATATTCAAGACAAAACTTCATAAATGGTCCCTGTGGTTTCAGAAAAAATCGAGTTTGGTCCCTAACTTTCAAAAACCTCACGCCTAGTCCCTGTGGTTTGAAAACTTTCTATAGATCGTCCTTGAGCCATATAAAATGTCTGATTTACCCTTTTTAATTTCTTTTACATTTTCTTTAACTAAAATTTATTTTTAAGGATAAAAAAGAAAAAGAAAAAGAAAATAAAACACACCCTCATCTTTACCCCTCCCCCTCCACTCATTTGTTACCATACCACCACCACCATCCACCATCACCCCCACCTGCCACCACCGTCCACCTGCGGTCAACGAAGCATTCCAATTTCCGGCGACGACGACTCAACGAAGCATTCCAAGATGTATAAAGAAGCAAGGAGATTACAGTTGATTTACTTGACCCTAATTCAATCAAGAGTTTGATTAAAGTTGATTTACTTAACCCAATCATTTCTGTGATGAATTTTCTTGTCCTCAATCACGACGTCTGGGGATTTCTTTTTGTTGATTGTGGAAACGGGTTCCATTTCTTTAACAACAACAATGGCTCTTTCCTCATTAATTTCTTCATTTTCCGCCATTGTTACCGGAAGCTTCTTCATGTTCTTCGTAACATTCAGTATCTAAACTCCGAGGAGATTTGACCTTTCCCAAGTCATCCGTCATCATTTTCTCCTCACAAACAACATCTAATTCGTCTAGGCTTTGGCTAGAATCAGATCTATTTTTCTTTATCTCATTATCATCTCTGTTTCCCCCTTTAATTTCCTCAACTCCATTGTTGGATTCATCGCTAATTCGGTTTCCTTTTGTTGACGATGAATTGACTTTCTCAACTCCATTACTTAAATCACTACTAGATCTGAACAGGAATTTTCTCAGTTCCTTCAAAATTACAATCAGATTTCCATGTTTTCCTCTTTCCACCTCCACCGACACCATTAGAGCTCTGTTTAGATCTCAAAGCCACCTTCTCCATCTTAACAATCTCACGAGTACTCTCAATTGACTGGTTTTTCTCTGTGGGTTTTTCAATATCTTGATTCTTGTCATCACCATTGAAGACTTTTAAGCTACCTTTCATCCTGCTCTCCCAAACAGAACCCATCACCACCCCATTTTTTGATGAATTCATTGACACCCTTTTTCTATCCGAATCCATCCTCTCTCTATATATTAAATTGGAGTATTTGATTGTTGTTGGAGCCTTTGAGATGAAGAAATGACAGTTGGTTTGGTGAACGTTGTTCCAATATGATGATGAAGCATTGGGATCCCTTTTTATGTGCGAGTGAAAGAGAAAATGTGAATAGCAGGGGACAAAAGGAGGGCTTTAGCTTCTGCACAGTCCAAAATGTCAAATTCATAAGAGTCGTACAACATTTTGTTCACATGGTACAAGTTATCAGAGCGGTGATTCACTGGAATGCCTCGTTGAGTCGTCGTCGCCGGAAATTGGAATGCTTCGTTGACCGCAGGTGGACGGTGGTGGCAGGTGGGGGTGATGGTGGACGGTGGTGGTGGTATGGTAACAAATGAGTGGAGGGGAGGGGTAAAGATGAGGGTGTGTTTTATTTTCTTTTTCTTTTTCTTTTTTATCCTTAAAAATAAATTTTAGTTAAAGAAAATGTAAAAGAAATTAAAAAGGGTAAATCAGACATTTTATATGGCTCAAGGACGATCTATAGAAAGTTTTCAAACCACAGGGACTAGGCGTGAGGTTTTTGAAAGTTAGGGACCAAACTCGATTTTTTCTGAAACCACAGGGACCATTTATGAAGTTTTGTCAATATTCAATGAAAAACATGAAAATACAATAACTAGCCTATCTACTTTTCCAGTCTTCGATCCTTTTCACAAATACTCAAACCCTAGAAAAATTCAAATTTCAACCCGATAGGAACCGGGTCGGATTCCAAATTCAGACCTGCAGCGTGCCTGTGGGCTATGACGCCATCAACGGTAATCAACAAACCATCGACACTATCCGACGGTCAAGATCCGACCCAAGAACCATCAGGGGCCGACCCAGGAACAACTTTCGTCTAAACCTTCGAAAGTTCCCCAATTTGAGAGGATTCAGCTCATACCCAGAGGGGATCTTCCCTTCTCCGAACAAATCGTTCAAAAATCCAACAGAAAAACCCAAATTCAAATAAACCCACAGCTCACTTTCCTCCAAATTCCATTGTACAACCTTCTATTCTTCCTAATTTCACATGAGAGTTTCAGTTTGAAAGAGAAAAAATGATCGTGAGGACCTATGGTCGCCGGACCAGCAGCAACAGCAACAGCAATAGCAACAGCAGAAGCAGTCACAGTCTAACTTTTGACGACGCAGACGGATTCGACGATTCTTTATCACAAGAAAGCCCTCAAGACTTAGACAACAGTAACGGCGATATTTTCAGTTTCGCTTTTCCATCTCAAGAATCCATCAAGAATCCTTGGTCTTTTGATTCCGACCCATACAGTTTCGATTCGTCCCAGGATTCGCGTAAATTGGCAGTTCTACCCCCAAGATCGAAGAAACCAAAAACTGAAGCGAACGAAAAGAGGAAAGATAAGAAGGGTAAAAAAGCGAAGAAACCATTGATGCTGTTGACTGAAACGACAACGTTAATGGAGACACAAGAATTCGGGGAGATGATGGAGCATGATGATGAAGTCAATTTTGCTTTAGATGGTTTAAGAAGAGGTCAGCCGGTGAGGATTCGTCGTGCGAGTTTGTTGTCTTTGCTGATGGTTTGTGGCACTTTACAGCAACGGAGGCTCTTGAGAACCCATGGGTAATTAATTTTTTTATTTTTTTTTACTTATCAAGAAACCCCATTTGAGGAATTGTACAACTACTAGAATCAGATGTGTGTGTTTTAGTTTTGAAATTCTTTACATTATGATACACTTGTGCAAATATGATAAATGATGGAGCCATCGGTAAGATAATTCTCAAATCATGTGCTTTTGTTAAGTTGTAAACTTGTAATGCGTAATTAACATTTAGTAATTCTGTTTACAGGACGGCAAAGACAATTATTGATGCTGTTTTGGGGCTTAATTTTGATGACACCCCTAGCAACCTGGCTGCTGCGGCTTTATTTTTTGTTTTGACAAGTGATGTAAGTTGCTTATATATATAAATTATATCCGTTACACTTTAACATAAATTACCGAATTTTGCCTCAAGTATCTAATCTTGATCTCATTTCAGGGTCAAGATGATTACCTTTTGGATTCACCTAGTTCCATTCGCTTCTTATTAAAACTACTGAAACCAGTTACAGCACATGCTACTAAAAGTAAAGTTACTTCTTTTGGTAGTAAACTTGTAGCCTTAAGCAAGGATACATCCAGTTTTAATGACAATAAGGGTGAAGAATCTTCATCTACTTCTATTTTGGAAAAAGTTCAAGAAGTCCTTGTGAATTGCAAAGAATTGAAGCTGAAAGATGGAAGTGATAGTGAGGCGAAAAGGCCCGAGTTGAATCCAAAATGGATTGCTTTATTAACCATGGAAAAAGCTTGTTTGTCAACTATTTCTCTTGAAGGTTAGTTGAAAGAAACTAAGGATAGATTGGTAATTTTAATCTGTTTTGTTCTCATATGGTTTTATTTGTATTCTTTCAGAGACAACTGGAACTGTTAGAAAGTCGGGGGGAAACTTTAAGGAAAAACTGAGGGAGCATGGAGGACTTGATGCTGTAATTGACATTATAAGGGAATGTCATGGTGTCATGGAGGTGTGATCTTGTATGCCATTTTTGAAAAGTTTGCAAGATACAATTACCAATTTGCCCTTTGTGGCAATCACAAAAGATGATGAAATCAATTTGGGTCCACACGGTTTTTCTTTATTACTGAAGGGTATTTTGGATATTTTACAAAACGTTTAGTAAAACAATCTGGAATAACTTGTATTTTTGTGATGTGATGTTTAAAGAAAATTGCGACATTTCCATTTTCAAAAGTCTTCAATTTAAAATTACCGATTTGCCCATGTTGCCATTACGAAAAAACAATGAAATTGATTTGTAGCCAGCATGATTTCCTTCATTATTTGTTTGTATTTCATATTGTAAGAGAAGACTAATGCTTTTTGATCTCATAATTATTTGCAGAAATGGCTAGAACGATATTCAGTATCACAAAATAATCTTAACCTAGAAAGCCCAATGCTTCTATTGAAGTGTTTGAAGATAATGGAAAATGCTACATTTCTTAGTAATGATAATCAGGTAATTCTTATAAAAACATGTCTGTCAACTCTTGATTATGAAAATAAATTAATTGGATTCTTGTTCTTTCATGTTACAGAAACATTTGCTTGATATAGAACAAGACTTGGGTCATCAACATTCTTTCACAAAGCTTATTCTTAGTGTCATTAAGATCCTTTCGGGTATATATTCTTCTATAGATCGTATGATCATATATTTTTATTTCTATATTTATTTTTGATCCATTGACATGAAACTAGGGCGAAATATAAAAAAACACAACGTACTTCCATCGTTTTTAAAGTTAGCAACTTAACTATTTCTTGTAGTGATTAAACCATTAAACCATAATTAAATATACCATTTTTCACTGTAACCTGGTTTTATCAGTAAAATGGTGAAAGTACAAGTGATTTTTTATATTTTGCCCATGAAACTAACATGTGCAGATAGACTTTTGTATCTTGCTTAGTATTGTCCTAAACTTTTTTTAATTGTGCCATTAATTTGCAGGTATTTCTTTACTAAAAAATTCTTCCAATTCCGATGCTAAAAACTGCCTCGTTGTTTCAAATGGGACTGATGATACATCTGATCTTCCTTCAATTGCTGACGACAAAGGTACCTGGAATGATTTATTTCCCTTCCTTTTTCTTAGTGACCAAAATACCCTTGAATTGCAACATTTTACCCTCATACAAATAGTTGACTTTTAGCTAAATGACCAAAATACCTGTTTATTACTTGTCTCTGTCGCACAAGAATTGCAACATTTGACCCCAATAGGAATTGCTGACCTTTAGCTAAATGACGAAAATACCCTTGAACCAAAGCAAATCTCTCTGGCTACTTTTGAAATTAACTTGTTTTTTCCAATCTGCAGTTGACAGCAATGAGATCATATATATCAGCTCCTCCATAGAAAATTGCAGCATGGATCTTCCTTCTTCTACTAGATCTCAGAAAGACCAAAAATCCTCTAAAAAAGAATCGGGTCCTTCAAAATCTGATACATCAACTGGGTTTGGTAAAAAATCCAAAGCCAAGCCCACAAAATTAGAACCGGAAGATAGCCAAGATCCATTTGGTGAAGAAGACCCTTTTGCCTTTTTTGAAGATGAAGATAAACCTTCTAAGTGGGACATAATGTCCGGAAAGAAAAACATGTCTCAAAGTCAGAAAAGCAGTTCGGCTGTTGAAGGAGATGAAGATTTAATGGTGATGAGTCAGCAAGAATCCAGCAATGTGGAACGTGATGATTCACCTCAAGTTTCTTGTTCACAGTTGGATGATGAGGAAAAATTTAACCTTTTGTCTGATTGTCTTCTCACCGCGGTCAAGGTAAATTTCCTTTTTTAAATGAAAATTGTTTAAATGAAAACAGGGTTCTATAATTAACAAACCAACGAAAGTACATTGCTATTTCTTGCATTTTAACTGTTGGTCTTTTTACAGGTTTTGATGAACTTAACAAACGACAACTCTGTGGGGTGTCGGCAAATTGCCGGGTGTGGAGGATTGGAGACATTATGTGGTTTGATAGCGGGTCATTTTCCATCATTCGGGTCGTTTTTGCCCACTTTCAATGACCCAAGAGACAAATCGATTCTTATTGAGGTTGATGATGAGGAGAAAAATAAACGGCTCACTGATCAAGAATTGGATTTTCTTGTTGCTATTCTTGGATTGCTTGTCAATTTGGTCGAGAAGGATGGACATAACAGGTGCTCATTTTAATGATTTTCTATTTCTTCATTCGTAATTGGCAACTTCCTAAAATGTCTGAAATACCCTTTGTGCAGATCACGACTTGCGTCCGCGAGTATATCCATGCCTGGATTAAATGGTTTAGAAAATGAAATTACGGATGTGATTCCGTTGATTTGTTCCATCTTTTTGGCCAATCAAGGGGCCGGTGAGGCCGCTGAAGAAGGACGACAATCCACCTGGGTGAGTGCTAAATGACCAAAGTACCCTTGAATTAAAGAAAATCTTGTTCATTGATATGTGTACATTAAATATTCTCCGAAATAGAGAGATGTTACACATTTTCCGTCCTGCAAGAATTGCAACATGTGACCACGATAGATATTGTTGGCTTTTAGCCGAATGACCAAAATACCCTTACAATAACGTTTGACCCTGCTAGAAGTTGTTAACTTTTAGCTAAATGACCAAAATGCCCATTTGCAAGATTTGACCGCAGTGGGTATTGTTGCCGACTTTTAGCTAAATGACTAGTATACCCTTGACTTAGAGTGGATCCTTTTAGCTAAATGACTAAGATGCCCTTGACCATGATGTGGTGTTTTTTCAGAATGTCGAGGATCCTGTTCTGGAGGGAGAGAAAGAAGCGGAGAAAATGATTGTTGAAGCATACTCGGCCCTTCTTCTTGCATTTCTATCTACAGAAAGGTTGGTTGACTTTTTTTGGTTTGACAATTTGGTTGACTTTTTGTCTCATGGAAACACATGTTGTTGACTTGATAGTAAGAGCATACGTAACGCCATTGCTGAATGTCTACCAAACCGCAAGCTAGCCGTCCTGGTGCCTGTCTTGGAAAGATTTGTGGTATGCCATTTTTGCCCTTTTTAACCTTATGTCAAATTCTCAACTAAATTCTCGTTGTTGCCCACCTTTTGTCAAATTCAAAAACTCAAAACATCAACTTTCCTATTGACGAAAATACCCTTTATCAGCATATGATATTGTGAACTAAATTTAAAATTCTTTTTGCTAGGAATTTCACATGTCATTGAACATGATTTCAGAAGAGACACATTCAACGGTGCTTGAGGTAATTGAATCATGTAGGATGCTATGAAGGTCGAAAAGGTAATTGACTCATGTAGGATGTTATGATGGAACTATAGATGTCCATTTATGGACATCTTGTACAGCTTCAACCTTCCTCTTCAAGAGGGAAAAAAAAAACGAATAGGATCTGTTATAGTCTACTTATTGACCACATTGACATATTTTCTTTCTATTTTATTTCATATTTTTGGTCTAATATTCATTTTACGTGGGTCTTTTTTTTTCTCTTTTTTTTTTCTTCGTAAGCTGCATTTTCACCATCTTGGTGTTGTATGCGGTTGTTGTATGCATGGTTATACTTGTATGTGTCGAATTTAAGATGAGTTTTTAAGCGTTTCAGGTGTATTGTAGTATGTTAACCATCTCCCCTTTCATTTCATTAATTATGTGGTGGTGTTTCATTTGGTGAATTTAAATGTTGTACCGCTTTTGACATGTATGTAACTGATTGGACAAAAAATTGTATTTTTTACCCAAAAAAGTGGAACAGTGACTCGCATTTGATCTCCCGTTTTAGTTTATGGAAAAAGATGTGATGCCATCCCCATTAAAGATATTCATAAAAATCTTGTAAAGTCCCAACTTGTACCGTGTAACAAGTCCTTGACTTAAAACCAACCCTTGAAAATAATAAGGCAAATTACAAATGCCTTCATTGAAATTTGAACGTACAAAAGGATGATTAAATGTGGCGGTGTTTTATCGATCAAGGGAAAGTAGGATTTTGTGCCTTTGTTTTTTGTATGTTTCATTTTGCAGTATTTAATCAGCTTAAGTTCTTTTCTGTTGGTTAAAATACTATAAGACGATTAGAAAGATTTGGCGTGAAATTGGTAAGCTGAATTATCCGAAAATTTGGCTTGGTTATTATGAGAGGTTGAACATGGGTTGCATTGTTGGCTCACTTGGACATGTTTGATTGTTTTCGAACATTAAGATGGGGCTTTAAGCGATGAAATCGGATTATTTGGGCCTAATTTCTGTGTAAACTTAGGGCATGCCTAGATCATGGTTTCCAATGGATTAAAGAGATCGAATGTAATATTCTATATTGTCAAATAGATGGAACTGAATTGAATTTTTTTTCAGAATCTTGATCTCTTTGTATTTATCAATCTTAAGAGTTTTGAGCAAAGAATTCAATTCCATCATCTTTTATTATTATAATGACACAATTATCCTTAAAACAATTTATTAATAATATTATTAATCTGTGATTACTATAATGACACAATTATCCTTAAAAACAATTTATATTTATTACTATTGTTGTTATAATAATAATAATAATAATAATAATAATAAATATATTTAATTAAGATTTAAATATTTTACATCATCCTAACAATGTTATATGTAAATAAAATTATACAAATTACATAGTAATACCTAGGGGTGTGCGTGGTTTAGAGACAAAAAACAGATTGCACCGTATATGCGGTTTGAGTTTTTTTGAAACCACAGACCGCAACACAAAGGTTCTAAACAGCGTTATGCGGTGCAGTTTGATGCAGACGTTTTGTGCGGTTAGTTAGTTAGTTAGAAACATAGAAACATGTAGTTGTTATGTAGTTAATATTATGTTTATAACTCTCAATTATGTTTAAATATAAAAAAGACAAAAAAATAGTCTAATCACATAATGTTGCATCTCAAAATAATAAAAAATTAGCAAAATCCTCAAAATATCAAGGAAATCGCAGGTCGGCTACTCCTATCCCATATGCGGTTTCCTCTAGTAGTATAACAATAAAAAAAAAAGAACAAAAAAAATCAAACTTGCATATTGGAAATCGCCACCTACGAAATCCCCTTTGCCTACTTGCGATTTCATCTTTTTTAGGGTTTGGGGGATTTCGCATGTAGCATGGAGGAAATCGCAGATGGGGAGGCGAGTTCGCGGGTGGGAGTAAACCACTTACAATTCTCTTGGATATTTTAAGGATTTTGCTAATTTTTAGCTAATTTAAGATAAAACCTTTTTTTTTTCTTTGCCTTTTTCTCTTAAATATATATCCAAATCAGTAATTTTTCGATTAACATCTTCCTAAAATTATTCACCTGTTATCTCTTTTTCTTTTGTGCGTCTGGAGGCCTTAAATAAAAACGTTGAATCCATAAACAAATTTGATAAAATAAACTACCGACATGTGCTGATATAATTCTTTATAAATGTATTTGGCCCCATCGAAAGATCACCGTTTTGTAGGTTACGTAAATTTAAAAACTACTGATTGTCAATATCTAATTCGGTTTGAGTTTATAACGTAAATAAATTCTATAATTGAAGTTTTAGTTGAACATTTCAAATCAATTTATATGTTTTTTTTAAAAAATAAAAAAAGATAATAAAAATGATGATATTTTTACTATAAAATTATGCAAAACAAATCGAGAAATTGTATTTCTTTCTATTTTTTTATTCCTACTCATGTGAAATTGTGACATGTGTCTTAAAATATTATTTATTTGATTAAATGTGACACTTATCCCAATTTCAAATAGGTAGGAACATAAGTAAGAATAAAAAGTAGGAATAAATACAATTTATCACATATTTTAGAGATGTAAAACCTAGTGACTTGTGCCGGCATTGACTTCACATTTGACTTTGGTTTTCCGGTGGGTTGCCGGCGGGATGGGGTGGGGTTGATAGATTTTCTCCGGGGATTCGAATACGGTATTTTGGACGTCTATTTCTTTACTGCTAATTGTGATATTTGATCAAACAGACCTTATGAGTACGACTGTCATTGGATGACAGTAGATGATGGTTGGGAGTGGAAAATCGGAAAGAAGAAGCCTGCGTAGGAGAAGCTGTGGAGAAGTTTTCCGTGTCATACTATGTGACAAATTTTCCTACCAATGTGGATTCCCGAAAGCTAAGTCAGATTTGTGAAAAGTATGGTGCAGTGTCTGATGTGTATATGGCTCTGGAACTTTCCAAGATGGGGAAGAGATTCCCTTTGTTCGATTTTTACACGTTTGGGATGAAAAGGTTTTAGAGTTGAAGCTTAGGTCGGAATGAATTGGTCATTATCATATGTTTGCTCGATTTGGGAGGGGGAGGCTAGTCAGCAGGAGAAGAGAAAGAAGCCTGCTTAGGAGAAGATGAACAATCACGATCCTGTGTGTGTTTTCGAAAATAGTGACGTGCATGGACACCTGACTTGAACGTATGCCAATGTGGTGAAATCAGGTACAACCCCTAACAATAATCTTGCTCTTAAGAAGCTAGTGTTGGATGAGAAAGAGGTTTCCCTTAATGTTACATCGAAGGATGCTGTTTTTGGTAGGGTAAGAGATGTTAGATTGATCCCTAAGCTCTTGGTATTGTTAAAAAGAACAAGGGTTTGCTGATTTAACTATTCGGTATGTGGGTGGAGACATGGTACATGTTCTATACGATTCAATGGCCGTGTGTAGGAGATTTTTGCAACACAAAGGTACCCGTTCTATATTCTTGGTTGTGAAACCGGTTGTTGATGGATTTCGCGTTATGGAGATGCTGGTTTGGGTCGAGATCACGGGCCTTCCATGTTGTGCATGGAATAATACAGTGTTTAGTAAGGTGATGGCTCATTAGGGACATGTGTGCTTTTTGGACGACGATTTGCAAAGTCCCTTGATTGTTAGAAGAGTTTGTATTAAGACTTCTAATGCTTTTACTTACTCAATAAGAAAGTGTCGTATGAGTCTGGTTCTATTAATGAAGAGGCGAATCAGTATGTTGAAGTTCGTCATTTGTTGGGTTATGACATGAAGTGGAGCTAGGAAAAGGTTCAAAGATCTTGATTAGTATGAACGCCTCTAAAGTTGATCCATGAATTGTCTTTCTCTTAACATTTGTAGCACTTGGACATCTAAAAAATGGAACAGGGTGCAATCTCTTTCTATTCTATTATGGGGTTAATTTATTGGGTTTGCAAGAAATGAGGATGACACAGATGGATCTTTTAAGAGTTCAAAGTATGTGGGGAAATTACCGATTGACTTTGCTTGTTGTCGTACGAGGGGTCGGTCTGGGGGTATTTTTTTTTTTGTTTGGGGCCCTAATGTATTTGTTAAGCGCAGTGTTGTTTGCATGGATAACGTTTTGATTGTCAAAGATTGGGTGTCTTCTAATTTTTCTTGTTTTATGGTCAACGTTTATGCTCCGTCGAGACTTAGCAGGGAAGCAGGATAAGTGGTCGTTTATTTCATCGTTTGTTCAACGTTTATTCCGGGTTTGTTTTGGAATGCCAAATCCTCAGTGTTTCTGAATGGTAGCACTGTTTCTGAATGGTAGCCTGACTGACGAGTTCTATTTACATAGAGGGCTAAGACAAGGGGATCCATTGTCTCCTTTCTTGTTCATCTTAGCTATAGAAGGGTTACACATGGCTATGGAAGACACACTTGCCCGTGGTGTCTTTCGTGGGATTCAATTTAGTCAGTACAATCGTTTGTTGTCTTTTCTTTTCTACGTAGATGATGCGCTTTTCTTGGTTGAGTATGATGAGACTAATGTGCAAAATCTTATTCGTGTCCTCTGGTGTTTCTATATGGTTTTCGGTTTAAAGATTAAACTCCTTAAATCAAATATGTATGGTGTGAGTATTGATTTGCCTTCTGTCCAAGTTGTTGCTTCCTTCACAAGATGCAGTGCTTCTTCGGTCCCTTTTTTATGTGGTTATACGGTCCCTTTTTATGTGGTTATTCCAGCTGGGGGAGTATGGGTCAGATTTAGGCTTCTGGGGGAGTATGGGTCAGATTTAGGCTTGGAAAGTGGTGACCGATAAGTTTCAAAAGCAGCTTACTTCTTGGAAAGTTAATATGCTTTCGATGGAGGGTCGACTTATGTTGCTGAAGTCGGTTCTTGGCAGCTTAGGTATCTACTTCATGTCGATGTTTACGATGCCTAAGGCTGTGTTGAGTAGAGCTTGGAGGAGATTATAGCTCAGTTCTTTTGGGGGGTTGATGCAGATCACAGACGGATCAGTTGGGTTAGGATTTGGTTCTCAATTCCAAAAAGAAGGGCGAGTCAGAGATCGAGAGTTTGGATGCTTTTAACTCGACTCTTCTGTATAAAGGGAGATGACAGTTTTTTAATGAGCACGATTCCTTGTGGGTTAGTGTAATTACCTGTAAAGCCCAAGAGTGTCTCTCCAAAAGTGCTCTTGTGGAAAGAGGGGAAACTCCAACATATATACAAACTTATAAGACAGTGTCGCACCAATGTGGGATACACTAACAGTTAGGCTTATTAAAACTTTACATGATCCTGGTGGTGGCTTCGGTTTGGTGTCTCATTCTTTTGTTGGTTCTGGTGTGTGTACCTTTATTGTAGTTACCATCGATCAGTTGCATGATGGCAATAAGATTGCTTCCGATTCGATGGTTAGAGTGCTGGGAAATAGGGCTTTTGTGTTCAACAGGGAGGGGGGTTGAAAGAGGAAATGTTTTTTCGTGTTTACTTCTTCTTCATGTGGTGCTACATTCAAAGGTTTTCCCTTTGCGTGTGCTCTTTTATCGTGCCATATGGATACAACTTAAATGGTATATGAAGAAAAGTCCCAACACTCCAAGAGTTTGGAAGATCTCATAAGATAATGCGCCAACTGAATAAGATATCTCCGTTTGGTCTGTTTCTCTATGCCCTTCAAGTAACAAAGGCATAGACTTGCTATTCAATATATATCAAAAAATTTCATGGATTCACATTTAACGAACATAGTGCTGTCGCAAATTTTGTGATGCTGTTTAATTTGGCGTTGTTGTAGTAAATTCAGAAACGCTAAATTATACTTAACATGCGACATTGATATCAATCAAACTTTATTCATATGAAGCAATCCCACGTAATTATGATGAGCTGTGTTTACGGAGAAATGCAAGAATCAGCGGGTTTACTTTGTCGGGAAACTGTTCTTGAACGAAATGGCTTCCTTCAGCCACATATTCTATCTCCAAATCTGGCGTATATTGTTTAACCGTTCCACTCCTTATGAGATCTTCCATTCCCGGAAACTTTAAAAAATAATCCTTCTCCCCTACAATCAACAACATCGGATTCTTGATTGTGGGGTCTGCTATGTCGTATGCTTCATCCAATGACCTATAAAATTACAAAAATTCATCTCGAAATTAGTCTAATATTAACTCTGTTTAATTCAAATCTATATAACATAAAATATAATCAGAAATTAAGTAACGATTTACATATTGTAATCTTTATGTTTTAATAAAATAATATAATAATATAGTAAGATATTGAAGATATACTTTTAATGTGGTCCGGAAAAAAGAAATTTGGTAGAAGAAAACACCATTTTGTTACTAGAAGTTGCTGCATTGTGTTAAATTACCTGTAAGGAACTTTGAGTGGATTAAGAAAACCGGATTTTTCGTACAGACCCCCGTAGGCGGAAAGATCCTCCTCCGTGAACCACGACGGTAAAGGTGTTGATGGGCCGACTATATCCATAATCTCTTGGCTCTCGCCGGCGATTGGTATTTCGCTTCTGGAAAACAAGATGTATATGTTTCGGACGACTGTTTTTGCATCAAGACGCCCAAAATCAGCTTCTGCCCTTCCAGTTTCCTAGAAGAAAGTAAATGTTGCTAACACTTAAATGTCCGCATTACTTATTGTGGAATCTAGATGCAATGGTTTTGTAATACGTACCCTCCATCTATTGATATAGAAACCTTCTGACATCTGTTTGAGGTACGTAGGGGGGCCGAAGGGCCTATGTGGTGCTCCAAGTGATATAAGTGCGGTTACCCTCGTGGGATAGCGCAGGGTAAAAAGATAAGCTGTTCTCAATCCGGAGTCCTTCGCAATTAAAAAAATCTACATGCAACAAAAAAGGAACTATCATCGAATGAATCTGTTATCAATTATCATTGCGAGTATTTGAGCACAAGTGTGCTACTATGGAGTTTGTAAATATATGTGGAGCCCAAGAATGTCTCTCCAAAAGAGCCCTTGTGGAGAGAGGGGAGACTCCAACATATATACAACCTTATAGGACAGTGTCGCTCCAATGTGGGATACATTAACACTCCCCCTCAGAGACGTAGGCTCGATGAGGCTATAGGGGTGCGGGACACCGGCTCTGATACCATGTAAACATATGTGGAGCCCAAGAATGTCTCTCCAAAAGAACTCTTGTGGAGAGAGGGGAGACTCCAACATATATACAAACTTATAGGACCGTGTCGCACCAATGTGAGATACATTAACAGAGTTTTCAGATTTTATGAAGTTATTCGAGCTCTAACTCAATTCACGCTGTTTCGAGTCAACTTTAATGGAGATTGCTTCATTGAACATGATTTGTGATAATATTTTAGAGCTCTCAAATAGAGTGGAACTTAGCCTAAGATCTTCGACTCAAATATATACCAATTGCTAAATTTTGTTTCCATCCCTAATGGAAGCACCACCGTCAAAATTGGCGGGGAATTGCAACGCTGATGTTTATGAACTGTCTGAATCCAGAATCAGTCAGTGCACATATCTATGTACGAGTTCAAAACCTATTGTTAAAATAGTTTAATTATTTGACGCACCTTATGAATTCCAAGCGATTCAAGGATTGCGAGAAGATCGTCGACGAGATCGGAGAATACAAATTTCTCGGTATCGGGAGGTGGATCTGAGAGTCCATAGCCTCGAGCATCGGGAGCAATAGCTCTATAACCGGCATTGGCGACGGCGATCATTTGGTAGCGCCAACTGTACCATACCTCCGGGAAACCGTGGAGGAACACCACCACGGGTGACGACGACTCGCTTGGGATTTCGGCTAAGTGAAGATTCACTCCGTTGACTTTCACAAACGTGTGCACTATTTGATCCATCGTTGCTTGAATTTCGCTTCGTGAACTTCGACTTAACGTCAACAATCGCGTGCCTTGAATATATATTATATCAAGTATTAAGTTTATAAAATAAATAAAGTAATAAGAAGTTTGAGAATTTATGGGACTTCTGTTTTAATTAAAAGCTATATAATTTCATTTCAAATTGGATTTACGAAAGGTGTTAATTACAGAATTTCATATTGAAAATATACTAGCATGAAATGAATGTACAAGTAAACACAAAGATAACATGCGACATCAAACTCTTGGTACATGTTGCGTGGTTGGACGCGAGGTATAACACGACATCCATGTCCTATTGACCACAATTGACCGGGTTAACATTTTTGTTAATTATAATTCTATAAAATCCGGCCATTGGTGCTAGGCCCACATTTATATTTGTATCATATGAGTGTATGACGACGACTAGGGTTAGTGCATCATAACCTCTCATAATCAATATCCAATTTAATATAAAAAGCATCTAGACAAAGGAATCGACTCTAACGATATCGACAAGATGAATCACTAACAATATGATATGCCAATATCGAGTCCAAATTTCCAAAACCACACAATGATGAACAAATAGAGTTTACATGTCAATATGTCCACATAATGTCATAGTATGTGAAAATACAATCAAGTTTGTGTGCACTTAGATTTCACAAATAGTTATGAACGTCTCACTTTGGCTTTTTTAGTCTCGAACCATTGTAGACAAAATATAAATATTTCTATACAGCAGGTCCATGTTCTAACGACGTTTAAAATATCACTAGGGTTCTGGCGTTCTGCAATTGACCTCCCACGTAGACGTTGAGGCAGATTGACGTGGTCCTCTTAAATGATGCGGTTTACCATTTTTTCTTAAATATTTCCAACTTCAGATTTCATTGCCTATATAACATCTATGGTAAGTATTTAACATAATTTAATTCCATTACTAATATAGTTGTTTGTATATTTTTATCATATTAGACACGAACCTATTTCTAATTAAATTGTTGACAATATTATTAATTTAGACAATACTTAATTCAATTTGAAATCATTTTTATCACTATTGATAACATCCTTTCTTATACATCCTACTTCCAGTAATGAAATTCTATAACATATCACAAATTTAGTGAATAACCATCACTAATTACCATTATATCATTATAACTTGAAACTATGCTTTCGACATCTTTTACCAAATTCCAAGTAATCAAGAATTATGTCATAACTTTGCTAAGCAACGCATTATTTGATAATACCGAGTCCCAATTCATACATATTTAACTTCAAAAATACATCGAAGTTTGTTTACCAATGAACCCTTAATGAACCAACATTGCGACATGCCGCATCGATATCAATCATACTTCTATTCAAATTAAGCAATTACCAAATGAACTAAAACATCTGGCTTTATTAAACGCATTCCCACGGGATTATGGCGACCTATGTTTATCGAGGAATGAGAGAATCAGCGAATTTACTTTGTCGGGAAACTGTTCTTGAACAAAATGGCTTCCTTCGGCCACATATTCTACTTCCAAATCCGTCGCAAAGTATTTAACCATTCCACTCTTTACTAAATCATCCACTCCTGGAAACTTAAAGAAGTAATCCTGTTCCCCAACTATTAGCAACATCGGATTCTTGATTACGGGATCTACTATATTGTATTCTTCATCCATCGACCTATAATATAATAATATATATTATTTAATTATTACAGTATTTTTAATTACATGTTTTTTGTATTGTGTTAAATTACCTGTAAGGAACTTTGAGTGGATTAAGAAAACCGGATTTCTCGTACAGAGCTCCGTAGACGGAAAGATCCTCCTCCGTGAACCACGACGGTAAAGGTGTTGATGGGCCGACTATATCCATAATCTCTTGGCTTTCACTCGCGATTGGTAATTCGCTTCTGGAAAACAAGATGTATACGTTTCGTACGACTGTTTTTGCATCAAGACGGCCGAAATCAGCTTCCGCTCTTCCAGGTTCCTACAAGAAATAAAATGGTGATATCACCGGAACTATTGTTGGCCGTATACTTTATGAAATCTAAATGCAATTGACAAGATGATCGTTTCCTCATACTTACCCTCCATCTATTGATATAGAAACCTTCAGGCAGCTCTTTGAGGAATGTAGCTGGTCCAAAGGGCGCATGTGGTATTCCAATTGATATAACTCCGGTTACCCTCGTGGGGTAGCGTAGCGCAAACAGGTACGCTGGTCTAGTTCCGGCATCTTTAGCGATTATGGAAATCTACACGCAGGAAAAAAGGAACTGTCACGGAATTTATTATCAATGGGAGTATTTGAACGAAATTGTGTAATAATATTTATGACCTAGATTAAACTCAACATGAAGTGTCATAAACTCATAATATTTATGACCTATTCGAGCTCTAGATTAGAGTGGAGCTTAAGCTAACATCTTCTAGTCAAATCGAGCTAGGCCCTATTTGCAACAGACATATCATGGCTAATTTTTCTTCCATCTACTATGGAACCACCACCGATAAAATTAACCGGAAAGTGCAACGATGAGGTGCATAAACTGTCGGAATCCAAGATCAGTCGATGTACAAGTTCAAAACCTGCATTAATTAGTCGGACGTACCTTGTCGATTCCGAGCGAATCAACGATGGCGAGAAGATCGTCGACCAGATCTGAGAATCCAAATTTCTCAGTCTCGGGAGGTGGATCAGAGAGTCCGTAGCCTCGACAATCGGGAGCAATAGCTCTATAACCAGCATTGGCAACGGCGATCATCTGGTGGCGCCAACTGTACCATATCTCCGGGAAACCGTGGACGAAGACCACCACCGGAGACGACTTGCTACCGATCTCAGCTAAGTGAAGCTTCACTCCATTGACTTCCACGAAGTTGTGCACTACCTGATCCATTGTTGCTTGAATTTTTGGTTGGTGAACTTTAGTGGTGGCTTAAACAAGAAAGAGTCAACAGTGGCCTGCGTTAACACACCCGTCTGCCGATTTTGACACCAACTATAAGCATATATAATATTCTATTACTTTTTATATTATATATTATTTAAATTATTTAATTACGTTTATAATGTGTAGTGTATGCATCAAACCGTCCACAGCCCACACTTCACCACATATTGCGGTTTCGGACATACAATGTGCGATTTGCGGTTTGTAATTATTGTAAACCGCACTATATGGTGCAGTTTGCGATTTTTAACTTCAAAACCGCAGTTCAAACCGCACCGCGTACATAGTTAATATTAATTGATAATTATAAATATATAATATGAATATGCTTGTAAATCCAATGTTGGAGCATTTTGTGCATCTTTTCTAATTCATTTTTACATTTATTTATTTACAATTTTAGCTATTTTCATGCATTTTTATTTATATTTTAGTTTTAAAATAATACATTTTGTAATATTTAATTAGTTAAATATTAATATCTAGTGATATTATTTGTTAGCAGACTATATTTGTATAGCCTTTTTATGTATGCTTTTGTATTGGCCCAATGTATATTCCTTTGTATCGGCCCACTGTACTCGCGTGTATATATTCGTGTTTTGTAATAATATGGTCTTCATGGGAAAATATACTTTTAGCATTATTTATTAAAATATTTTATATTAAAATATGATATTTTTAAATATCTACTAATTAAATGAGAAATTTAAAACAGTTAATAAATCCAGATAAATAAATTAAATTCTTTAGAATTATAAAAAAGGTTAACCATTAAAAAATATTTAATTAGATATGAAAATTAATATATCGATAAAATGATAAGACATTTAAATTATATAATGCCATAACAGTCTTAACTTTAACATTGTTATCATCGATTCAATATCTACCTATGTAAGCATTCATTTAACCCTTGCCTTAACTCTAACGTTGTTATCATCGATTCAATATCTAAATATGTAAGCATTCATTTAACCCTTGTGACTTGTGAGTGAGGTGGGTCAACAATGTCTCACTAAGAAAAAACCAACGTGAAATGTATGGTACGTGCCCCAAATCGCATCAAACGGAATTGCTACCAAATAAGGTAATTTATTTATTTATTTCTAGTAACCAATATAACACGTAAACTTTCACTTATAGTAACAACCAACTTAGCTTTTATTACCGATATAGAGAACTTGTAATAATTTGTCAAGTTTTTGGTTTTTATAGATGTCAAGTAAGCCAAATATAACATAAATAATCCACTTATGTGGATGACGTTAATTCTCTTTGTTGTTTCAATTACTCTTTCGACTTTACCATACTTTTTTCGCCCACCACCATTGTTAGCCGGTGAATGATATTTAAGATCAATCGAATTCAGTATGTAAAATTGTAAGTACATTAGCGCATTTAATATAGGCTAGTAAAAGTTCGGTGAACAGTAACTCGCCGAGAAAAAAATTCCAACCACGTTTTTACAAATAATGACAACCAAGTTAATTTTTCATTGTAAACAAATTGTAACCTGAAAAAACCTGTTATCATTGTCAAACTTATGGTTTATATGTATGTCAAGTAAGCAAAATATGTCATATATAAATGGTACATATATGTGGATAACATTGATTTTCTTTTTTCCTTTTTAGTTACTCGATCAATTTTACCATGACTATAGGCTGTTATTAGATTGATAACAGTAAATGTACTGTTACATGTCTTTCTTTTGTCTTGGTCAGTTTGAGAGCATCCTATATTAACAGCAGGGTCTTTAGTTGGCAACAAGGAGCTTGAACTGAAAAGTCCTACGGATGTCAACTTTTATCTGTGTTGGATGACATCACTTATTTTTTTGTTGAACCACGCTCGTCTTAGACCATCTCCAGTCCATTAAACTCATAAGAGTTTAACGGATTGCCACATCAGCATTCCACTTACTATTTTATTTTACCTATTAAACTCTACACTCCATTAAACTCTACTCAAGTTTAATGGATTACCACATCACCATTAAACTCTATTTTATTACCCACTTTAAATGAAAATTAAATGCAAAATGAATTAGTTTTTCTCATTATACGGTTTAATGGCCATACAACTCCCATTCAATAAATGTCTCCCACAATGGTCGGTTTAACCTATCAAATGCCACATCACCCATTAAACCCTCCATTGAATCCCCATTGGGGATGGTCTTAGTTAGTCCATACCGACTCTAGTTACATACATATTGATAGACTGATAGACTAATAGACACGCGCACGCACACACACACACACACTATTGATTTTCTTTTTTCTTCTTTAATTACTCATTCAACTTTACCATGATTATAGACGATTATTTGATTGATAACAATAAATCTACTATTACAAGTCTTCCTTTTCACTTGGTCAATTTCAGAGCATCCTAAAATTGACATTGTGTTAGTTGGCAGTCAAGGAGCTTGAACTAAAAAGTCCTTAGGATGTTAGCTTTGATTTGTAATGTATGACATAGCCTTCTTTTGTTGAACTAAGCTCATAGTATGTTCACGCTAACATGCAGTCTAACTTCAATTAGATACAAAACGATTGACAAAATGAGAGAACTATTTACCAAATACAATCATTTTACAATTGAATTTCGTGCTTTTGGGTGTTCTAGTAAAGGATTTTTGAACCCGCAAAACTCTTCTTATGTGTGACAGTTCCAGGGAGCTATATCCAACTACATCTGTCATTCGTCCCCGCGTTGCCCTTTTTTTTGGTCAAGTGTCTCCATATGTCATCAAAAGCTTGGGCATCCCGACATCAATGTCCGAAAGAATTCAGTTGTTTGACCTCAAAGACACCTTCACTCATGACCATCTTAACCAAACACTTTATATGCATCAACCACCTGATTTCTGCTACAAAACACATCCTAATTACGCTTACCACTTACAAATGTTTTTACGACCTCAAACAAACACCTCATGCGGAGTTTTAGCGGTTTGCCAGTTTCATCATGTTCATTAATTTCATACACGACAAGACTGATTCCTCCATCTTCACTTTTCAAAGAGGAAAATCTCTTGCTTATATACTATTTATGTAGATGACATTCTACTTACCACTTCATTCACTACATTGCCGAGACTGATTATCTCCTTTTTGGCGACCGAGTTTGCCATTATAGGCTTGAGAGATTTATCCTACTTTCTTGCTATTTTAGCAACCCCTACTAAAAATGGGCTCTCCTTACCTTAATGTAAGTATGCCTTAGACATACTTGAACAGGAAAATATGTTGAATTGAAATCCATGTCGAGACGGCTGATACCGAGTCAAAAATTGACCATTATGGTAAACTGGTCTCAAACACAACCTTTTATGGAAGCCTAGTCGGGGCGCTTCAATACCAAACATTTTACGTTTTCAAGACCAGATCTTTCCTATCAGCTTGATTGTATACTCAGATGCATATTGCATATTAGGGGTTGTCCTTCCACACGACGATTCACTAGTGGTTGTTGTGTTTTCCCAGGTGAGAACCTATTGTTGTGGTCTTCGAAACGAAAACCTACTATATCTAGATCTAGTGGCTAGGCTGAACATCGTGGGGTTGCTAATTTCGTCGCGGGAACTTGTTAGATCTACAATCTTCTCTTGTAACCTTCTCTATGAGTTTCATTCTCTTTGTGGAAAGGCAGTCATTAGACATACTTCAACAGGAAAGTATGTTGAATTGAAATCCATGTCGAGACGACTGAGAGTCAAAACTTGACCATTATGGTAAAAACCGGTCTCAAACACAACCTTTTATGGAAACCTAGTCGGGGTGCTTCAATACCAAACATTCTCAAGACCAGATCTTTTCTATTAGCTTGATTGTATACTCAGATGCATATTGCATATTGGGGATTGTCCTTCCACACGATGATTCACTAGTGGTTTTTGTGTTTTCCTAGGCGAGAACCTACAGTTGTGGTCTTCGAAACAGAAACCTACTATATCTAGATCTAGTGGCTAGGTTGAACATCGCGGGTTGCTAATTTCGTCGCGAGAACTTGTTAGATCTACAATATTCTCTTGTAACCTTCTCTGTGAGTTTCATTCTCTTCGTGGAAAGGCAATCATTATCTACTATAAGTAATGCCATTGCCATCTACCTTTCTAACAACCCAGCACAACATTAAAGAATGAAGCATATTGAAATTGACATTCACTTTGTACGGAACAAAGTAGCTACATGTCAACTTCAAGTACTTCATGTTCCTTCCACTCGTTAGTATGCAAACATCTTTACAAATGGACTTCCAGAATCTCTTTTCACCTATTTAGAAACAGTTTAAACGTCGAATATATCCACCTCTCCTTAAACTGCAAAGGTGTAATAATGCATTAGCATGTGCTACATTATATAGTGTAGACTTATATTTTATATGTATCGTTATTAGCCCTTGTGTATGTACATTGTATTTATTCTCTAAAGTAATACAAAAGAATCATATAAGAAATTATCCCGAATAAGAGTTCTAATTTATATAAGAAATTGATACATGTGACCATCAATAATTAACATGATTGGGATCCAACTTTGGTAGTTTGAACGTTTACTGACTTTGTAAATTTAGATGATTGTAATGGTTTCTAAACATTAGACTTTATATATCTATTAATCTATAGGAATACAACCTTGGAAAATTAGTTATGTAAAGCTAAATGTTCTAATTTTTTTCTTATATAATGTATACAACCTTGGAATATTTATATTTTATTAATTAACCAAAATTTGTGTTGTGAAATATAATCGAAATAACCGTTAAAAAGTAAAGTAGAGTAATAAATTGTATAGTGGAGTTGAAAAACAAGAGTGCTCGCCCTTGTTTTAAGTAGGATATCTCTTGAACAAAAGATTGATAAAAAAGCTCGGCATAAAATCTTGAATAAGTCGAAAATATTTATCAAAAAATGTTCGATAACAAACTGGATTCAAAATCGACCAATACATTATGGCACTTTCATAAATGTGGGACTTAAACTCAAAGATCTTTATGTTCTCGAGCAAAAGCACTAAAATTTGTTGGAATTGAGAAAATTGAGTAAGAGTTTATTAACCCGATGAGGGAATTGTTCATGAACAAAATGAGAACCTTCCGACACGTATATGATTTCCAGGTTTGGTACATATTTCTTCACCTCCCCAGTCTTCAAATATTCCTCCATTCCAGGAAACTTGAACACGTAATCTTTTTCACCCATTATAAACAATGCCGGAGCTTCCACTTTTGGATCAGTCGGATTTTGTTTTGAAGATTCAACTTTCTCCTTGAATGACCTACAAAGATTAACAATTAAGTGTGCAAAAATCCAAAAATATTTTAGAATATCATAAATTACCTGTATGGAACTTGGAGTGCGGTTTGAAATCCAGACTTTTCATACAAAGCACCATAGGTCGAAAGATCCTCCTCTGTGAACCAAGAGGGTAGAGGAGTTGACGGGTCCACCAAATCCATTATCTCCTGGTTTTCAGGGGCTATTGGTATTTCACTTTTGGAGAACAATATGTAGATGTTTTTCACTACTGTTTTAGCATCAAACCGCCCGAAATCAGCTTCAGCTCTTCCAGGTTCCTAATCGATATTTTAGTTATACGACTGAGTTATGCATATAATAACATGTTCTTCGATAAATTAATCCGGACAGTTGGGCAGTAGTTCATTAAGATCTAATAGTTTACCTGCCATCTTCGTGTGTAGAAACCTTCGGGGAGGGTTTGATGATGCTTGAGACCACCAGGGGGCATGAAGGGCACACCCAGTGTTATAACTCCGGCAACTTTCTCCGGGTAGAAAAGGGCGAATGTATAAGCAACCATTGCTCCAAAATCTTTACCAATCACAAACACCTACGAATATCGGCACACATGATAAAAGTGTTGGGAATCCTATGTTCAGTGGGTTCTCTATTCATCTACTAGTGCCAGACAAATTGATTGTGTGAATCAATTTGTCTAAAACCTTTTATGATTTCTATTTTATAAATAGCTGTGTATAACGAGTTATGTAGTACACAGATCATGAAAACACTGTAATTGGTTTTTGAGTTCATATTTCCAATTATAATCAAAGAGTACATTTTGATAGTTATTGAGTATAATACGTATTCAATTGTGTTGTGTACTTGAATTGGTATCAGAGCTACCGAGTTTTGGAAGCTGTAAGTTCATACCTAGTGATCAAAACAGAGCGTGTGAAGAAAACCTGGTCATCTGAAGATGTCAGATGTGGAGGATGCCACTGCCGGTGCTGCTGATCCTCCGGTCAAAATCAAGGAGATCGGGGCCACATCAGTGGCATGTCCGATGCTAACCCAGACGAATTACACGGTCTGGTCCCTCCGCATGAAAGTAGTCCTGCGGATTCACAAAAACTGGTCAGTGATTGACCCGGGAGAAAAGAACGAAGAAAAGAACAACATGGCGATGGGATTGTTGTACCAAGCAATCCCGGAATCGTTAATCATGCAAATTGGGGAAGTAGATGATGCGAAGGTCCTCTGGGAGTCGATCAAATCGAGGTACGTCGGAGCAGACAGAGTGAAGGAAGCCCGGCTACAAACTCTTAATACCGATTTCGATCGGTTGAAGATGAACGACTCGGAAACCATTGATTCTTTCGCCGGTAAACTCTCTAGTTTGGCTTCGAAATCAGCCTCACTCGGTGAAACCATTGACGAGTCGAAGCTTGTAAAGAAGCTTCTGAAGGTTGTTCCCCGACGATTCATCCATCTGGTGGCATCTCTCGAGCAGGTGCTCGATCTGAAATCTGTTGGATTCGAGGACGTGGTCGGACGTCTGAAGGCGTACGAAGAACGAATCCGGGAAGACGATGGTGGAGAAGGACAAACGAGAGTGATGTTTACACGATCCAGTGGCGTCGGTGGTGGTGCGACGAACGGTGGTGGTGACGGGAGCTCTGGCTCCGGATCGAAGAAATGGGGAAGAAACAAAAGGGCAGAGGGTTTTAATTCTGGGTCGGGCGGGTCAGGTGGTGGATCCGGCTCAAATGGGTACCGGCCAAAACAGGCCCAAGGTACAAAGCCCAACAGCTTTAAAAATAATAACCAACCCACTAATAAGCCCAAAAATCAGTCCAATTCCAATTCTGGCCCAAATCAAAACGCAAGAAAAGATTTATCGAAAATTATTTGCTACCGTTGTGATAAACCGGGCCACTACGCGTCAAAATGTCCGGATAGAATTCAAAAATTCCAAGAAAGCCACTTTACCGAGCAAGACGACGCCGATGAAACCGTATTTCTTCACGAAACAGTGTTTTTAAATGAAGAAAAGGTGATACCGTCTCGATACAACTCACAAGAAAAAGATGTGTGGTATTTAGACAACGGGGCAAGCAATCACATGACGGGAAATCGTTCATTTTTCTCCGAACTCGACGAAGGAATAACCGGCAAAGTAAAATTTGGCGATAATTCGAGTGTCGCGATCAAAGGAAAAGGCTCAATAATTTTCCAAGGAAAATCAGGCCAACAACGTTTGATAACGGAGATTTATTTCATTCCGGATCTAAAAAATAATATTTTTAGTCTCGGTCAAGCAACTGAAGCCGGATGCGATATTCGGATGAAAGACAATTATTTGACGATGCACGATGCCTACAACTGCTTATTAATGAAGGTACAAAGATCTCCAAATCGACTTTATAAAATAAAATTGACTATTGGTGAACCGAATTGCCTTCATTCAAGACTAAGTGAAGACACATGGCGCTGGCATGCAAGACTTGGGCACATTAATTTCGAGTCATTGAAAAAGATGTCCAAGAAAAATCTCGTCAAAGGGTTACCACACCTTGACAGTGACAATCAATTATGTGAATCTTGTTTGGTGGGCAAACAAACAAGAAAGTCATTTCCATTAATGACGATGTACAAAGCGACACAACCTTTGGAGCTCGTTCACGGTGACTTATGCGGTCCGATCACACCGTTGACTATTGGTGAACCGAATTGCCTTCATTCAAGACTAAGTGAAGACACATGGCGCTGGCATGCAAGACTTGGGCACATTAATTTCGAGTCATTGAAAAAGATGTCCAAGAAAAATCTCGTCAAAGGGTTACCACACCTTGACAGTGACAATCAATTATGTGAATCTTGTTTGGTGGGCAAACAAACAAGAAAGTCATTTCCATTAATGACGATGTACAAAGCGACACAACCTTTGGAGCTCGTTCACGGTGACTTATGCGGTCCGATCACACCGTCAACGATAGGTCACAATCGGTACATTTTCACATTAATTGATGATTTTTCAAGGTATATGTGGATTTTTCTCTTAAAAGAGAAAAGTGAGGCGTTTTTACACTTCAAGAAATTCAAAGCTTTGGCGGAGAATGAGCTCGGAAAGTCTTTGAAGGTGTTTCGAAGTGATCGAGGAGGTGAGTTTACTTCACTCGAATTTAATTCCTTTTGTGATATAAATGGAATCAAACGCCATCTTACCGCCCCATATACACCACAACAAAACGGTATTGTGGAACGAAGAAACCGAACGTTAATGGACATGACACGAAGTATCATGAAGGCGATGCATGTTCCAAATAATTTATGGGGAGAAGCGGTAAAACACTCCACAAATCTGATCAACCGTGTTTACACAAGAGTCCTTGGTGATACAACTCCTTACGAGAAGTTGTATAAAAGAAAACCAAATCTAGAGAATGTTCGTATCTTTGGGTGTCTAGCATATGCAAAAGTTGAACCAGTAAATCTCAAGAAGTTGGATGCAAGATCAAGACCACTAGTTCATCTTGGTTCTGAACCGGGCACAAAAGCCTATCGGCTTTTTAACCCGGCTACACAAAAAATAATCGTAAGTCGAGACGTTATTTTTGACGAGACAAAATGGTGGGATTGGGTCAAAGAAGCAAGTACCAAAAATGAAGAAGCTGGGTCATTCATAGTTCCATGGGAATATCCGGAGAATGAATCGAACAACCAAGGAAACGATACCGAACCAATTGAATCAGACCATGAAATTGAAAATGAAGTACAGGTACAAGAGGATGAGCAACCAAATCCGGTCATCAACACCCAACATCGAAGGTCTACGAGACAAAGGAATCTTCCAGTTCGACTTCAAGATTATGTGCTTAATCTTAACAACCTGGAAGAACTTCTCCTAACAACCAGTGACGAACCAGTATCAGTTGAAGAGGCGAAGAAAGAACCAGAGTGGGTTAAAGCCATGAATGCGGAAATCAATTCAATCAACAAGAATAATACGTGGACTCTCGTGAACAAGCCTATGGGGGTGAAGGCGATTGGACTCAAATGGGTGTACAAGCTGAAGAAAAATGCAGATGGCACCATAAACAAACACAAGGCAAGGTTGGTTGCTAAAGGGTACGTGCAACAACCTGGTATTGATTTCCAAGAGGTATTTGCTCCGGTAGCTCGCATTGAAACCATCAGGTTTCTCATTGCCTTAGCCGCTACTAATGGGTGGGAACTTCACCACTTGGATGTCAAAACGGCTTTCTTGCATGGAGAGTTGAAGGAAACCGTTTATGTGTTTCAACCGGAAGGCTACATAAGGAAAGGCGAAGAGCACAAGGTGTATCGTCTTTCAAAAGCGCTATATGGCCTTAGACAAGCACCAAGAGCATGGAATACGAAACTTGATGGGATTTTGAGGGGAATGAAATTTCACAAGTGCATGAAAGAACCATCGGTGTACCGGAAGAATGAAGGATCTAACTTGCTAATTTTAGCAATTTATGTTGATGACTTATTTGTTACAGGTACAAATTTGAACATGATCAAAAGATTCAAATTTGACATGTCCAAGAACTTCGAGATGTCTGATCTTGGAAGATTAACTTACTACCTGGGCATTGAAGTCAAACAGGAAGAATCAGGGATTACAATTAACCAAGAAGCGTATGCACAACGTATTCTGAAGGAAGCCGGTTTACATGATTGCAATCCGACCCACATTCCAATGGATCCAGGAACAAAATTGTCAAAGGCCGAAGATGAACCTGAAATCGACCCGACACAATATCGAAAGGTGGTAGGATGTCTTAGATATCTCTTGCAAACAAGACCCGATATGGCATACGCGGTTGGAGTTATTAGCCGATATATGCAGAATCCAAGAGAATCACATGGTAATGCAATCAAACACATCCTAAGATACTTACGTGGAACAACGGGATACGGAATCAAGTACGAGAGGACGGGGCAAAAACGAGTTATTGGTTACAGTGATAGTAGTCACAATGTTGATCCAGATGACGGAAGAAGCACAACTGGTCACATTTTCTACTATGGGTCATCTCCGATAACCTGGTGTTCGCAAAAGCAAGATACCGTTGCTTTATCATCTTGCGAGGCAGAGTTCATGGCAGCCACTGCGGCTGCTTGTCAAGCAATATGGCTTCAAGACTTGCTAGGAGAAATCGTGAACAAAGTGCAAGATAAGGTGGTTCTTAGGATCGATAACAAGTCGGCTATCGAACTAACGAAGAATCCAGTTTTTCACGGAAGAAGTAAACACATTCACACGAGATTCCACTTCATTCGTAACTGTGTTGAAAAGGAACAAGTGGAGGTTGAATACATTCCTGGTGTAGAACAAAAGGCGGACATTCTCACGAAACCATTGGCTCGAACCAAGTTCAAAGAAATGAGGAGCTTGATCGGGAACAAAGACGTCTCTAGAAGAACTTAGAGATTCGGAGGTGATTGTTGGGAATCCTATGTTCAGTGGGTTCTCTATTCATCTACTAGTGCCAGACAAATTGATTGTGTGAATCAATTTGTCTAAAACCTTTTATGATTTCTATTTTATAAATAGCTGTGTATAACGAGTTATGTAGTACACAGATCATGAAAACACTGTAATTGGTTTTTGAGTTCATATTTCCAATTATAATCAAAGAGTACATTTTGATAGTTATTGAGTATAATACGTATTCAATTGTGTTGTGTACTTGAAAAAGGTGATTTGGTCGTTAAAGGATTATTTGAAATACAGATTGCTTTTGAGGGAGGAAGAAGTGATATTCATCTAACGTTCATGAAAGGTAAATCGATAACAAATAGGAACGCAATACTTTTCTAAATCACGATTACACGTCAATATACAGAGTTCATGAAATTAAGTGTGACATCTGGTTTGGCATAATAGAGTAAGCAATAAGGATCATTATACCGCAAAAGTTAAAAATCATTTCTTTTAGGATTCATCAATTTCCAATATTCTCCGGTTCTTTTCTGAAATCACGAAGATTTTGTAAACATTTATAATCGGAAGACCAAATGCTGAGCATAAATATGTATATATGTACCTTAGAAATCGCGAGAGAACTTAGGATCGAGGCAGTGTCTTTGACCAAATCAACGAATAAGGTCTTCCCTGGTTCTGCGGGGATTTCGGATAGCCCGTATCCTCTCTAATCGGGTGCAATCGCTCTGAAACCAGCGTTTGCGACGGCGATCATTTGATGGCGCCATGTGTACCATATCTCCGGGAATCCGTGAAGAAAAACCACCGGCGGCGAAGATTCAGATCCAATTTCAGCTATGTGGAGCTTTAATCCGTCGACTTCGATGTAATTGTGCTTGATTTCATCCATTATTTTCACAGAGAGAGGACTTGGGAGTGTGCTCATTTGAATTTTTGGCTTTGCGTTTGTGCTTTTGTGGTGGTTAGATTGAGCAAATTGCTCGATACAGGGAAGTAATTTGCTTTTTAATTACGATATACCGGCAATAACGATATGTATTTTTGAGTTTTGACATGTATATCTTTTTTTTTTTTTCGTTCTTTGTGACGGGTTTTCAACCGTCCCCTATTGTTTGACGCACGATCTCCACCTCACCTAGGAAAATCCCCCACAGGGGCATGGAACCGGGATTGACATGTATATCTGGGGTCTACTATATCCATATGCATATGTTTTCTTTTGGGTTTTTGTAAAACCACCCGTATTCATATTGAACGAAATACAAATATGCAGCACCTAAGGCTGTGGGGTATGCCGCACGCGGCCCCCCACGCGTCCTCCACCTCAGCCGGAAAGACGCGGCAAACACCGCGCCCCCCCGCGTCCTCGGCGTGCTGCGTCCCGACGTCGTCTTCGGGCGAACGTACCAAGACGTCCAAATTTCAAATTTTATATCCGTTTCTTACCGTTGGAACATTTAAAAAAAAAAAAAATTAATCTTTTTTACATATATAAATACATACCACACACAACTACAATTTACACACACATCCACAATTTACACACACACAAACTCAAATTTATCTCTCAAATTTACTAACCAAGCCAAGATGGAGAACGATCCGAACACCCCTCCGTCAAATCGGAACACGCCCCGCGGCGAATTCAACTACAACTTTTCCACGAATTGCACATTTACGAGTATGCTTACGGGTTCGTCGCAACAACCACAATACCCGTATCCATATCCACCACCGAACCAATACCAATATCCGCCACAACCTTACCCGTACGCACCCTTCCAACAACCGTTTCTATCACAATCGCCACCGCTTCCATCACCACCGCCACAAGCATCACCCGAAGAGGTCGTGATGGAAACACAAGCCCCCGCGTCTTCCTCCAAAAAGAAAAAGAAAAACAATAGACAAAAGAACAAAACACGAAACGCGCAAGAGGCGAAGGTGCCGTGGACGACCGACGAAGAGGTTCAAGTGGTTCGCTCGTGGCTAGCTATTTCCATGGATTCGCAAAAAGGAAATAGCCAAAGTTCCACATCGTTGTGGGAACGCATTTTAGACCACTACCACGCGGCGATGGGTCGTGGGGTGTACCGAAACAACGACGGAATTAACAGGAAGTGGCGGAAACTTCGTATCGAGTGCACCAAGTTCAACGGCATTTACAACAACTTGGTGAACATGCGACGAAGCGGCGAGAACGATTTTGGGATTTTCACAACGGCTATGGAACAATATGCGCGAGTTGTCGGGAAGCCGTTTAAACATATGCGAAGTTGGGAGTTGATGCGTACCGGTCCTAAATGGCTACTAACTCCCGATTCGCCTCACTCGAGCACGGGTTCCAAACGTGGGAGGACCCCGGATGACGATATTTCGGATGCTCGAGACCCGATCGACCTCGACGACGACACCGAACCACAAACCGAGATGCCTCCGCCTCGACGCCCCATCGGCCGCGACCGAGCGAAAAGAGCAAGCCGAGATGCCTCCGGCTCGTCTTCGAAAGACGATGTCGAGGAAAAGGTCGATCGGCTCGTTGAACAATTCTACCGCCACAACGAAATTGCGGAATCGCGGTTGGATTACGTTTTGTTTAGCCGATCCGGGACCGAAGAGGACCTCGAGGCGATCCGATTGATGACGGAACAACGACGCAAGAAATATTTAAATAAGTAGTTTTTTTTTTTTAAATTTTAGGAGTTGTCGTTTTTATGTTTTTTTTCGTGCAATGTCGTTTTTATTTTTATTTTTATGTAATGTCTTTTATTTAATTTTAAATGTTTGGTTTTAATTAATTTTTAATGTTTGATTTTAATTAAAAAAACGTAAAATATAAATGTGACGTGGAAATTAAAATGGTAGTCATGGGAGTCTTGCACACCCCTAGTAGGTGTCTTGGAAATCTTTGTGACGTGGCGATGACATGGCGGTAGTCATGGGTGTCTTGCACACCCTTCAGCCTAATTGATCGCATTTAATAACTTTTTTTAATAAATTATAATATCTATGGCTTTCACTCAAATGATCATGGTTATCTATTATATTACATTGTAATCAGATTTTCTTGTAATATTAAAAAAATTAAAATCACAAACTTCCTTGATGATTAGCGTGAATTTATTAGGTACAAATATTAACTTGGTTATATTTGTTTGATTATATAATTCGTAAAGTGTTTGTAACAAAAACATATAAAACAAATTTGTAAAAAAAAAAAAAAAACCAAATATATAGAAGGTATATTCTTTGAAATCTAAATAAATTAGAAAAAAAAAGTTAGGGTAGGAGATTTATTTACCTTTGCACCATCTATAGTGAAAAATTGGTATTATTAGGCTTAAACATAGTCTACCAACACCAATTTTATAAAATAATAATGGACATTGTACGACTCCTAATGAACGATGTAAATATTTACACTGCACAAAGTACAGGTCATTATAGCATTACCACATTCAGTTACACCAAATCTACTCTCGAACGAGGTTCAACTATGTCAAACACGAAAATAGAAACATGTAGATATAGCGAGATATGAAACCAAAACAAACAGGTGACATAATATACAATTTTCCAATACACAATGTACAAGTTATCATAGCATTATTGTGCCATTTTCACTCCAAATAAAAGACTAACCACCAATAAACTGAAACACCAAAATAGAAACAAACCCATGTTTGCTTTCGAAAACTACAATCAGATAACCAAATATTGATTTCTGATTATCAACCAAAACTTATGAACTTTGCTTCTAATTCATATGATTATACTAACATAACGAAACCAAAAAATAACTCTAAAAACTTTAAATTATGTCCGATTTCTTCATTTTTCATCGGTTTTTCTATCGTAATCTACATGTGGAATGAATTGAGTTGATTCACAACCACATATATTTATAACACAAAAGATTGGATTTTTTTTTTTTTCCGAATTTTATTCCTTACTTACAATGCTATTTGTCGATGAATTGCAGAAAACACAGTGACTTGATAAAATCTTTCCCACAATGCTTTCTTCTTCAACACGAAGGTGTCTACTCTGCTTATTCCAAAGATGAACAGCATAACTCTGGCTTCGAATCTGTCTAAGTTTACACCTCAACCATTTTGCATCTGTCACGTTTCTAGCCCCACGAAAAAGATTCCGTACCCTATTCCAGTTCACAGGATAAAAGGCTGTTGGGGGTAGAATCGTAAAGTTATATCCAGGCCTACCTTGAAGCCTTGAAACTACCCGTGAAACCAAGTAAGGACCATTGTGACCCCATTTATTTCCATTGAAAGTTAATGCGAACTCTTCAATAAACTTGTAAACGAGTGGATGCATTTTATCGAACACCATGACTGCGTTATTCAACCTGCTCCAATTCTTTGAACTCAAATCCAATGTTTGAGCTCCGATTGAATTCTTTAACTTGGAGAAGCTTTTCAAAATCATAACATCGGTATCCATATAAACACCACCGAATTTATATAACAAACAAAGCCGAAGCAGATTAGATAAGTTTTGACCGAATGGAATGAATCCAGCATCGAGGTCACCTCTAGTTAACTTATAAAACCATGATTCTGCCATTGTGTTCTTGAACAAGTAGTGTAAATCAGGCGAAATTGCTGTTACTCGAAACCCTTTTTCCAAAAACGGTTTCAGAATCTGGCGTCCTTTATTCGAATCCATGGTGTTTGAAAGGATTAGCAGACACCCATTCGGGTGTGTGTTGAATAAAGTTTCGATAGAGTGGAATTCTTTTTCGGTAAAAGAATGCAACGGTGAAATCCACGTCATAAAGAAACGAACCTTGCACGAAGTTTCATTCTTGCTAAAGAATTCCTTCACTCTCGCTCGGAAATCCCCTCGCCGGAGCCGGTCAGAAGGCTCAATAAAAGTCAACACCTCAAAAAGTTTCTTCGTTTTGACCGGGAAATCTTCGGATTCGAGAGGTAAACTGTGAGATTTTCGTAGAAGGGGCAAATGGGTATTTGAGATTACAGACGGGGTTTCTTCTTTCACCAAAGACATTCGATGCTGCCGCTGCTGTTCTACATCCTGCATTGAGTAAGGTGCAGAGTTAAAGCTAGTAAAATCTCCGCCGCCGGCCACCGTCTTTTGCTGTAACTTCAAATAGGTTTTTGAGATTACAGATGGGTTTTCTTCTTCAAGAGCATACATCAAGTTTGACAAAGACGACGACACAGAAACCAAGTTTCTTGAATCTCCGGCGACATATTCCGGGTAAGGTATCTTTATGGAGAAGATAGAAGCTCCATTGAAAGCAATTAACAGAAGCAAAAGAAGAGATAAAACAGCGACGAAAGATGTCTTCTTATTCTCCATCGATTGGTTTTCTGAAACCAGAATATTTTGGTTTGTTTCATGGTCTTGTGTTTACGGAATTTGAAAGGTCATGAGTGGGGAGAGTGTCCATGAGCATGGTTGATGGCGGCAAACGTCGGAAACGGAAGTGTGTGTTTTGTTGTTGTGTTTGTGTTTTTGAACTATTTGGAACCAAAATTATGTTGGTTTGATCAAGAAAAGTGGAGGGATAGAAGCCAGGTTTGTACTTTAGTGAAAGAGAGAGAAGATTTATTCGATATTTTTAAGTCATGTTGATCCATGGAAAAGGGCCACATGCATGGTTAGGTGAGGTGCAATAAACAACTTTCCTATCAAACCTTTATCTTTTGATTATTCTTTGATTCTTTCTAGTGTAAATTACATTTTTAGTCCCCGTGGTTATATAGCTTTTTTGAATCAAGTTCAGTTTTTTCAATAGTAACATTGACTTCCATAAACATGATTTTGTCTCTAATTTGGTCCTTGAGGTTGACGTCGTTTAGTTTAAGCCGTTAAAATCATGTAATTACTATTGTATCCTTATTTTTATAGATTTATTATTTATTATTTAGTTATTTATATTTATTATGATTATTAATAAAATAAGACTACCCACCTTTGAAGCTCTACCTTCATTCTCCTCCCACACATTGGTATCTTCACCGTCATCTATTATCACACTCCAAATGAAATCTCCATCTCACTGCCGCCGCAATCATCTCTGTTACGTCTCATGCTCACACTTGTTCTCCATCAGCCCTCCCCCTTTTATGTCGTATTCGTCATATACCCCTTGCAGATTTGTGACGGATAACTTCAATGCAAAATATCATATATCTTGTATTTATAGGTTCTTTTATGATATTTCATGTGATACAAACATGTATTTCACAGAAATTGTGCTTATAAATACTAGGGCACTCTAATATCAAAATTGATTATCATTGTGTGTAATTACAAACTAGGTAGGGCTAATTGAGCGTAACCTTGTTGGGTTTTTTTGTGAATGGTTGAATGTTTATGCCCTCATTGTCAATTTCCTTGATAATTTTATAAATAAACAGAGAGGTTTTACTAGTTTCTACATTCAAAGTTCCAACAAACCTTATGGAATTGTAAATTACATGACAAGTTTTTTTGTCGTTATAGAATTGTCGACTTGACAATGTCTAACGTTATAGAGGTCACAGGTGAGGTAGAGTGGTGAGTTTTTTTGTTATTGAGGATTTTAAGAAACCTTACGAGTAAGGGAAGGGATTTCTTTGTGCGTAGTGTCAACGATGGTGTTCTTGGAAATAAGAGAATGAATGGAAGGGGACAGAGATTAGGGGTGTGATGGTAGGAGTTGCTTATAAAAATTATGGATAAATTAGTATTAATAATAAAAATCAATAATAATTAAATCCCTTAAATTTATCAGAACTATTAGTAAAAATGTAAAAAAATCATGTATTAAATATTTGTTTTCTTTCATAATTCATTTCATTTTTTATAACCTAGAAACATTTGATAACAGGTCACACAGTTAAAACCGAGTATTTCCGTCAAACTTAAAGGTCTTAATGAACAAAAAATACGCAAAAGAGTAAAACCAAACATTTTCGTCAAATTTAAAGGCTTTATTGGTTTTAGATCAATAAATCTTAGACAACCATGAATGCTAGATAACTGACTCTTAAGTGTTTGATGATTACAATATATTAAATTAAACAATTTCAACAAATATAAGAGTTTTAATGCACTAAAAATATAATATAGTGATTTTTTTTAATGATTGGATAAAAATATGTTGGTTTTTTTTTTTTTTTTTGTGATTAGAAAACTTAAATTAGATATTTCAGAAAATATAGGGTTTTAATGTACTAAAAATAATATAGTGTTTTTTTTAATAATTTGATGAAAGTACGTTGGTTTTTCTGATATTTTCTTTTATATATATATATATATATATATATATATATATATATATATATATATATATATATATATATATATATATATATATATATATATATATATATATATATATATATATATATATATATATATCAATGAAAGATAAAACATAGTTACATAAATAGGGGTGCAAATGAGCCGAGCCGGCTCGTGAGCTACCCGGGACCGGCTCGATAAAAGCTCGGCTCGAGACCGATTTTAAACGAGCCCGAGCCGAGCCCAAGCTTAAACATAAGGCTCGTTTATTAAACGAGCCCGAGCCGAGCCTGTGTCACCAAGCTCGATTAGGCTCGCGAGCCCTAAACGAGCCTATATATATATATATATATTAAAATGTATTTAATCATTAGAGTAAACGAGCTTCTTAACGAGCTCGAGCCGAGCTTAAGCTCGTTTAGGCTTGTTAAGAATTAAACGAGCCGAGCCCGAGCCCGAGCCGAGCTTGGGTCCATAAAGCTCGTAACGAGCCGAGCCCGAGCCGAGCCCTGTATATTTCTTAACGAGCCCGAGCCGAGCTTGGCCAGGCTCGGGCTCGGCTCGTTTGCACCCACATAAACATGTTTTTAATATATGCTTGGTTTCAATGTTACATAAAACCACTGTTTTTTAAACCGGACCGGACCGGCCGGTTGAACCGGTTAAACCGGGAACCGGTCAGGTTGACGATTTTTTAGGAGCTAATAACCGTTGGTAAATCAAACCGGTAAAAACCGGCCGGTTCACTAAAAAACCAGTTAAACCGACCCGGTTAAACCATTAAAAAAACCGGCTTGTAGCCTTCGATTATTATAATCGAAAAGACCACTGCGTCTACTTGTTGCTATTCGAGTTGTGCTATGCTTATATAAGGCGCTGGCCCTCGTTTCTTTTTGTCATGCAACCGATGTGGGACAATGCCACACAAAGGATTCACTCGTTCATCTTTTTTTTTTTTTCCTTTTAATTATCTATACTCTTTTTGTTTCATTTTAATTGTTTATTCTATGTATGCAAGAAGATTACAAATAACACATGAAAATATTGCCAGCTTGTTATCGTTAATATCAAATTCAATAAAATCATTGTTTGTTGCTTATATATTTTAACTCCATTAATATATATATATATATATATATATATATATATATATATATATATATATATATATATATATATATATATATATATATATATATATATATATATATACACACGGTTTTTATGACCGGTCCGACCGTTCGAACCAATTGAACCATCGAACCAGTAAGCCGACCGGTTCGATGTCCGGTCCGGTTTTCAAAACCTTGCATAAAACGGTATTATTTTTTGTGGTCAAATCATATTGTTGTATATGTATAAATTAAGAAGGAACTGAAAAGTCGTATAAACAAGCATTTGACTTATATGTAATTGTTGAATATTTAAAGGTTACATGAAATATAAGAATCACAGGGATATCATTTTGCTGCAAAATACTATAAGTGTTTTAGAGAAATGAGAGAAATTCATAAAGAAAAATGTTCAACGTGTCGAATCTAGTTATGTAAAAAAAACAAAAAGTTGAGCTTTGCGTATGATATTTGTATTTTTGACTTTTGAGTCTAGTACAACTTGGTTAACAAGCGTAAAGTGAATTCTTTTTGTTTACTTGTAGTATTTTATCACTCGCTAGTGGCAATCTAAGTTCGTAAAAACCTGATGCTCAAATTGTAAAACAATATTACTAAATCAATTTGCACATCATGCTTTATAAGTTGTACCACATATAATATCTTGTCGTTTTAATTTATGCGAATGCCTTGTATTAAGTTCGAATACATGTAAGTTTTGTGGCTTAACTACCTTGTCGTTCAATTACTTGGTGATAAAATAAACTAGAACACTGGCTCATAAGGATGATCTGTCGATCACGATTGTAAAATGATAAAACTACTCTTGACCAGAAACATTTGATAGAAAAGTTCACTAGCATAATAGCATTTGTGAATTGTGACCTAACGAACTTGCAACTAAAACAAGTACGCGTCACTTATTTGGCATTTGTCCCCGTGAGATTGGTCCATGATGTTTTGGTACAATACTTAAAGCACATGGTACAATCAAAGATGGGACTAATCTTGGATGTTTTGTTTTTTTGCACATGGTCTCTGCCAGAAATGTTGCCTTTATAATTATGGAATTTTATTTCAATTTTGTAGTCATGAAAAAGAGGAAGATTGTTGATGTATTTTTTTTAATATTACTTTTATAATTTACTAATAATTTTTTTAAATGATTATACTGAAAACAAATATAAAATTGCAATAGTTAAACTATAATTTTATTTTTCAATGGTTAATTATGAAAAAGAACTAGAATGGTTTTATATAATTTGGCTTAAAACGAAAAGATTTTTTTTGAATGGTTAATCCGAACAAACTTTTAACTATGATAATTTTTATACAATTTAAAATTTTATATAGTAACTTTTTGAAGAAAAAAAAGCCTCCCAATGGCTAAAACCAAAATAAATAATTCAATAGTTAAAACAAATAACACCATATATTATTTTTTATGAAAATTTCCCTTGATTAAAGAAATATAATCCATTGACCTCGCCATATTTTTTTAATGCATGAGCAACTAAAATGAATTTATTGAATGAATATGCCGCAAAGTTACAAAAGACCAAGCCAAACCTCTCCATAAAATACAAACTTTTCCACAACCTTCGCTTACTAAACGTATCTTGTGGAGCATAAACAATAATCATAAAACAATTATCATTAAAATTAATCCAATACCATTTAACAATTACATAATTGTCATTACACATTGATAAAGAAAATTCCCAAACAAAAAGGATTCCTCCAGAATGGCCCTTTACAATACTACACATGAAACCAAATGGAAATTTACCCACCTAGCCTTGACCTATTAAATGACCAATTTAGTCACTAACGTTTCTTTGATACACAAAAAATAACTCTATGTACACCACTGATTTCTTTATCCACCTACGCTTCTTACAACCTCATACTTTATAGGCATTAATAGACTTGATAACCATCTATTACCTTTATTACCACCAATTTGATTAATCAATATCTTGAAATCTTTCATGCATGTAATACTCGAATTACATTTATTGTTTTTAGAAGAATGTAAGCTACTTGAAGCGTAAACTTTGAGCTTTTTTGGGGTTTTATTATTGGTACACTAGTTATTATCTTCATAATCCTACATGCCAATATAGGGCTGAATTTTATGCCTTAAATTTTGGTTCACTACAAAACTAGGTGGGTCTATATCCATTTGTATAGGAGGAACAACAAGAGCGTCATGTCACGGGATGACTTTCTTCGACTAGTCAATCTCGTGTGCCACTTAGTTTACTTCTAACTAAGTCAGGCAAACTCCGCTTCCTTAGAGGTATTAACAAACTTAGCAAGCAAGAGACACGATATGGAAGGCTACAATATAAGGAATGCTACTTGTATTATAAGAACTCGATATCTTACAAAGGAACTTCCTTGATGGTTTGGAGCAAATGAGCTCCATACCTATTTATAAGGTCTTTCCACCTCCTTACCAGGAAGTTTCTAGACCATTGAACACTCAAGACTCTTCTAGATTTATCTATCAACATATCTACATGTTTACATAACTCTACAACGTTCTAGACTCTTCCTTAGCATACTAGAGAACTCCATGACCTTCTAGGATATTTCAAAGTATTCTAGATCGTTCCGTATTATTCCGGGGACTTCCACAATATTCTAGCATTCTCTCGGATCTTCTAGGTTGTCCCGTATTCTTCCAAAGTCTTCCCGGGTATTCTTGATGGCTCCCATATTTTCTACAAGGCTCCGGAATCTTCCAGAAACTTGGTCCGTGACATCCTCCCCCACTTAAACCCTTGACGTCCTCGTCAAGTTGTCGATTCTTGTATCTCATTTTTGCTACTCTATTCCTTGTCGATTTCCTTTCAACCTCAGAGATTACTTTATCAATCTTTGAATGGGATGAAGATCCCAACTTTGAGTATGTCTTGAATTTTTGATCCTTCTTTTCCCACACAAGATTCTTCGAAGGGCTATGAAATTGCATGGTCGATAGGGTTCGAGACTTTATCTTCTTCCTTTCCACGGGCACGATATGAATTGTTGAGCCCTTAGTGATACGCATGCTATCATCGGTCTCGAACGACCATGGACGCACTTTGTCTAGGAAGTCCATCCCTAACACCATGCGATGGTCATCCATGGGCATCACTACCAGATCCAATGTGTCTTCCCATCTTCCTATCTTGACACACACTCCATGGGAAACTCCCAATATAGGATTAGAAGGAGAGTTGACGACCTTTACCAATCCAGTCTCCTTTTTGTAGTGGATACCCAACTTCTTTGCTTCATCTTCAGCAAGGAAATTATGAGTTGCACCCGAGTCTATTAGTGTCATAGTGCTCCCATTATTCACTTTGGCATTTACGAATATAAGACTCTTATTCTCGCTCTCATCTCGTTCCTTGGTTCCTTTCTTTGCTACAGAGTTGAGAATACTTATCGAGTTTATGTGTGCCTCTTTTTTTTCTTCTTGTAGTACCATCGCATAAAACGTTTTCTTCTTTGGGCAATCTCGAATCAAGTGTGGACCATCACATAAGAAACACTTAATCTCTTTCCGTTCTCCCATCTGATTTCTTCATTCGATTGTCTTTCCCTTCGAAGTTGAGGGTTGAGCAAGGTCTTGCTGTGTCTGTGGCTCCAATACGGGTTGCTCTCCCCCACTATTCTTCTTAACCGTGGTTTCTCTTCGAAATTCCATGAGATCTTCCGCCACGACAATAGCTTCATCGATGTCTTGGACATTCCTTCGCTTAAGCTCGTTATATGCCCAAGATTGTAAACCGTCCAAGAAATAGAAAAGCTTGTCCTTTTCCTGCATATCTGGCAATTCTAGCATCAAGCTTGTAAACTCTACTATGTAATCTCTAATCGACCCCGTGTGTTTCAACCCACGTAGTTTCTTCATGGCTAAATCCTCTGCGTTGTGGGGACAAAATTGCCTCTTGAGCTGCCTTTTAAATTCTTCCCAGGTGTCTATGGTGTATAGGCCCTTTTTTATATCACTATGTTTCCTTCTCCACCATAGAGCTGCATTTTCACACAAGTATAGGACGGCCGTATCTACTTTCGACTTGCCATCCTTAATTCTAGTGGCATTAAAGTAGCATTCTAACGACCAAAAGAATTCATCGAGTTCTTTAGGGTCACGTTTACCTCCATACTTTAGCGGCTTAGGCGCTTCAGTGTGTGGCATCTCCCTTGTAACGACTCCTTTGGCTATGGCGACCTTGCATAGCTTCACTTCAGCTTCTAAGGCATCTACCTTCTCACGAAACTCCCTTCGTAGAGTGTTGATGAGTTCAAGGACTTCCTCCTTGATGACACTGATCGCCTCCTTCACTCGATCACTCGTGTCACTCATCTCTACAACGACTTGATCGACTGTATCCTTCCATTCAAGGATCTCACCGACGTTTATCTCCATCATTGTTAGCTTATTCTCAAAGCTAGCCAAGGTATCTGCTGACTGATCCCTCTTCTTGGATCGACGACCCCCATGTTCTCCGGTTGGGGGAATGTTGGCAACTTCACTTGTTCCTTCCTGTGCCATAATCTCTTGCTTGTTTAACCTTCCCACGAACTTGGCTCTGATACCACGTGTCACGGGATGACTTTCTTCGACTAGTCAATCTCGTGTGCCACTTAGTTTACTTCTAACTAAGTCAGGCAAACTCCGCTTCCTTAGAGGTATTAACGAACTTAGCAAGCAAGAGACACGATATGGAAGGCTACAATATAAGGAATGCTACTTGTATTATAAGAACTCGATATCTTACAAAGGAACTTCCTTGATGGTTTGGAGCAAATGAGCTCCATACCTATTTATAAGGTCTTTACACCTCCTTACCAGGAAGTTTCTAGACCATTGAACACTCAAGACTCTTCTAGATTTATCTATCAACATATCTACATGTTTACATAACTCTACAACGTTCTAGACTCTTCCTTAGCATACTAGAGAACTCCGTGACCTTCTAGGATATTTCAAAGTATTCTAGATCGTTCCGTATTATTCCGGGGACTTCCACAATATTCTAGCATTCTCTCGGATCTTCTAGGTTGTCCCGTATTCTTCCAGAGTCTTCCCGGGTATTCTTGATGGCTCCCATATTTTCTACAAGGCTCCGGAATCTTCCAGAAACTTGGTCCGTGACAGTCAGCCCCGCACGAACCAACTATATTTAGTTTTTATTTATGTTCTTGGTATCTATTTGAGGAGGAGCGAACCAAATTGAATTCATGGGTGGAGCTCTCCTCAACCACCTCTTGGGCCTCAACAAACCCAATTAAATTCTCCTTATTAACATGGCACAAAACCATAAGGTATGATTCCGCCCTATTATGTAAGTGATAAATATCCATATATGTATATAATATGAGACATGAGAATGTTGTTAATCTCAAACTTTCAATATTCTGTTTTCTGATAGATATTCATCGTCACCTCAAAGACAGACTACAATATTAATCCAACATTAATCCAGTTTAAGTACGACAATACTTTTATTGTTAGAGTTGATTCATTGAAGGGTCCATGGATATCATATCTACAATAGGTCATAAGGAACAATTAAACATTGACTACGTAGACCACACATACTCATTGTGTCACACTTGAACATTCCTTATATGTCTGTCAGTTATGAAAAACGTTAGAGAACATCAAAGCATAATAGACCGTGAGTCAATAATATTATGTATATCCATTTGAAGGACAATAAATTCATCTCTAAGTTTGGAACAAATACGTAAATGGAACATATTAATAAATTTGATGAAAGTAATTGCTCTTGGAATATATTAAGATCTTAACATAATAATCATTACATCATAAAACCTCATATTATATAAGTTCATATAATGTCAAAACAACTAAACTAAATTCACTCAAAACTAAGTCTTTTGTTAATATAATTCCAATTGACTTGGTATGCCAATCATGCTTGCCATGCGATAGTGGCTTTGTGAATGGATCACCCAAGTTCCTATCCGATGCAACTTTACTAACGATATTATATTTTTTTCTCGAAAATCTTGTGAATATACAAATATTTCTTGAGTATATGACATGGGCGCTTGTGTATCTTAGATTATTTAGCCAAATATACTACACCCTCGTTGTCACAAAAGATCTCGATAAGATCATCAATGTTGGGAACAACACCAATATCTTATATGAACTTTCTTCATCCACATAGCATACTTTGCAGCTTGATTATCTACAATATATTGAGCCTATGTTTTCGAATATATTATGATATCATGTTTGAAACTCGTCCAAGTCACCGCTCCTCTATTTAATAAGAACACAAATCCTAACTGCAAATAGGAAATGTCTCTATCATTTTGGAATCTAGCATCAATATAATCCTTTTCCTTAGAGCTCTTCCTCACCACCATATACCATGAACATGTCTTTAGTTCTTCTTAAATACTTTAAAATGTTCTTGACTGTTACCCTATGAAAAGTTTTCAAGATTATTCTAATATTTAGTCATCATGCTTAAATTACACGAAACATTAGGTGTTGTACATATCATGGAATACATGATCAATCCCACTGTCAAAGCATATGAGACTCGACTCATCATATCCAACTCCTTAGTAAAACTACGATATCGAGCTCTGCTTAATATCATACCATGTTGTATAGGCACGAACCCCTTCTTAAAGTATCGCATATTGAATTTCTTCAAGACCTTATATATGTTTATAATCTGGCTCAATCTAATAAGTCACCCATATCGATTTCTATAGATCTTTATACCCAACGTTATGCTAATTTTCCCATGTCATTCATAAAAACCAATTATCAAACCAAGTTTTTATATTTGCAAAGTTGGGACATTTTTTCCCATGATTAGTATGTCAACAACATATTGTACAATGAAGACTTCAACTCTCATACTAGTTCTGATATGTACACATGGTTCATCTTCACTTATCGTAAAACTAAACTCCTTGGTTTTTTCATCAAAGCAAAAACTCCAACTGTAATATGGTTGCTTGCGTCTATGATTATTCTATTGAGGTATTTCAGAGTTTGATATCCCCTTTCCTTTGCTGTTTAGGTTTGAGTTGGAAGATCTAACATTTCCCTTACCTTTTCCCTTAATAGGGTTTGCTTTCTTCTTCTTGGTACATCCTTCCTTAATGACTAGTATGGGAGAAGTTGAGCTAGAGTTCTTAAATTTAACCATGTTAGACTTAGCAATCTTTAATATGCAATAAAACTCCATAACAGAATTTTTCTAGATTGTTCATATTGAAATTCAGAATGAACTTATTGTAAAGTGGCTAGCGAGTTGAGAATGACATCTATAGCTAACTCTTGATTAATCAGAAAGCATATGCCTTCTAACCGGTATACTATCAGATATTTCATGGTATCAAATCACTATTGTTTGACTTGTTCTTGGAACATCACTTTGAGCTGATTAGCCATGTCGAACGTCTTAACATTCTCAAAGTTCTTATAGAGCTCTAGAACCATGGTCGCCACCATTAGACATGCCACCTCATTTGATTCGTTGAGACATTTTCCATATTTATTTCAGTCAAACCAGATTGACCCAACTGGAGGAGCCATACGAAGAGCTTCATCAAGGGCACACACACACACACACTCATTTCATACTTAAGCACCATTCTTAAGTTACATATCCATTCAAGGTAGTTCGAACTTGTCAGCTTATCCCTTATGATGATTGATAGCAGTGAAAATTTTGTAGCAAACGAATTTGTGTTTGCCGACATTTATAAAAAAGTTGAATTTAGTTAGTTTGATTTTCCTTATAAAATAATTACCCAAAAAATCATTTTAACAGGGCTAAGATCCATATTTCATTTCTAGTTATGAAGAGGTTTTTAGTAATCACAACAACAAGTTATTTAGGTGGATAACCATGTCACCAATTCTAGTGTCTATGAAACTTTGAGATTCTTAGGAGATTCCTTGATATTCTTTATGTCATTTGGCATGTTTAATCCATGCCACACTTATCTTACTTGCAACATGTTCGTTGTGGATCACAAGTAGGGATTGTAAATCAAAGAGAAAGAAACATGATATCCAATCCAAGACTTTAAGGTATCGCATACATCACATCTCCATCCCTAGAGTCTAACCGACGTGTTTGGATTTTGCATTTTCTCATGCCTAAAGACTATTAGTTCAGATTTGTGCTTCAATTTAGGTAGTGTGAGATTATATAAAAAGAGTGTTTATTTATTTATTTTGTTAAATTTAACATTTACATTGGCAAAATAACATTTTTAAACCATTTAAAAACTTTTAGAAATATATTTTTATAATTTGACAATTTCATTTTGCAAATATTAGTTTGTTAATCCATTAACAAATGTTGTGTTTAATTTTATTTTAAAAGATTTTCTAGCATGTGAAACCAAGACAAATCATAAAGCAATAAACACAACCACACACTCTAAAAAAACATGATCATTCTAGGGGGAAAATAACCACAAAATGATGAATTGACTCTCATTGGAATCACCATCTCGGAAGGAATTCCCGCCAAGACATCAACCTCTATTAGGGTTGTGGATGGGGTCGATTTTGATCTAAAACCGAATAGAAACAATTTTAAAAAAAAATTTAAAACCGACGCCAAACCAAAACAGATTGGTTTGGTATGCGGATTTTCGGTTTTTAACCTACCTTTACCAAACACTAAAAGACTTAAGAAATCAATATCATTATATAGAGGATGAAAGAGGGCTAATATTTTTAAAAAATCCGATGTGGAACTCTAATTGTCAGAGATAAAAGACTATGTGTTGCCTCTTATATAACAGATGGGATTGGCTGTAGTTGTGTACATTCGTCGATGTAGAATGTGATTACTGTTATTTTATATGTAGTTGGAAATATAAAACTACATGTCAAAGGTGAGATTCGAACTCCAAACATAAAGCTTCAAAGTGTAGAGCATTGACCATCGGACCACATTGTTCCCTGTTTCTCTTACACACACATACAAACACACACGCATGTTTTTAATCACTTCATACTAATTGGTTCGATTTTGTTTTTCCAATTTTTCACCTTAACCTCTATGATTCAATTTGGCTATCTTCGGTCTTCACAATCTCCATTTACTTTTACTAATTACATATCATATCTAATCTATCGCACAAACAAAATAGTAAATCACATTACATGAAAAATTTAAACGACACACGGGTCGCATAAAATAAAATACAAAACTTCAAGCTTCAACCAAACATCACAAACACATGTTTAACAGAGGCAACGTGTTACCAGATACTTACAAAAGAAAACCCAACACTTTAGAAATAATGTTGTATTGCATATAACAACATTTTATCTACAAAAATGTTGTAATGTGATGCACCACTTTTCTAAAGTGTTGCATTAGACTAGTTTTCACCAGAGTATGCAACTACTTTGAATAGTGTCATATTAGACCTGTCACATCAACTTCATGCAACCTTTTAGAACGGTTGCATCAGATTAGTCAGATTCAACATTTATATCACCATCTGTCTAGATAGCAATAACTGTCATGAAAGACCTCAGATCTGTCACAACAACATCGACATCGGTGACAATTTCCTCCTAAAAAACAATCATTGATAAAGAGGGCATATTTGACGCATCAGATTTCATGGCATATAAAAAAAACCATGATTTTAAGCAATGTTTTGATTAAGACCGATATTCATACACTTTTGACACTTTTAAAACGATTTGATATTTGTTTACATGTTTCTACGTCATTATAACAAATTAATAACATAAACATATCACCGCATTCCATATTATTGTATGTATGATACTAAAACCATCAAAACAACCATACAAACGAATCAAAGCATCCGATAAACACTATGAAACTCTTTCTAATTTAAAAGAAATTGTTTTTATTTTGATTTAAATTCTTGATATCATGTGTATATATCATACACACAATCACCCTTTTGTGAGTATAAGATCATATCCCATAAATTAAAAAAACGAGTACTTAATATGCAATAAATCATGAACACATGGCTCTGTTCCCGCTGTTCGATTTTGATGACTATCAAATACTAAATTTTTTTGGCTACAAATGCAAATAAAACAAAAAACAATCATGATCTAGCACAATTCTATGTTTATCGATTTTAAGAAACAACTAGACTACAATTAGGCTTTTCGAATTGTTTTCCTTTCAGTTTTCTTGAGATGTTCTTAGATAATCTTGAAATCCAAAGTAGTATTCCTCTATTATAGTCACGATTAAGGAAAGAAATCCAAGAAAGCAACAAAGTCGACCACATAAAGGTTGTGTGTCGCTTTCCAAGTCACCAAAACCCTTGAAGGGTTTGTATGTATGCCTTTTTGGCTCGACAAAGAGGGGAGGGAGGGAGGGAGTATGTGGCATGACTTTTTGATGCATAGGAGGAATCCACGGGTGTTATTTTTATAGGCATACAAACCCTTATCCACTTATTTGCAAACCAAGCAATCTGAATTTAAATTGCCAACTAAACATTACCCGGATTAAGATAATTACGATTATTTTTCAAATTTAAGTTTTCACTTAATTGTGAATTAAGTAATTCTATTTCTAGCTTCTAATTGAACCATCAATTTAAGATGAATAAAAACTATACCCTCTATTTCTTATTCTTCTTGCTTTTGTATTATTAGTAGTGTCATTAACCTATTGTGTCAATGACCATATCTCCAAGAAGAACGACTTAGCCTTGGTCTTTGATCTTATATGACTTAGCCTTGGTCTTTGATGTTATCTAATGATAAAATGAATATTGTATCATCTTGGATTTAAGATCTTTGGCCTAGCATTCATTACTTTTGTGCTTTAGGTTCCGGGAGCTAAATTCAGACATTACTCGAAATTAACAATTAGTATGTGTGGAACCTTAGTGAATAGATGAAGTTATTAAGTTCCATTAAAATGATTTTCTTATACGATGATTGTCTAATGTTGAAAATAAGATGAGAACACTAACATGCCTTAAGTTAAACTCTTTATATGCTAATATGTATTATATTGTGCATTATTATGGATTTTACAATGCCTTAAATTACCTACCTTATAGGAGTGACGGCTACTACCTAAGATTCTTATTATACGTTGATGGGATCTTCCTTTACCTACGTCTCTTTCAATTAGACACGATTGCCTTTTATGCGATCAATGTTTTAAAATCCGGGTTTTTAGTTGACACGGTATGGTAACCGGGTCACGTGTCAACCGTTGGGTCAACCCGGTTTTACAATTACTATATATTTTATATTTTTCAGCATAATTATATATTTATAAAATATGAACAATATAATTTCATCTTTTTGATACCAAAAAATATATTTTGTTAAGTTCCTATAACAAAATTTACTAAATTTGATGAACTAATAGCGGACTAATCATAAAAGTTTGAGTCAAACTCTTTACCTAAGTTTTTAAAGCCCAAATTCTACTTTTTTGTTCCAACCGTCGGGTCAACCCGGCTTCGGATCACCGGTCCAACCGGTTTTTTGAGAAAACCGGCCGGTTCAATTCGAGTCGGAATTTAACAAAAAACCGGTAATAATTGACCCATTATCTTTAGCGGTTCACGGTCCAACCGGCTCGAACGACCGAGTCAATCCGGTTTTTAAAACATTCCACGCGATGTAAAAATAAAATGCTTAGATTCGTTTTTTTACGTCTATATGGATGCGATGGGGTTCTAGGAACACGGTGGTTTTTGGTACTCAAAAGTAGACGAAGGACACCACTTTGGTAATATTATTTCTCGGTCGTTTTATTTATTTATTTATTTATTTATTTATTTATTTATCGTGTATCAAGATTCGAGACTATAAACAAATCGAGTTTATTGGTTAGAAAACCTAAAATTCTTTGTCTTCTTTGCAAAACTTTTTTCTACATTTTTGCTAGTTAACAATATTTATTAATGATCTTATAGTTTACCAGTATCAAAAAATGTTAAAATGTCCTTCAAACCAAGTGGTGAAGTGAAGGTTTTATTCCAATACAAGACTAAGGTGTAGATTAGGAATAATTGTAATTTATGAATAATTTAGTTTGCTGTCAAAAAAAAAAAGTAACAATAATTATAACGTTCCAAGAAAAACTTATAAAACAATTAGTTAAAAAAACAATTAAACAACTAAATCATTACAACTCGACTATAAATATACATTCAAAGTTTCAAACTCTAGAATTTTTAGAGCTTATTAACGTAGTAATCAAAATTTGATTATTTAATAGCCTATAATCGCTTTTAAAATATGCTTTCAAGCATCCTTTTAATTTTATGGGGAAAATATATTTTTTAAATTATAATTCTGAATCTTTATTATTTCAAGAGTATATTACAATTTTGGTCCATGTGGTTTGCATGAAATTTCACACTTGGTCATCGTTTCGTTTTTCCACGCTGATGGTCCCTGAACTACATTTTTGCTTACACTATTGGTCCCTTGGCCAGGTAAAATACCAATATACCCTTTTTATTTTCTTTTTCATTTTTCTTTTATATATTATTTATTAAATGAATTAAAAAAAACAAAAAAAAACCAAACCAAACCCTACCCCCACGTTCCGGTCAATCTCTCCTCTTCCCTTCAACAGCTCCGACCACGGCCTCCCTCCCAACTGCGAAAACACCGATGGCCTACACATGAGGACTAACAATTCTCGCAAAATACATACTCCTTATCTTCCCACCTACATTTCGAACTGTCCTTTTGATAGTCACAGTGGATTCAAGACTTGAAACCGTAATAGAAGGATAATTCAAATTCGTATCGCTCATGAATTCTTTTGGACAATTCACGTCTGTCCCAGGTACGAGGCTGATAATTCTCTTGATTTGATCTTTGGTGTAGCCATTGTTACAGAGAAAGAGAATGTAATCATCAGCTTTTAAGTCGTAAATCAAACCTGGATCTATTGCTTTCAAGGGGTTAATTGCTCTGATCGAACCTCTGATTTCATCAACTAGAAGCCCTAGGCGATTAAAAACAGGGGAGAAGCTTACGAAACTGTTGAAAATGATATGGTTTACCTTGATTTATCTGTTGGAGTTTATAATGAGGATGTTGTGGGTGAAAGACAGAAAGACGGTGGTTAGAGGCGGAGAAGGGCTGGAGATGTGGCCGAGAAAACTTTCCACGGCGAAGTTTAGCCTTGAAGACATGAAGGCGGTGAAGAATGCCGACGATGGAGGTGTGTTGGTAGATAGTCAACTTACTTCTTTGCTTGCACTATTAATGTGTGATCGTTGAATCCCCACTATTAGTGTCTCCGACGTAATCATTTAGTCCGATTGGATTTAGCCGGCAGTATGTGTTGTGCCATTGGCAGTCATCCTTTTTGACGGAGATCGAGGTTGCAGGTTTTACAAATCTCAAACCATTATCAATTTTCCTTGCAGAATTTCAGAGTTTGAAAACATGAAACAATGATGGCCACCTGGTGTGGACTGTGGAGGCCTCTTCAGTGGGTTATGGTGTTTTCCGGCAAGGACGAGATCCAGATCGATGGCGTCGAGACCTGCCGGGAAACACTTTGTTTTCTTTTTTTTATTTTTTAATTAATTTAATAAAGTTTACATTAAAAGAAAAATGAAAAAGAAATTATAAAAGGGCAGTTTGGTCATTTAACTTGGACGAGGGACCAAATGTGTAAGCAAACAACCAGTTCAGGGACCTTGAGCGTGAAAAACCAAAAGGATGACCAAGAGTGAAATTTCATGCAAACCACAGGGACCAAAATTGTAATTTACTCTTATTTCAATATTGGTAAGCGACAAAAGTGGATCTTTATCGGTGTCGGTATCTTTAGCTTTTCAATTTTAAACTATATGAACAAACAATTGACAAACATGCGAAAGACTTTAAAGAAACCCTACTAATAAATATAATAATTCAATAAAAAGATGCATCATTTTATTACGAGTAAATTACAGGAATCATCCTTCTAGTTTTGATAGTTTGTATGTCTGGTTTTTAAGTTTTTTATTTAATTTGAAGGATCCTTATTTTATGTTTTTATTGTATATTTAGTACTGATAGACTTAAAATGACCATCTTATTTCTATGTATTTCTTTTTTATTTTTACTACTTATTTATGAGGTAAATCAGATTTAAATGCCTAAACCTAATTTTGAAACACGTCTTCTCCAATGTTTTAAAAACCGGATTGACTCGGTCGGTCGAACCGGTTGGATCGTGAACCGGTGAAGAGAGTGAATCAATTATCACCAGTTTTTTTGTTAAATTCCGACTCGGATTGAACCAGTCTGTTTTCTCAAAAAACCGGTTGGACTGGTGACCCGGAACTGGGTTGACCTGACAGTTGGAACAAAAAAATAGAATTTGGGCTTTAAAAACTTGGATAAAGAGTTCATGACTCAAACTTTTATGATTAGTCCGCTATTAGTTCATCAAATTTACTAAATTTTGTTATAGGAACTTGACAAAATATATACTTTGATATCAAAAAGATGAAAGCACATTGTTCATATTTTATAAATATATAATTATGCTGAAATATATAAAATATATAATAATTGTAAAACCAGGTTGCCCCAACGGTTGAACCGATTGACCCGTGACCCGATCACCATATCGAGTCAACTAAAAACCCGGGTTTTAAAACATCGGTCTTCTCCCCTTCCCCGTCAACTCACCAGCCTTTCCCCTTCAACTCACTGATGATATCTCTCCATTCGCCATTTCCCCTCCTTCTTCAACCCAGTGGTGCTGGTGGTGGTTCTAACCCCCAACACTTACATCTTTTCTCTCTGGACGGATTCTCAAACAACATGTCGGCATTGGGCATACATGCTCATCAGAGTCTGGTGATGGTAGCCTTATGATGGCGGTGATGGGATCTAGGGTTTCTACACCTCTGTATCTGTAGCGTCTTGTCGATAACCGATTCTTTATCATATGTAAAGTCGAGGAACGGTTTCAAGAAGTTTTGCAAGCAAAGTGGAGAGCCATCTGAAAGGTGTGATTAGGTTATCGAATTGATTGAATGGGAAACTAGAAAAATATGTCGTTTTTGTTTTTCATTGGGAGTACATTTGAAGGGGTGACTAAAGAACAACAGGTGTTGTTTGAATTGGAGGATATAACGATGAAGTTGAAAATTCTTATCATGAACTAAAGATATGATTTTATATGGTGTCAAATTAGTTCTTTTCAATTTTGATTACGAGGTTTGCTATACTCCTTTTGATTTAGAGGGTTTGCTATACACCTTTTATATTGAAATTTGTTAGATTGTCTATGTAAACAAAATATTAGTGGTATTGTAGGTTTTATGCATATGTATGTATGTGTTTATACATGTGTTTGATTTCTGAAATAAGGTATAGATGTCAAAACCCCCCGTGGGACTCCGAACCCGTACTAGATGTATTTTATGAAAAAGAAAAACTGGGGCGGGGTGAGGGTGTAACTGAAGGGTTTCTATGCAAACAATGAACACAAAAATTCCTATGGTTCACATGCAACCCTAATATTGATCTATGTTTTCTTCTATGAAGATTAGAACTAAAAACCTAAAGGATACAATTCAATTCTAAAGATGAATTAGGAAAACCAACCTTTGATCTTATGATCCTTCAAGCAGCAGCAAAAGTATCCTGCCTCAAATGCAAGTCACACCCAAATGATGGAAGAATCAGTCCAGCAGAGTAACACAGAGAGAGATGACGTAAATAATGAGGTGCCAGGGGGTTCCTTTTATAGGCTCCTAGGGTTAGGGGTGAGCGTGGTGCGGTTAGGCGCGGTTATTGGCCAAAACCGTACCGCTAACCGCAAATGCGGTTATTAAACTTTTAATAACCAAATGGTGCGGTTAATAGCGCGGTGCGGTTATGCGGTTATTTTATGCGGTTGCGGTTTTTGTGGTTGCGGTTTCGGTTATTAACCGCATATATTTGGTGCGATTATTTTGTGCGGTTATTATGTGCGGTCTCTTTAACCATATGAATTTGGTACTTGTTTTACGATTAAACCAATTAAAGATTAAAATAAACAACCACATCTCTCAAACTTACAAGTTACAACTACATATTAATTAATATAAAAAACTATATAATTATTCAATTATGCGGTTAGCGGTGCGGTTATGTTTGCGGTTATTGAATGCGGTGCGGTTGCGGTTATTTCGGTACGGCATATGTCATATAACCGCACCGCACCGCAATTTTGCGGTTATTTCAAAATTGAAAACCTCACCGTCGGTTATTGTTTCGGTTGCGGTTAATCGGTTTCGGTTTTTGCGGTTTTTTCGGTTTTTATACCATGCGGTTCGGTTTTTGCTCACCCCTACCTAGGGTTACACCTGAAACCCTAAGGAGCCTCCAACTGGACAAGGCTTTTGACCACTTGGACCAGGCTTACCAAAACCCTAATTAGGGTTTCGCCAAACCCTGGAGGAGCCTCCAGGGTGGCGCCATTTTGGTCCCTGGTTTTACCTGGCCAGTTATTCAACTATTGAATAAATGCCAAACCAGTCCCTGCACCTTTTAATTAATTAATTTAATCTCTAAATTAAATCCAATTAATTCTAGATTAAATCTTAATTAATTAATATAGTTTCTAATTAATATATTAACACTTAAATATATTAATAAACCATATATTTATTTTCTATTGATTTATTATACAATTAATAAATCAACTATTCTCTCTACTGAACTATACATCTATCCTCCATCTATGAGGGCAACCCAAATGGACTTTGCTTTTATTCATAAGATAAATACAATTATAAGTCATGGCTTAGACACCTAATCCAATAGTCTCCCACTTGGATAAGTCTATGACTTTAATTGTCTGAACTCTGACCCAGTCAATTCTGTCCAAAGATAAGTGATCTGATGATCCTCCGTCCAACAGGATATTTTCAGACTCAAGACATGGACAAACATCAATCTTGGTCTGACACTCTGTTTCTCGATTTCTGATTTGCATATGACTTTAGAGACTACTAATTGAACACATCAATTTAGTCCTGGTTGGCCAACACTTTCAGTCAACTTCAAAATCATCGAGAGGCCTACAGATATCTGTTTCCCATCGGGTCATGGGACGGATAAGTTCGACTCATATGTCCATAACTTTTGCGGGTCCAAATACATACAACAATGCGTTTTATAGCACCGAGTTACTGGTGCGATTTCGTATTGTCAATAAGCACTTGTATCGCAAATAACAGACCATATCTCTCCACTTAAAGATCACCGGATATTATCGTCTTAACATTGCTTGTGATATAATCCATGAAGCAATCTGTTAAGCGCGGGTTTATCCAATACTCAAATCTCTATTTTCTAAGTACTCATGAACGTTGCAGCAGTCTTACTGCAATGTCTAACTCTTTAGACAGTCTGCAACAAATTCATGACAGTCTTTGTTCATACTTACTTCCTAACAGTATGATCGACTGTGGAGTTTTAAATAATCTAATTATTAAGGAAGTTAAACATGCAAATATAGAAACACAGAAATAAGCAATTGACATAGGCAGTAACAATACTCATTTATAAATCTCTATTATAAAATCACCGAGTTAATTACATTTATACTGTTACAAGTTTCTAATCTATCTAATTACTAAAACTAATATTATCCTTCAATCCAATGCTCCGAGCATGCTGATTGTGCTTGATCCTATTCAGAGCCTTAGTCAAAGGATCTGCAGGATTCTCCTCGGATGATACTCGCTTAACCAGTAAGTGCCCTTCTTCTACTTGATGTCGAATGTAGTGGTACTTTCTTTCGATATGCCTGGACTTTCCATGGTCTCGCGGTTCCTTTGCCAAGGCGACCGCTCCTTCATTATCGCAGAAAAGTTCCACCGGCTCCTGAATGCTCGGGACCACTCCAAGGTCCCCGATGAAATTCTTCAGCCAAGCCGCCTCCTTAGACGCTTCACTCGCTGCGATGTACTCTGATTCGCACGTTGAATCAGCCACCGTTTCCTGCTTGGAACTTTTCCAAGTGACCGCTCCACCGTTCAAAAGAAATACCCAGCCCGACTGGGACCGTCCACTGTCCCTATCTGTCTGGAAACTGGCATCTGTATATCCACTCACTTTTAACTCATCACTGCCACCAAGGACTAAGATCATATTCTTTGTCCTTCGCAGATACTTGAGTATGTTCTTGACTGCAATCCAATGTGCTTTTCCAGGATTACCCTGGAACCGACTAACCATGCTTAGTGCATAGGATACGTCGGGACGAGTACATGTCATAGCATACATGATCGACCCTACTGCCGAAGCATAAGGTACCCGACTCATTTCAGCTATTTCCTCATCGGTACTCGGACTTTGAGTCTTACTCAATTTAACACCACTTAGGATTGGTAACTCTCCCCTTTTGGAACTTTCCATGTTAAATCTCTTTAACACCTTTTCCAAATATGTACACTGGCTTAGACCTATCAATTTTCTCTTTCTATCTCTAAGTATTCTTATCCCGAGAATATAAGCAGCTTCCCCTAGGTCTTTCATGGCGAAACACTTTCCGAGCCAAGCCTTAACATTCTGCAAGGTCGGAATGTCGTTTCCCATGAGCAGTATGTCATCAACATACAGCACCAGGAAAGTGACTATACTCCCACTAGCCTTGACATATACATAGGACTCATCTTCACTCCTAGAGAAGCCAAACTCTTTGACTTTCTCATGGAAGCAAAGATTCCAACTGCGAGATGCTTGCTTCAACCCGTAGATTGATCTTTCAAGCTTACATACTTTATCAGGGTGCTTTGTGTCTACAAAACCTTCTGACTGACTCATGTAAACATCTTCAGTCAGTTTCCCGTTAAGGAAAGCGGTTTTGACATCCATCTGCCAGATTTCATAATCATGAAACGCAGCTATGGCAAGCATTATCCTGATTGACTTAATCTTGGCTACTGGTGATAAGGTTTCATCATAGTCAACCCCCGGGGTTTGAGTGAATCCCTTCGCAACCAGCCGAGCTTTATAAGTATGCACTTTTCCATCCATGTCGGTCTTCTTTTTGAAGATCCACTTGCATCCGACTGTCTTTCGACCCGGTACATTGTCAACCAAGTTCCAAACTTGATTGTCATACATGGACTTTATCTCGCTGTCCATTGCCTCTTTCCATTTTACAGACTCGGGGCCTGCCACTGCTTCACGATAGTTAGATGGCTCATCCAAATTAGTCAATGTACGATCACTGACTAACGTGTCTCCGTCCGATGTAATATGGAAACCATAGAACTCGGGCGGCATGCTAACTCTACCTGAACGCCTAAGGGGCAACAAAATGTCGGTGGGTCCAACAGGAACTTCTTCCTCATGTTGGTTGCTAGTTTCTTCCAAGGTTGTTTCATCGGGCGTCTCCTGAATTTCTTCGAGATCGATCGTACTCCCACTGTCCTCTTTGGATATGAGTTCTCTCTCTCGAAAGAACCCCCGTCTCGCTACAAAGACCACGTCCTCGCTCGGTCTGTAGAACAAGTATCAAAAGACTGTTTCGGGTATCCGATGAAGTAACACCTCTCACTTCTTTCTGCGAGCTTATCTGAAGTATCTCGTCTCACGAATGCTTCACAGCCCCAGACTTTGATGTGTGCCAACGAGGGAACTTTCCCCGTCCACATCTCGTGCGGTGTTTTCGCAACCTTCTTGGTTGGGACAAGATTTAGGATATGGGCGGCAGTCTCTAAGGCATACCCCCAGAAATGGATTGGAAGTGAGGCTCGACTCATCATGGAACGAACCATGTCCAACAAGGTTCGGTTTCGCCTCTCAGCAACACCATTCAGCTGAGGTGTTCTTGGAGGTGACAACTGTGAAACAATTCCACATTCTTTGAGGTAATCGAGAAACTCGATACTAAGATACTCACCGCCTCTGTCGGATCTAAGCATCTTTATCTTTCTGCCCAATTGATTTTCCACTTCATTCTTAAATTCTTTGAATTTTTCAAAGGTATCCGACTTATTCTTGATTAAGTAGACATACCCATATCTACTAAAATCGTCGGTAAAGGCCACATAGAACCGCGTGCCATCTTTAGTGGTTGTTCTGAAGGGACCACACACATCTGTGTGTATGATATCCGACAGACCTTCACCTTTTTCAAAGGAACCTTTGAATGGTGATTTTGTCATCTTGCCAAGTAAGCAAGATTCGCATACATCATCCGACCCGAGGTCGAATGATTCCAACACTCCATCCTTTTGGAGTTGGGCGATGCGTTTCTTGTTTATATGGCCAAGGCGACAATGCCACATACATGCCTTTTCTATACCGCTTGAAGCATCAATAGTTAAAACATTTTTACCATAATTGTCAACACACATAATAGATTCATACACTCCATCACAAGTAGACCTGGCAATATGGTTCACGACACGAAAGACACGACACGAGCACGACACGAGTTTTCCGTGTATGGGTTCTTGAAATTCGTGTTTCGTGTCTATTCGTGTCTGACACGAATTTAAAATTCGTGTTTCGTGTCTATTCGTGTCAAACACGAATTAACCTATTTTGACACGTATAAGACACGTTTTACATTCGTGTTACACGTTACACGAATAGACACGGATAAACCCGTCTAAACACGTTTTACATTCCTTGAAGTTTACTAGTTTAGGGGTTAGTTTTGCATTTAGTAAACGTTTAGGGACCAATTTAGAAAACATCATATATTAAATTATTAATGAAATTAGCAAATAGCAACGTAAAAGACTAAAAGATTTGAACAATTGAACATTTGAACCCTAAATTCGTGTTACAATTTGTGTAAATTCGTGTTTTCGTGTGACACGGATAAAAAACGTGTCTGATCGTGTCGTGTCGCGTGTTACATGCATTAACTATGTGTCGTGTTCGTGTTTCATATCCCAGACACGTTTTAGAATTCGTGTCGTGTACGTGTTTTATAAATTCGTGTCGTGTAAATTCGTGTCTGACACGAATACACGACACGTAGACACGGATTGCCAGGTCTAATCACAAGGCATAACATTAAATATAAAAACATCATTTTTGAAAACCGAAATTGAACCATTCAATTTATTAAACTCATAGTAAAAACCTTGTTTGAACAATGCATGAAATGAAATTATGTTCTTTGCCATATCAGACGCATAGCAACAATTATTTAATTCTAATCTAACTCCACTACTCAGCATCAGTCCATAAACATCGATCTTGGTAACAGGTGACGTTCGCCTATTGCCCATGACCAGGTTCAGTCTGCCATGCTCCAGTTCCCTACTTTCCTCTAGGCTCTGCAAATCAGAACAGATATGAAAACCACATCCTGTATCAAGGACCCATGAACGGGAAAAAGACGAGTTATTAGATATAGAATACGTACCTGCCTGTGACGGTTTCACTTTACCGTCCTTGACGTCCTACAGATACGTTGGGCAGCTCCTCTTCCAATGACCCTTCTGCTTGCAGTAAAAGTAGTCGGCCTCTTTGGGGTTCCGAACATGTGGAATTCCGGAAGACTTACCTTTCGGGACACCGCTAGATGACCCGACGTGAGTCTTTTCCCTCCAGTTCTGCTTAGGAGGGCCTTTCCGTTTCTTTCCCTTTCCGGAGCCAATAGCCAGGACAGGCGGGTTGACAGGGAGCACAGCTTTTCCCTTCATCCCGTCCTCAGCCGTACGAAGCATGCGGTGTAACTCAGCTAGATTTGCCTGGTTGTTGTTCAAATGATACGCCAGTGTGAACTGGTCATAAGAACTGGGCAATGAGTTTAGCACAATGTCAACTGCTAAATCCTCATGAACTGGCATTTCCAGCTTTCTAAGCCTTTCCACGTAACCATGCATCCTCTGCACATGTGCACAGATGGACTCGCCCTCCTTGGGCTTGCTGTTAGTGAAAGCTTTTACAACCTCACGCCTTTCGATGCGCTCTTGCTTGCGGAACCTTTCTGCGAGATCTTTTTGCATCTCGTAAGGCCAATAGTCCTCATAGATACGCTGCAGTTCAGGGTTCATAGTAGCGATCATGATGCAAGCCACTTTGGTTGCATCATCAGAGTGTTTAGTGTACGCAGCGATTTCTTCGGGAGTAGCGGTTTCAGTGTCCACATCAATAAGCTCGGTTTCTAGAACATACTCTTTATGTTCAAACCTTAGAGACATTTTGATGTTGCGGATCCAGTCATTATAGTTGGTGCCGTCTAACGTCACCTTTGAGCATAATGACAGAATCGAGGTGACACTACCGGGATTTGAGTGGGGAACGGATTGGTCAGAAGACATCTGAACAAAAAAAAGGTAGTTTTAATTAGATAGAATAATAATAATAATCCTTATATTCACCCAAGAATAAATATAAGGCTAGGATCCTACAATAACAATCTACAATACCGAAAAGGGATGTCGTAATCAATATTGTAAATTTTATAAGGTAGGCGAATGACGATTCAGCCAATTCCACCGCGGAAACATAATCATATTATAATGGAATTCCTAGTTTCTTTGAGATTTACCGAACTGTTCGATATCATGTTTTAATCTCGGGAATGCCCCGCTGTTTGTGACTGGGATACCGAGGATCACAAACCGGGTGTGAATAACCATGCAAATTGCTTGGTACTCTTGAAGTCAATTGTCATCTCTAATTAACGTGCCGGTAAACCACACACGCTCCGTTAATAATGACAAAATCAAGAAACCCATCGCGACACATTGCGGACCCCAGTTGGCGTGCCGGTAAACCACACACGCTCCACCAACGTTCCACAAGGCGCAATGTGCAATTTCATGGATTAGCACCAATTCACATTTTTAACTTAAAGTAACTAGATTGGGATTTGTTTTAGAGTTCTAGTACTTTCAATTATAGCATTATACTTTTAAGAGGCTTAGCGGTTCTATCATACCCGTTCGGCTAACGACACTCGACTGACCAGGAGAGCGGTGGGTAAGAGTAGATACCCATTAGACTAACATTTTATAGTCAGTCGCTTTATACCCTATTTATAGGACAGTTTTGTGAATGAGCCTTACTAGCGGTAGACTAACCAATTTTCTTATATATATTAAATTAACTTTTAATCATAAATATATATAAGATATATTTTAATCTCATTAAAATATTTTAGAATTAATTTTATCTTAATTTTCGCAAATTATTACTAATTTTTTGAAAATTTTAATTAATTCTTTAAACTGATTTAATTGGTCTTTTAATTAATCAGTTAATTAAACTAATTAAATCTAGGTTACAGATTACCAAATTAATCAAATTAATTTATCTGTATTGGTCCATGAATCTCGAAAATTACAAGCCAAGCAAGAAGGGTTCAAGTTATTTTAATTGATATTGTTACCAAAAATAACAACACATAATTAAGGCAAGTAAATCAAGCAATCAAGGGGGGACCAAGGAGGGTGGCGGCTAGGGTTAGGAAACCCTAGCCTTGGCATCGATTTTGGCCTCTCTCCATGAGGTGTTCATCGCAAAACACTCAAGGCAAAAATAAGCATGCAGTTCAAATCAATTCATAAGAAAACAAGCTAGCTCTGATACCACTGAAGGGTTTCTATGCAAACAATGAACACAAAAATTCCTATGGTTCACATGCAACCCTAATATTGATCTATGTTTTCTTCTATGAAGATTAGAACTAAAAACCTAAAGGATACAATTCAATTCTAAAGATGAATTAGGAAAACCAACCTTTGATCTTATGATCCTTCAAGCAGCAGCAAAAGTATCCTGCCTCAAATGCAAGTCACACCCAAGTGATGGAAGAATCAGTCCAGCAAAGTAACACAGAGAGAGATGGCGTAAATAATGAGGTGCCAGGGGGTTCCTTTTATAGCCTCCTAGGGTTACACCTGAAACCCTAAGGAGCCTCCAACTGTACAAGGCTTTTGACCACTTGGACCAGGCTTACCAAAACCCTAATTAGGGTTTCGCCAAACCCTGGAGGAGCCTCCAGGGTGGCGCCATTTTGGTCCCTGGTTTTACCTGGCCAGTTATTCAACTATTGAATAAATGCCAAACCAGTCCCTGCACATTTTAATTAATTAATTTAATCTCTAAATTAAATCCAATTAATTCTAGATTAAATCTTAATTAATTAATATAGTTTCTAATTAATATATTAACACTTAAATATATTAATAAACCATATATTTATTTTCTATTGATTTATTATACAATTAATAAATCAACTATTCTCTCTACTGAACTATACATCTATCCTCCATCTATGAGGGCAACCCAAATGGACTTTGCTTTTATTCATAAGATAAATACAATTATAAGTCATGGCTTAGACACCTAATCCAACAGTAACACCCTGATTTTTCATAATAAAGTTTTTTTAAACATAATAACGCTAAAAGCACAATAGCTGGTGTAGTATTTTATAAAACTCGGTATTGAAAAATATCATATTTCAAAAACCGTGTTTTTTATAGAACAAACTGTCAAGCTTTAAAAACTTTACTCATGACATAAAGTCAAGTCTTAAAACTTCGGTCCCAACAAAACCATTTAGTTGTAAAGATATTTGAACAACTACGGGGGGTTACAACCGCATATCAAACTAAACCATAGAAAGCAAGTTAGGATACAAACCTCCAACTAATCCCAATCTCATCGGGTCATCTACTTGCTTCTATCCCTCGTGTCTAGAACCTGGGATACATGGCATAAAATAAAATACGTAAGACGAAAACGTCTAGTGAGCTACATGGGTTTTAGACTCAAAACATCATTGAAAATGTTTTATAATCAATATCATATATTTGATATATTTCTTTTCAAAATCCTTTGCAAAATAAGTCATATGACTGACCTTTTCTTTTCAAAAGCTTCTTTACAATCTGAGTCATATAAATGACATTTACTTCTTAAATTCTTTGCGAAAACAACTTATAGAAGTTTTGAAACTTAAACAATATAATCAGTTCAACACGATTAATGCAAAATAGATGCATATGCAATGCATGTTTCGCACACCAATGCAAAGCTCGCGGGTTCCGCACCCACGTCTGAGGTCTAAAAGACCAGGTCACATTCGTGACAAAAGCTCGCGGTTATATACCACGTCTAGAGGTCTATAAAGACCAAGGCTTACCAAAATAGGAGAACAAGTCTACCTATAATGGTATCTAAAAGACTTCTACTTCGCGACGGGAGGTACCATCCCAGTAGTGTCTGTTGTCCCGTTACGGGGACGTGTCCGGACCTCGCTGACTCATGCAATCACACTCTATGCATGCATAAAAGCACTACTTATCTTTTGTACTAGAAATCACGAATGCCATGAGATGCATGTGCAATAACATAGATATTAACAGATTAAATCTTTCATAAACTTATATAATGATCAAATTATTTAGTACATATAATCATTGTTCTTTTGAAACAGATTCATAACACTAGCCATAGTAGACTGACTACCAAAATATTCTTTCACAGGAATAGTAGGCTTGTTCCCAAAACAATCTTTTGGTAACAAAGTAGGCTAAATGCCAAAACATACTTTCGTAATCATTGTATAAAACTTTTATTATCGTAACATACGTAAAACGATTTTCATATCATTTGATATTCATAAGTCATATAAAAGATTTGTTAACAATTTTTCCATGTACCCCATAGTGGGAAAAAGCCACATGTACTCACCTTAGTAGCTAGGTACGTCTAGCTACACTAATCCACGTAACTCTAGTCATTCGTTGCTTCCAAGCGTCCTTCAACCTCTATTAATCTAATAGAACATTAGAACTTATTAGACGACTAAACATATAATAATCGTCTAATCATTATTGAACTACTTCTAGTCATCATCTAGTTCTATTCCAATGTCCAAGTGTGACTCCTAAGGTACAATAACCAAATTTTGGATATTTTTACCCTTTTGTCCCATTTTGACCAAAAAGGGTATTTTTGGGTTTTACAATGTTATTTTAGCAAACTTTCAAATTTTTACATCTTTATAAGCTTAAGTCAATGCTTAGATGTCAAAACATCTTTCATTTTACTCATTTATGCCGTTTTGGCAAAATTTAACGAATAAAGTTTCTCAAAATAGAAACTATCAAAATCTTGATACTTTCCTTCAATTTATCAATAATATGATCCACCTAAACATGAAAGTATTAAATTTATTCCTTTTTCATTAAATGGTGGAATTCATAATTTCAATTCGATCTTAACGTTTGCTTAATAAGATCAACAATCACGTTTTGTCCCGCTTTTATTCTAGCAAATCAAATACTATCAATAACGAATTACATATTCATAAAACTTGTCCCTAGCCACTTATGAAGTCATATCCCACATACATTCAAAGATTTCTCAACAAACTTTTAAGACAATTTCCTACTTTCAACAATAAATCTTTGAACCTCATAACAATTTAAGCAGATTTAAACCTCACCTTTCAATTGATCTCTAGCTGAAAATTTATGAAGTTTCTGTTGGATTAGGTGTCTAAGCCATGATTAATAATTTGTATTTACCTAATTAATAGAAGCAAAGTCCATTTGGGTTGCCCTCATAGCTGGAGGTTTGGTAGAAAGTTCGGTAGAGAGAAAGGTTGGTTTATTATGGGATTAATAAATCAATAGAAATAAAAGATATGGTTTGTTAATATATTAAAGTGATAATATATTAATTAGAAACTATATTAATTGATTAATAATTAATCAGGAATTAATTAGATTAATTTCTGTGGCATTAATTAGATTAATCAAGAAGTTAGGGATTAAAGTCGTACAAATTCAATAGTTGAATTGCGGCGCGCGGCGCGCAAATGTATAGGCCGCGACGCGCGTACGTATAATCCGGAAAATGGCTGACGGCTAGGGTTTCTTGTTTCCCTATAAATAGGGACCCCTAGGCCTCATTATTAGTGCTCATTTCTTCTATTCTCTCTGGAATTTTCGTGATCTTCCTCTGGCTCCCTAGGTATGATCTCATTTGAGGCAGCACACTTGTGCTGCTTAGCTTCAAGATTAAAACTAAAGGTTAGTTTTTCTGATTTATTCTTTTAGTTAATTTTTGTTTGGCCTTTAGGAATTAGTTACATGTTCAAAGTAAGAAAACATAGATCTTTTCTAGGTTGCATGTGAACTTAAGTTTTTAGTTCATGGTTACGGAAACCCTATCAGTGGTATCAGAGCGTTTGGTTGTTTTCTTATTGAATGGCTGTAATAGTTTTCCTAATTAGGGTTTATTGTTTATAAATCTTTTGGGCCTGATTTCGATTTTGGGGTTTAGGGTTTTTGAAACCCTAGCCCCTCCCCCCTTTTTTTTCGATTTTCCTGGTTAGGGTTTTAGGAGGTTTTCTATTTTTGGTAACTTTAATTGGTTAATTAAATGGATAACCTTAAACCCAGTTTGTTTGAATTCGATAATTAGGGGTTTAAGATAGGTTTAAATTGATTTGATTAATTTGGAAAAACCTATCTACATTTGAATTAATTTAATTAATTGTTTAATTAAAAGATAATTCAAGGGATTTAATTTAATTTTGATTTAATGGTTAAATTTCGAAAATTAAAGGATAAATCCTAAAATATTTTAAAAAGGTTTAAAATATCTAGATTTAATTAATTTAATTAATAGTTTAATTAAAAGATGAATTAAATCGAATTTAAAGGTTTAATTTAATTTGAAATTTAATAGGTAAATTTCAGGAAATTAAAAGATAAACCATGAATATTTTAAAAGGGTTTAAAATACATCTTATATATATTATTAAAAGTTAATACTATATGTATAAGATAAATAGGTTAGTCAAATCATTAGTAGGCCTCATTCACGAAGCTGGTCTATAAAGTGGGTATAAGGAGACTGCCTATAAAATGGCGGTCTAATGGGTGTTCACTCTCACCCACCGCTCGCCTGATCAGTGGAGGGTCGTTAGCCGAACAGTTTTGATAGGACCGCTTAATCATTAAAAGTATAATGATCACAGTACTAGAATCCCGTACAAGAATTCCCAATCTAGTTACTTTAAAAAAAATGTGAATTTGATGCTAACCCATGAAATTGCACATTGCACTTTATGAAAAGTTGGTGGAGCGTGTGTGGGTTACCGGCACACCAATGTGGGTTCATAAAGAGTGGCAATGGGTTTCTCGGGTGTTATCATTGTTGATGGAGCGTGTGTGGTTAACCGGCACATCAAATTTGAGATGATAATGGACCCCGAGAGTACCAAGCTAATTTGCATGGTTATTCACACCCGGTTTGTGATCCTCGGCATCCCAGTCACAAACGGTGGGGCATATCCGAGATTAAACATGCCATTGAACAGTTCAATGAGTCTCACAGATCTAGGAATTTCATTAGACTGAAATTGATAAAAGTTATATACCTTAATGACCACTGTGTTGTGACTACGGCATCCCTCTTCACAGCATAGTTGGGGTATTTTGGATCCTAGCCTTGTTAAATAATATATATTGGGTAATTATTTAAAAGGATTAATTAAACTAATAAATTCTGTTTCCTTTTATAGATGTCTGAATCGAGTGTCTATTCTCATCCTCCTCCTCAGTCACCCATTTCTGAGGGCATCAGAAAGCGCCTGCTAAATATAGAAAGGCTGACTGGCCTTAACTATGTGGAATGGCTTCGCAATTGGAGAATGGTTCTTGTTATTGCTGGCAAGCTACACCTCATTGAGTATCCGATCCCAGTTCCACCAAAACATGTCATCACAAAAGGTCTTTATGATGAGCATGACCTATTATTTGATGAATCCAAGGAAGTTCGTGACCTTATGCTATTGACCATTGGCCCCGAGTTCCGTAGGGATTTTGGATCCCTAGGGCCGTATGAGTTAATACAATTGGTTGAGGAAAAGTGCCAAGAACCTGTTGAAGAGGAACGAGCTAGGATCTTCAAAAGACTTGCAGAGTGCAAGCTAAAAGAAGGAAGTAGCATAGATTCGCATGTTCTCAAGATTGAGAGATACATAGGCGAATTGTACAAACTTGGTCATCTAATTAGTCAGGAAATGAGTGGTAAGATCCTACTTGATTCGCTGACTAATATGTACGATCTGTTCATTCAGACGTATAGAAATGAAGACCGGAAAAGGACTTTTATGGAAATGCATTCTCTGTTGACCCTATACGAGTAACTCATGGACAGGCATTGCTCCACTGGTTCGGCTACTTCTGGATTGAGTCCAGTGAAGAGATGCAGCAAGAAACGTTCCAGATCGTCTGGACATGTTCTGAGATGTCTTAAACTGGGAATCCATAGGATCGGATACAGTCACGGAAAGATTGGAAAATGCTTCAAGGTAAAATCTTTAGAAACTCAGGTTTATCTAAAAACTTCGAAACTCCTGATCCATAATTCCTTGATACATAATATAATAGTCACGTTTGGTTTGTATGCAGGGAATCAGTAGGGTACAGGACTTTGACGCATATGAGCACTTTTGGATTGGATCTCCAGCTCATGCAGTTTTGAAGTTTAGTTAGATATTACAATCTTGTTATTAGATTATTAGATGCAAACGACATTGTTTTCATATAGTGCATTGTTCGAGGATTTTTGTGTTTTAATAAAATGTTGATTTTCTTTTGATTGTTTTAATTATCCTCGAAATGTTGTGTGAATGTGTTAATGGCATAAATGGTAATAACTTGAATGTTGATACATCCAATAGGATTGGACATATAAATTGTGTTCTTTATGATTGTTAAAATGAATTTTATGAGAATCACTTCAACCAAAGGTCCTGTTGGACAGGACTTTGGAATCATTTGACTTAGAGTCACATGATGAATTGAGTGCTTAATAAAATTAATTGTGGCAAGAAAGGAATCGCCCAAAGATCCAATGGATAGGATTTTGGAATCAGTTGACTTGGAGTCAGGTGATGATTGCATGTCTTGAACAATATTAACAAAGTCATAAATTTACATGGAACTGTAAAGGTATTAAGATTTTGAGCAACAGACACATAAGTTACTGTGTATTGCTCGAATCTTCGAAGAGAACACGATTAGTTATGCTTCATGATATTTGCCAAATGGTTTGACAAATATGGCTTCGTTTATCGGAATAAGCGATTGATTGGAACCTTGAAGTGTTCAAAGATTTCAAATGAAGCATAAGATCAACAGAACCTGAGTAACAACATAGACTGAGAAAATGTTTCACAGTTTATCCTCTTCCAAGAACACTAATGGTTATAATGTGTCTTAAGGAAGATGATGGAGCATTGATAGAAATAGTTTTGATCCTCGGTGTATAAGATACACTGGATACATTTCCGACTAATATTTTAATGAATTGAATATTCAACCAGTCAGACCACAGAAGCCATATTCCGACCACATCTTAGACTAAGTAGGTTATGTTGACACTGTAACGACCCAAAAATCTCGAAATTATATTCGAGAAAATACGTAAGGAAAACCCGCGAAAAAGTTGAAAAAGGGTAAAATGGCCTTTTGATCCATTATAAGACCATTATGTAAAATAATATGTATTTGTGAAATAATAATATAAGAAATAAGAGATTATGTGAAATTTGAAGTTTTACCGCATGAATAGTGAAATTTGACCAAAAAGGGCAAAATAGTCATTTGACATAGAAATGACCAAAATGTCATGAAAAATGGTAATTTGGTAGTTAATGGAACTTGGTTTGTAAAGATGTGAACTTTTGGACCATTTTTGAGCAAAGGAAGAAAGCTAGGGACTAAGATGCAATTTTTTTTATAATAATAAATATAAAAATGAGAAGATATTACACTTCTCATTTACTGGAAACTAGGAGCAGCTTCTAGAGCTCTGGAGAAGGATACGAGCGATCAAGAAGAACTGAAAATCAAAGCTCCAAGAATTGAACTTAAACACTTGGAATTGATGATTCCAAGCCTCAAAAGGTAGGAATACCATGTTTTCAAGCTTATTCTACCTAATTTCTTGAACGGGATGAACTGAAATTGTAATTTCAGTCAAGAATCATGTAGTTTAAATGGCTTAATACTTCCAGTAAGTCATACTAAAAGGACTTAATTCAAGAAAATGGAAGTAGATTGCTATTTCTCAAAGAATTGGGATTTTGATCAAGAACCCTAGATTGGGAGTTCTTGTGATTAGCTTGATTCCAATGGTTTAAAACTTGTAGTAAATGAAGGGTTTTGGTCATGGAACAAACCTCTATCGATTAAGCAGTATAATAAGCACTTAATATGAGAAAAATGGAATTTGTAGCATAAAAATCGGGGAATTCTGGACTGCTGTCCAGCAGGCGCGACGCGCCCCTCTCCTTGGCGCGGTGCGCCCTTGCGGCAGAATGAAAATGCAGTTTTGTTCCAAGTCCTCTGCCAAGTGGTTTTGGATTTTGGAATTTTGACCTATACCTGTCCGTTTGACCTCAAATTTTAAACATAGGTCTATTATGGTCCAAAACTTCATAAAAAATTATCGGAATCAAAATACGACCCTCCGAGGGTACTGTAGAAAAATACGTATAATATACGAGTTAACTAAAGTTGGTCATTCAAGAGTTATACACTTGTTTTGACCACTAATGGTATAATAAGGACTCTAACATGTTATAGAGTCAATTAGAATGTAAATAATGTATCATATATTATATATAGGTACAAGTCAAGTAATTGGACACCGAAAGGGTAAAGAACCGAGGGACGTCTAAACGACATTTCAAGAGTTATAAGGTGAGTACATGCAGTAATTTTACCCATTCTGGGGTACATGGCAAGTAAGTATATTTAAGATTTCTTATAAAATCTCTTTATGTGACATTATATGCAAGAGTATTATTATCGACTTGTTTATGAAAGTATAATGCTATGTTTAAAGTTATGTTTTGAACTACAAGTCAAGTTAAATGATAGTATGTTGGTCTATGAACCAATTATGTGAAAGTATATTTTGATTACAAGTGATACATATTTTCAAATATGAATGGCATATAGCCACAAGAAGTTTAAGAAGTATGTTTTGGTTACAAACTGTATTTATTTTTTAGTATGAATGGCATATAGCCATAAGATGTGGAAAGTATGTTTTGGCATAAAGCTTAGTATGTTAGAAAGATATGCTTTTAAACATATGATTATTATATGATGAAAGCTATATTTGGCATTGAGCCATAAAGATATAAAATGGTGAAGTTTGGCACCTAGCCACAAGTTATGTATATGAGAAATGTTAAAGCAAACAACAAGTATTTTGTATGACTGGTAATTGTAGCAAGCAGCATTAGTAAGGGAACTATGTTCCAACCTACCCGGGTTAGGTAAGGGATCTACTGGGGGCAAGCCCCATCGCGAAGTAGATTGCCTCAGCACTTCTATGGTGAGGATTGATCCGTTCTTTCTAGCCATAGAGAGTTGGGGTATCACTTATAGTGATTAAAGCCCTAAGTATAAAAATCCAGCAAGTTTATAAAAACCAGTCAAAGAAAGTAAGAAAGAAGTTATTTTTGTAAAGTATGCTATGAAATGATTTTGGAAGTAAAAGAGTTATAGTATATTACTACTATAAGTTTTGAAAGGTATTATTTTGTAAGCATGTTATGAAATGATTTCGAGAAATAAAAAGTTATAGTATGTTATTACTATAAAGTTTTGACAGAAGTTTTATGTTACAAATTTTATAAAGAGTTGGAAGAAATAAGTTAATGGTTTGAGTCTAAAACTCATGTAACTCACGAGACATTATTGTCTTACGTATTCTATTTTTATGCCATGTATTCCAGGTTAAAATTCTAAAGTATAATTGGTTAGAGTAAAGCTGGAGTGGAGCCCGAGTTAGCTCCTATCTTGGACCAAAGGTTTAATCCTTTCTTGCTTACTATGGTTAGTTTTGGTATGAATTTGTAACACCCACTATTTTGAAACATGTAAATGACCGGTTTTTGATAAACCGTATTTTTGTATTTCTATATTTATACAGTATTTGAAAACAGTAGAAATGGGGTGTCACAAGTTGGTATCAGAGCCATAGTTTAAGCGAATTAGGATTGGCTTGTTCCACTCCTAGGCTTAAACTCATGCTATAAAAATGTTAGTTTATGAAAGTATGTTATATGAAGTCTTAAATGATTAAGACATTATGCATTATGAAAAATATGTATATATATAACACTAAGAAGTGTAAGCTAACGTTTAAAGTGAGCAAATATTTGACCGTTAGGAAAATTATATGATATTTTCCATAACCGTCTAAATTTATTAAAGACTATGTTTATAAAGTAGTAAGATTTTAGTAGTGATTATCGTGTACCTATAATGGTGTTAATATGTTAAAGGAACCAGTGTCCCATAAAACCTTGTGGTAACAGCAGAATCAATATGTATAGGTGATTATGGTAATATGGGCCCGTATTATCATAATCACAGGATATGTATTGCGACTGGTGGAATCGTAAAGGAATTGTGGTAATCTGGTGGGTAAGGGTTTTGAAGAAAGTAGTAAGGATAACATAGGAGTTATATGCCTATGTAATAAGAACAAGTAATATTATAAGTATTAAAAGATAATACAGTGGATATATACCACTTAGTATGGTAAAGTAAAAGAAATAATGTGATAATTAATATTTTAGACAGATTGAAAAACATTAAAGTATGTTCCTGTAGAGGCGAGAGGAGGTATGAATAAGAGCGATATGTAGAAGAAACATGGGTATTGATTACCCATACGAGAGTTGTAAGACTCTTACATAAAGAATGAAAATTACCAGCAGGATGTATTAATAATATATAAATTTCTATAAAAAAATGTCCAAATATTGGACAAGTGAACAAGTCGTAAATTTAATGATGAGTCAAGTAAAGTGACAAGCAGCAAGATAAGTGAAGAGTAAATGAAGATGAAGAATGAGGAATGATCGGTACAAAAGCCCGATAACCTCGTTGTGCATAGTCGAAAAGAAAGAAATTCAAGTAAAGCAAGGATAATATGCATTGTTTATTACGGCATAAGCATATGAAAACCATATTGAGGTGGTTATATTTACATGTAGACTTGGAAGTTGTTGGCGTGAATCGGCCTGCAAAAGGAGTGGTATTCAAATGAAGATGCATGTATATGATGTACCCGAATAGAAGTAACGTCACGATAAGTAAATGTGGATCGATATCCGCAAAGAATATTACTTAATATAAATCAGTGGCAGATTGTAACCATTTGTAGGTTATGCGAGACATCACAACATGAAAGGTGATTAAGAAGATCCTTGGTTGTCTTCAAGGAACTCTTTCATAACAGAGGTTAGAATTTAGTTAAAGACAAGAGTTAAAAAAAAACCAAAAGCAAGTAAGGAAAATGACTAAAGGTCATAATTAGTATGAAGAAAAGAACAAGAGTAAATGTCTAAATAATTATTAGACGAAGAATTAATTTTTTTTTTTAAATAAACAGACAGGAAGTTACTACTTCCGAATGTGAATGATGGATAAAAGTATCCAAAGATTGTGAGAAAGGTTTAGTACATGACTAGTAACCATGAAATACAAAGAAGTGTATATATGTTTATACGTGCTTATAAATATAAACGCATGAGAAAGTTTTGAGATATATGTATATATGATGTATAGAAAGTATAAAGGTGTTTATGAAATAAGTATTCTAATTAGGATACTACAAGGTATGAAGCAAAAGAGTAAAATAAGGTATTGGGCATATTGCCTCGAAATACAAAAGAATAAAAAAAAATGATGAGAAAATAAATGACAGTTGTGTATCGCATAGAGATACATAAGAAGGAAGTTTTATAAGAAATATGAAATATATAATGTTGTAAAGAACTATATAGTGTAAAGAAGTGGAGTATAAATGAAAGAATAACGTAATGTGTTAGGCATGTAGCCTTATAACACATAACAGAAATGGTAAAAGATGTAACGCTAAAAAAAAATATTTTGTTGGCATTAATTACAACAAGTAAAGAGTAACGAGTGATAAAGGTGATTGAAGGTTGTGTCAAGAAATTGTCATGAAACGAAAATGACTAAAGTGTTAGTTTGAACTCTTATACCGAAAGAGAATCAAGTATATATAATAGACATTAAGAACTTGTACGTATGTATTAAGAAGTTATTTAAGACAATGAGTTATATCATAATGTCAAGTTGGAATCATGTTATGACTAAAAGTATACAAAGTTGGTAAATAAATTTTTGACAGCTTTGACTTTTACAAGAGTCAAATTGAGAGTATGTGTATAAAAAAAATAAAAAAAAATAATTTTGGAGCATGTATGAATTATACTGAAATTGAGATTCGAATAATGAAATACTAGATGGAATAAACTGGAAACACCAAAGAATCTACATAGTAAGGTCGAGAAGCTAAGCTGTAATCAAGAGATAACATTTATTTATAAAAGTCTAAGGTGGGACAAGAAATTGAAAATTTATATTTGAAATCAAGAAGTTAACATATATGATTGTGAAACCTAATTACACCACATGATAGTAATATCATGAAAAGTAAAATAAGTATAGAATGATACGAGATATGTAAAGAAAGTAGTACATGTAATGTACAAGAAATGATTAAGAGGTATGTGAAAATGTAATTCATAATTTGGGTCATTAACAAATAATATGATGTAAAAGTAGAAAGATTCACGACATGTATGAATAGATACATGTAAAATGAGAATAGAAAATAATGATATTAATAATTTATTGTAAACGCATGAAAGTTAGTAAGGAGTAAAAAGGAGTATATGCATTCGTATATGAATGACAAGAGTAGAAAAATTTTACAAGTTTAAAAGGTTAAATATTGTGTATGGTACATAGAAGGAAAGCTAAAAATGTCTAATTGTTAAAATAAAAAAAGCAGTATTTTCAGAATGAGAAATGCAGATTCTCGTGAACAACATGATGATTCGACAGATTCTGTCTCAAACAGAAAAGTAGGGTGTGAAGTGAAACGAAAGGAAAAAGAATGCATTTCTTAAAAAAAAATGGAAACCAACTGAGAATTGCCAGTAGAGATAAAGGAAGAATAAAAGTAAATTATTTATATAATAACACATGAGCAAAGATATAAGAAAAGAGAAAGATAAGGATGAATAAGTTATGAAGTTATGTTTAAGTGAATTGTCCATTAAAGGACAAAATATTATTTTAAGAGAAAGATATAGTGTATTTATAAAATTTGTATAAATACAAAATTTTACCAAATTGTATTTGGGAAAAAGTTTTATAAGTAAAGAATATGATTAATGAAACCTCATGAAGTTTTGGTGAACATATGAGAAGAATTACAAAGTAAGCTGCTATTTTTGATAAGAATATAAAAGTATAAAATTACTTTATAAGTTAAGCCTTACTAAAAGATTCATTTATGAATAAAATGAACTAAAAAGAGATGTAATGAAAACATGAGATGAGTAAATTCTTGAGGAAATGAAGCACCTTATGAGAATTGAAAGAAATATTCAGGAGGAAGAGACTATGCAAATTCCTCATAAAGAGTTGAAAGTAGAAACCTCCAAAGGTTGATTAAAGAATTATAATCAACTAAAGAAGAAAATATTAAAGAGATAAAATAATAAAGAATAGGAGTATGGGTTGATAAAAGGAAGTATTTATTAAAAAAAAAACCAAACTTAGGCCGAGGGCCTTTGTAAAGGAGAAGGGAAAAGTGATTCCTTAAATTAATAGTTGTGCGATGTTTCCGAGGACGGAATCCCAATAAGGGGCAGGTAGTTGTAACGACCCAAAAATCTCGAAATTATATTCGAGAAAATACGTAAGGAAAACCCGCGAAAAAGTTGAAAAAGGGTAAAATGGCCTTTTGATCCATTATAAGACCATTATGTAAAATAATATGTATTTGTGAAATAATAATATAAGAAATAAGAGATTATGTGAAATTTGAAGTTTTACCGCATGAATAGTAAAATTTGACCAAAAAGGACAAAATAGTCATTTGACATAGAAATGACCAAAATGTCATGAAAATCGGTAATTTGGTAGTTAATGGAACTTGGTTTGTAAAGATGTGAACTTTTGGACCATTTTTGAGCAAAGGAAGAAAGCTAAGGACTAAGATGCAAATTTTTTTATAATAATAAATATAAAAATGAGAAGATATTACACTTCTCATTTACTGGAAACTAGGAGCAGCTTCTAGAGCTCTGGAGAAGGATACGAGCGATCAAGAAGAACTGAAAATCAAAGCTCCAAGAATTGAACTTAAACACTTGGAATTGATGATTCCAAGCCTCAAAAGGTAGGAATTCCATGTTTTCAAGCTTATTCTACCTAATTTCTTGAACGGGATGGACTGAAATTGTAATTTCAGTCAATAATCATGTAGTTTAAATGGCTTAATACTTCCAGTAAGTCATACTAAAAGGACTTAATTCAAGAAAATGGAAGTAGATTGCTATTTCTCAAAGAATTGGGATTTTGATCAAGAACCCTAGATTGGGAGTTCTTGTGATTAGCTTGATTCCAATGGTTTAAAACTTGTAGTAAATGAAGGGTTTTGGTCATGGAACAAACCCCTATCGATTAAGCAGTATAATAAGCACTTAATATGAGAAAAATGGAATTTGTAGCATAAAAATCGGGGAATTCTGGACTGCTGTCCAGCAGGCGCGACGCGCCCCTCTCCTTGGCGCGGTGCGCCCTTGCGGCAGAATGAAAATGCAGTTTTGTTCCAAGTCCTCTGCCAAGTGGTTTTGGATTTTTGGAATTTTGACCTATACCTGTCCGTTTGACCTCAAATTTTAAACATAGGTCTATTATGGTCCAAAACTTCATAAAAAATTATCGGAATCGAAATACGACCCTCCGAGGGTACTGTAGAAAAATACGTATAATATACGAGTTAACTAAAGTTGGTCATTCAAGAGTTATACACTTGTTTTGACCACAAATGGTATAATAAGGACTCTAACATGTTATAGAGTCAATTAGAATGTAAATAATGTATCATATATTATATATAGGTACAAGTCAAGTAATTGGACACCGAAAGGGTAAAGAACCGAGGGACGTCTAAACGACCTTTCAAGAGTTATAAGGTGAGTACATGCAGTAATTTTACCCATTCTGGGGTACATGGCAAGTAAGTATATTTAATATTTCTTATAAAATCTCTTTATGTGACATTATATGCAAGAGTATTATTATCGACTTGTTTATGAAAGTATAATGCTATGTTTAAAGTTATGTTTTGAACTACAAGTCAAGTTAAATGATAGTATGTTGGTCTATGAACCAATTATGTGAAAGTATATTTTGAGTACAAGTGATACATATTTTCAAATATGAATGGCATATAGCCACAAGAAGTTTAAGAAGTATGTTTTGGTTACAAACTGTATTTATTTTTTAGTATGAATGGCATATAGCCATAAGATGTGGAAAGTATGTTTTGGCATAAAGCTTAGTATGTTAGAAAGATATGCTTTTAAACATATGATTATTATATGATGAAAGCTATATTTGGCATTTAGCCATAAAGATATAAAATGGTGAAGTTTGGCACCTAGCCACAAGTTATGTATATGAGAAATGTTCAAGCAAACAGCAAGTATTTTGTATGACTGGTAATTGTAGCAAGCAGCATTAGTAAGGGAACTATGTTCCAACCTACCCGGGTTAGGTAAGGGATCTACTAGGGGCAAGCCCCATCGCAAAGTAGATTGCCTCAGCACTTCTATGGTGAGGATTGATCCGTTCTTTCTAGCCATAGAGACTTAGGGTATCACTTATAGTGATTAAAGCCCTAAGTATAAAAATCCAGCAAGTTTATAAAAACCAGTCAAAGAAAGTAAGAAAGAAGTTATTTTTGTAAAGTATGCTATGAAATGATTTTGGAAGTAAAAGAGTTATAGTATATTACTACTATAAGTTTTGAAAGGTATTATTTTGTAAGCATGTTATGAAATGATTTCGAGAAATAAAAAGTTCTAGTATGTTATTACTATAAAGTTTTGACAGAAGTTTTATGTTACAAATTTTATAAAGAGTTGGAAGAAATAAGTTAATGGTTTGAGTCTAAAACTCATGTAACTCACGAGACATTATTGTCTTACGTATTCTATTTTTATGCCATGTATTCCAGGTTAAAATTCTAAAGTATAATTGGTTGGAGTAAAGCTGGAGTGGAGCCCGAGTTAGCTCCTATCTTGGACCAAAGGTTTAATCCTTTCTTGCTTACTATGGTTAGTTTTGGTATGAATTTGTAACACCCACTATTTTGAAACATGTAAATGACCGGTTTTTGATAAACCGTATTTTTGTATTTCTATATTTATACAGTATTTGAAAACAGTAGAAATGGGGTGTCACAGACACTGTCTGAAATGTAAAGCTGGCATCATCCCACTAGTACATAGAAAGTCCAGGGTCATGTAGCATTCGTCTGAATCTCATGACAAGCCTGAAACTGATCAGCAATGTCGTTTCATTGGCCACTCCGGTTATCTTTTGAAAGAAGAGTACTTTTAGAAAGAACTCAAGTTCTAAGGAAACAGTGGGAGTAAGAATAATTCTGAATGAGTTCAGGGCTTAGCCAAGTGAAAGAACCTTTAGTCACCACTGGGACTTGACCAGGAATTAGATTCCTGTTAAACCTGACATACCCTCTTTTCGCTTGACCAGTAGTTATTGTCACTGTCATAAGGAGTTATGATTTGGGTGATATACCGGGTAGTGGTAAAACACTAAAGATGGTACGGATAAGTAATCCGACTGTTGGAAGCATTGGTGAGCCCGGTTGCTGCCAAATAAGAGAACCTTACCGCGAGGCACAATCTATGTGACAGTTTGATTGATCTTTACAACTGGTCTAGGAACCAGTGGGAGTAATTGAATCATCAAAAGAAGGGAACATAGAAATGTACTTACAGAACATCTGGTTGAATGAGTCATCACTTGGAGTCAAGCAACTGATTCTGAGAGAAGCACTCTCAATAGAAGATGTAATCCGAGAGGATTCTGCGTGGCATAGTGTGAGTCGTTAGTGGAGCGTGTGTGGTTTACCGGCACACTAATAGGGACTCACATAGAGCATGCCATTACAAAAGGTACATGGCCCCGGGATTCGTCCCATGTGCATCTCGCAAGAAAGGATATTCAGATTCTCAAAATAGGCCAAAAGGTTTGGATTTTGTGAATAGCCTGAAAGATTTCCTTTAATATGTCGGAAAGGTTTGGATTTCGGTTTCGCAAAATGTGCCATAAGTTCTGGATTTTGGGAATAGTCCGAAAGAGTCATATAACGGTGTCAAAGCTAGTGGGAGTATCGTTGTTATCTGCTATCATTGTATGTGGGTTACATACTGGTTCTAGGAAACGTCTCTTATCATTACAAAGTGTAATGACTTGGTGTTAAGAAACGGTTCGCTATGAAAGACTTTAAGAGATACAACATACTCAGGTGGTTGTGAACATCTATTAGATAGATCAGAATTCTGCCAATATGATCTTGATGAGATTCAAGATGCATAACCCCAGGAATGGAGTTTCCTGTCATTGCAAAGTGTAATGAATTGGCATAAAAGAAACAAAGAAGGTGCAGCATGCTCACGTAGTTCATAGACATCTATCAGATAGATGAGACTAACAGTATTGACTTAGCCGTTGAGAATATGATCTTGATGGGATTCAAGATGCATAAGAAAGAGTCCCCGAAATGGAAATGGTGACACAAGGATTATTGGTAATCTTAGGATTCCGAAAGGGCTTGGAATGAGATTACATCAGGTTCCTCGAGCATCTTGGACAAATCAGAAGTGTTATGAACATATCCTGATGACTTAATGCTTAGAGCATTGTAAGTTGGATTCAGGATATTGCCTGGCTGAGAATACTGAATGGATTTTTTGAACAGACATGAAAAATCATTGGGAAATGATTAGGGTGATTGATTTGAAAGGGTTTTCAAATCGGTAATTGTTTACACCAGAACGTGGTGCTGTAGGACTTCATGGTTAAATAATTTCGTTGGTTTCCGATGGAGCGCATGTGGTTCACCGGCACATCATGACGCCTTGAAATTGTCTTAGGATGTAGTCATGTAGACTAAAGACCCGAGAACCATGGGCAGTCACGGTACACATCACCGGAATGGAGTTGTGAGAGAGAATGACATAATGACAAATTGAGATATCATCGGAAGAGTATCCGATAGGATCATCTGCAATAAAGTGTATAAGTGTTAGACACTTGGATACATAGAAAGAGTGAAAAGGTCATAGACATAGATATAAAAGGCTTGAATTGAAAGCTTAAAAGAGAATAAGAAACCGATAATAGTTATGATAAATCCGACTTGGTGATTACCTCGTGGAGACTTGGTAATAAGCAGGAGTAGCTGCCAGTCAGATTTTATGTTTCGCTTTTGCATGTTTTACTTCCTGAATAATTGGATTATTCAAATATCCACAGTCGTTCATACTCTTAGGAAGTAAGTATGAAGGAAGACTGTCATGAATTGGTTTGTAGATTGTCTAAGGAGTTAGACATAGCAATAAGACTGCTGCAACGTTCATGAGTACTTGGAAATGGAGATTTGAGTATTGGATAAACCCGCGCTCAATAGATTGCTTCATGGATTATATCACGAGCAATGTTGAGACGATAATATCTTATGGTCTTAAAGTTGAGAGATATGAGTTATAATTTGCAAGGCGGTTGTTCATTGATAGTACAAAAACGCATCGGTAACTCGATGTTATAAAACGTGCTGTTGTGAATGATTTGTCGGGTAAAAGATATAACATATTAGTCAAAGCTTATTCGTCCCTTGACCCAGACGGGAAACAGATATCTATTGGCCACTCGATGATTTTGAAGTTGACTAAAGCGCTGGCCAGCCAGGACTGAATTGATTCGTTCAATTAGAAGTCTAAAAGTCATAAGCAAAATTGGAAATCGAGAAACAGTGTGTCAGACAGAGATTGATCTCAATCCATGTCTCATGTCTGAAAATATCTTGTTGGATGGAGGATCATCTGATCACTTATCTATGGACAGAACTGACTAGGTCAGAGTTCGGCAGCAGTTTCTAGGAAGCTTTAGATTGCTGATTAATCAGAGGTTAAATTGGTAATTATAGTCATAGACTTATCCAAGTGGGAGACTGTTGGATTAGGTGTCTAAGCCATGACTAATAATTTGTATTTACCTAATTAATAGAAGCAAAGTCCATTTGGGTTGCCCTCATAGCTGGAGGTTTGGTAGAAAGTTCGGTAGAGAGAAAGGTTGGTTTATTATGGGATTAATAAATCAATAGAAATAAAAGATATGGTTTGTTAATATATTAAAGTGATAATATATTAATTAGAAACTATATTAATTGATTAATAATTAATCAGGAATTAATTAGATTAATTTCTGTGGCATTAATTAGATTAATCAAGAAGTTAGGGATTAAAGTCGTACAAATTCAATAGTTGAATTGCGGCGCGCGGCGCGCAAATGTATAGGCCGCGGCGCGCGTACGTATAATCCGGAAAATGGCTGACGGCTAGGGTTTCTTGTTTCCCTATAAATAGGGACCCCTAGGCCTCATTATTAGTGCTCATTTCTTCTATTCTCTCTGGAATTTTCGTGATCTTCCTCTGGCTCCCTGGGTGTGATCTCATTTGAGGCAGGACACTTGTGCTGCTTAGCTTCAAGATTAAAACTAAAGGTTAGTTTTTCTGATTTATTCTTTTAGTTAATTTTTGTTTAGCCTTTAGGAATTAGTTACATGTTCAAAGTAAGAAAACATAGATCTTTTCTAGGTTGCATGTGAACTTAAGTTTTTAGTTCATGGTTGCGGAAACCCTATCACTTTCGTAGCTATTTTACTTGATAAATTGAACCACATAGAACTACCAACATCAAGGGATCTTGCTGACATTACCATCAAAACCACCGGCCATCCACGGTGGTCGTTTTTCCATCCAAACAAAACCAGCAGCCCCCATCGAGATTGTTATCCCGTGATTCAAACAACATGTCAAATCCTTAAACCTGTTGTAAAATCACATTCAATAGTATCAAATATTGGACTTGTGTATCCGATAACTCAACTAAGAACTACTTAATCCATTAAGTACAAATGTTTGATAATCCGATGTTCTCGAGCTTCTTACACATGGTTATGAACAACTAGGTTTCGAATTCCAGTTTGCATTTACTTAGTGTTCAACTAACATTGCCAGGGCTAAAAGATTTTTACCTTCAAATCTGAACAATCATAGAAATGAGGTGTTTTAGGCTGCAGAATCACGAAAAACAGATGTATCTAGTTCGTCCCCGACCCTGATTCAGACCATAGCCGGCCTCCAAGGTCACCGTTGCTGTCGGATTTCCGATAGTCAACCACCACCGGTCGACTTGCTGCTAGAACTCACGAACCAGATGGACAAAAATCGATTTCATTTTCCATCTTGCTTCTCCCGAATTGCGTTTGATTTCTTTTCTCAGTCTCTCTGTACTTGCTTCCCTTCTGTTGGAAATCACGACCCACCTAAGCCATTGTCGCCAGAAAACAGACCAACCAGAACCGCCATTCAGTTCTAGCCCTTCCCGTCCCTCCTGAATCGCAACCACGAGGACCAAAGATGGTCTCCACCAAATTTTCTCTCTGATTTAGTCTTTATTCTCAGCTCATAGTTCCACTGTCGGCGGCTAGCAGCTCTGCAACCTCCGGTTTCCTTTCTTCTACTAAAATCGCGAACCAAAGAGTCCGAGTGGGCCTCGATCTTGCTTTCCCCATTCGATTTTTGGCTTCTCTAGAGTCTCTTGATTCACGATCGCGATCCAGCCTCTCACTCTCTCTCAGATTCATACACACACATGCAGATGGTGTGTGTGTGTGTGTGTGAGATTTGAACGAGTTTTGAAAAGTTGTCTCATTCCCGTTTTCTGTAATCGTAGTTGCGTGTTTGTGTTTTATCGATTTCTGGGAAAGGGGAAAAGGAATACGCACACAACATTACCCAAAACCGGGTTCTGGTTTTCACTTGGGCCAGATTTGGAAAAATTCCAAAAATACCCTTACTAGAATGACAGAAAAAATTTTCGTCTTTGTTCTCTTATTTTTCCTGATTTTCGTTTATTCACAACTCTCTCATATGGTGTCCAAATGTTACATACTTTATACCTCTAGAAAGCTGAGAATGACCTCTACAACTTTCTTCTACTGACTTTCGTCTGTATTTTAACCAATTTTCCGTTATCAACCCTTGAAAATGACTCATTGGTCATTTTTGTCACTTTTGGGCCATTTTAAAACCTTCATAACTCCTTTATTATAACTCCAAATGGCCTTAATCTTTTTCCTATACTGTTGTTATCTCAAATACTACCAAAGTCATCTTGATGACTTTTTCTCAATACCTTTTTGATTTTGGGATATCAATTTCTAAAGATTTGACAATAAAAATTTCACTTTTAGTCATTTGTTCTCCCTTTTGCTCTTGGGTCGCTAAAACAAAAATTCTAATTGAAATAATCATCATATCATGAATTAAATAATGGTATTAACAATAACCTTCCCGTAATTTCACATTCTTGGACCATTTTGCATTTTCATAACACGCTGAGTTCATTTAAGTATCAAACTCTTTACATTGAATACTTGCATAAATTGTTATCTTACGTATGACAAATTTTTAGTTGTCACAGAGGGAGGGGGCAGGATTAAACCCCAACTTTAATTTCGGGGGCGAGACAAGGGTGGCGGTGGGCAACCCTGTCTCGAAGTCCCGCAGGGCCCCATTAATATATATATATATACACACACACACACACACACACACACACACACACACACATTGTAGTAATTTACACCATTAGTAGTAGCAGTAGAGGGTGTTATAACTTTCTCCGTCGAGAGGTGGAGGGGTGGGTGTGAGTGTGTGGTGGTGGGACCAATATGCTATTAAACTATTTTGAGTAGATTAATGAAAAAATAATTAATTATATAAATAATAAGTCAAAAATGAACTATTGAGTGTAAAATAGTCTTTTTATGTCAGGTAGGGACCAAATGCACTACAAAATAAATAATTGAGATTGTCCGAGCTAGTAAAAAAATTAGAGACCAAATACGTAAACTACCCAAAACAACAGGGACCATTCGTGTATTTTACTTTTTTATTATTGAAGTCATAATTTCTATAAAATTGATTACATTTGTTGCGCAAAGCATCTGTTATTTATTTTATAGATTATCCATAGAAACTGAAATAGCTTTGTTCAAATTAAATTTGAAAAGAACGACCATATCTTCATTAACTTTGTCATTAAACTGATACCTGCAAGGTAATAGTCGAGTTATGCTCATTTTTGTTTATATGTGAGTAATCTGAAGATTTCAGAATGACACTTTTTCCGCTAAAGAGAAATCATCAGAAAAACTATTTTAGGAAGCATTGTTATGGCTTTTATTTTTAGGATTTTGTGGATTGAGAAAAAGTGAACTTGACTGAAAAATTATCATTTTCTTGCATCTTTGTTAGTCTTTTCTAAATAAAACTTGATTGCCGTTAAAAAAATTGACGAGACTTAAATCGGCAAACTATAAAAGTATAAAAGAATGTATATAAGTCTCACTTAATTCCAAAAGTCGTTTGCCATAATTAATAGAATAGTAATGAAGAATAATCATAAAGATGATTATGTGACTTTTGAAAGTTAGATTTCAGACTAAATCAAAAAAGTTTCGGACTATCAACATATCTTATATTTATAACAAAAAGAACTTATCTTATATTCGAATTTTAGATTTTGGATTAAACATTGTGAAATTAATAAATACCCGTATACCGAAATCTTAAGAGCATTTCTGAAACCCAAAGATTCAGAAAAAATGATATAAAGACATAAAAGTATCATTTATTTGAAAATCCGTTAATAATAACCATTTTAGATTTGATGGATTGAGAACTTTATTATAAATGTTTGGTATAAGTCGTAAAAAATTACAGATTTTATACCATACGAAATGCCCCATTTTGAAATTATAGCTATACTGGAAAAAAATAAAATAAATTTTGAATCATCTACAATAATTCTCTATAACCATATGATATATTTGTGCTTATCCCGGCAATGGTCATGTGGGCTTTGGATCTCATATTCACGGCATGAAAGAGGGCGCTTTTAACACACTAATTATATACTTATATGCTTTCTTTGCCTCTCCTTCAAAGTTTAAAATGTAAACAATGGTCCATCTTGAGGTTTTTTATGTGTGCACGATCTATTGCTTTGATTCTCCAACAAATGTACAAAATATATTGGGCTAAAGTGTTATACAAAAACAGTCCCACTAAAGTGTTATACAAAAACGGGCCCAAGAGGGTCATACATAACATATATACACAAACACACTACACTATATAACTATATACTAATACTAGGTTACATGGTTGAAAAAAAAAACATAGTCAATTGTTATAAATTTTGAAACACATCTTTGTATACAGCATTGAGAGTTCTATTTTTAAGAGTAGAGTAAGAAGCTTCTATGCATATTACCTAATATATCCTATTGACTACATCCATGCGGTGTGGCCAAAATAAAAGTTCGTTAATCGATATATCAATATATTTCTTGAAACATATGAATTAGATTGAAACAGAAACTCACCAAAAACTGTGTTGCTGAAACAACACTCGTGTACCAACTTCAACTTCTTTCCTTTTCTTGAGATCATGGAAAACTATTAAGATGTGATACTTTCTTCCTTTTTTTTTTTTTTTCTTTCCATCTGACTCATGAAATTTCTTTGTTCTTTGTGTTTGGGCATAAGTAAGAATTCCTTTTAACTCCAACCTGAGATCAGCGCTGAGAGAATCATTATGATGTGGTTGATTTGAGGCGTAGCATGAAATCCACAATTGTATAGAAATTGCAATTTGTATTTACTTTGTAGTGGCACTTGCAAGTAAAGTAGTTGCGCTGTAAACTGTCAAGTAAATTGGAGAACAAAAGAAAATGGCAATTGTCAAGGTTTATTTTCGATGCCTATAGTTTTTTTTGTAGCCACGGTCTGTAGTCTGCACCAAATATGCAGAAAAAAAGTTTAAGATTACAGAATAAACAATTAACATGGTTGTAAAATGGTTGCATTTGAGGGGTATTTAATGATGGTATTATTATCTTTTAACTTCAAAAGTCATAAGTTGTTTTGAAAGGTAGAATTTTGTAACTTCTTAAAATCTCATTTTTGAAGCCTTATAAAATATTATTTTGAAAAATGTTTTTAATATTGTCAAACACTTTTTCGACTTATTGACTTTTCAAAAAGTTAATAAATCAATAAATTGTTTTTAAATACAATCCTAAACAATCCTAAGTATAGGTTTTATACTGACAATAATACGAATTTACAAATAAAAAAGTTTAAATATATCATATGATGAATAAATATGAAATGCATCACCCATAACGAGTAAAATACCTTCGCATTGGTTATATTTTGCCTCTCTCTCTCTCTCTCTCTATATATATATATATATATATATATATATATATATATATATATATATATATATATATATATATATATATATATATATATATATATATATATATGAGGAGGTTAAAATGAGAACGATTAAAAGGTTGAGAATGCGAGAATGATTCTGGACCAATCATTTTATAAGGATATTATAGTAATTTAACAATATGTCTAATTAATTAAAATTCCTAAATAATTATGTTATACCTATAATAATGAGATTAATTTATTCACTTTCCATGATTATAGAGATTACGATTGCTGTTACCTAAAATAAAAGTATTAATTGATTTTTTGTTATTTTATTAATGGAAGATTAAAAAAATATTTTTATCAATTCTTTTGTCAAAATTCGAAATTTTAATAGTTTGTTCTTCTTTTTCACGGTTTCAATCATGAATGAATAAGGAAAAAATATTTTTATAATTTTAGTGATTTAATTTTTTAACAATATTTTTATAGAGATTATATAAACTTATGTTGTAATCATCAATGAATGAAATATAAATAAAAATGAATTCTTTGGGAATTTTTAAAAATTATATTGATATGATTATGTTAATCATGAATGATTACAAGTAACAATAAATACTAAAATGAATAAAGTACAAAAAAATATAAAATTTTAATACAATTGTAATCATAATACAAAGATTAAAACAATGTTGCAGCCCCGATAATTATTCTTGCTTTGATTTTTCTTGTTGTTGCCATCACACACAAAATAAATAGGGGCACTCATAATCATTATTATTATTAGATTCACACCTGCAAAATCAAATTCAAGCACATTCAAAATAAAAACAACTCATAAATTATAATGTTATGTATACGTATATGACTGATGATTACAAATGATAATAGAAAGTAGATGTTACAGTGTTAATCATCAATGATTAACACCGCTCATCATCAATGATTTATACTTAGACACTTAATAAAAAAACATACATATATAGTATTAATCTTCAATGATTAATACTTTGGCCCTTAATCAAACAAACATACATACAGTGTTAATCATCAATGATTAATACTTTGTCCCTTAATAAAACAAACATACATATACAGTGTTAATCATCAATGATTAATACTTTGTCTCTTAATAAAACAAACATACATATAGAGTGTTAATCATCAATGATTAATCATTTGACCCTTAATAAATCAAACATACATATAGAGTGTTAATCATTAATGATTAATACTTTGGCCCTTAATAAAACAAACATACATATACAATATTAATCAAACGTGTTAAAAAATCAAACAAAACAAACCAAGCATAATAGTTTACGTCTACCACAACAAATTAGACTTCCAAACTTTTATAAACTAGTAAAAAGAAACCGTTTAAAAACCAAATACACAACCATTTTATTCCGGTTAACATATAACCATTTAAAGAACAATTTTAATTATAAAAAACCATTAAAATAGCAAACGGAATACTCTTGGATGACGCTCATCAAAGTTAGAGCCAAATTACTCATTGATGCATCCATAAACGACATAAATTTCAAATAAATCCTAATTTAACATCACACCATCTAAACATCATTTCAAGAATGTGTTTCCAAGGAATTTATTTATATGGTCGCATGGATTTTATAGAACTTACCTTCCTGTTCCAATCTTCTCAGAGGCTTCTACCAACGCCTCCACTTCTGAAACAATCCTCCGTTGTGCCACCTCAGCAAACTTTGATTTCCTCACCGGAACCACCGCAAGTCCACCACCGTTCACTGCTGAAACAACCATCAATGCTTCTGAATCTGAATCACTTCTATCAGCTTCACTAAGTTTCAAAAAAATAAATCTTGTAAACAAAATATATTAAAGTAAAAGGGTTTCATCTACCATGTGAATCTTGTGGTTGAAAAGTGGGATCTTGAGATGTGGGACCCAAATTGGAACCATCGACAATTGAATTGGAAGGATTGTTAAAATTAGTAAGTTTCTGTTTTCTAAATGCGTAATCGGCAGTAATAATGCCATGATGGGCGACCGGTAGAGATGGTTACGGGGTGGCGGTGATCGGCAGTGATGATGCCATGATGGGCGGCCGGTAGATATTAGGGCATTCTGTGATCGAGAAGTCGATTAAAAGAGAGAAATAAACGTCAAACGTGCAAGGAAAGAGCGAGAGATTTTAGGAATTAGCAATATTAGGTTAATTTTAATGACCACAATACCCTTTATCTTTTTATTAATTTGAATTAATTAATTGTAAATTTATTAATATTTAAATAATTCAACTTAATTATAGCCATAGATCTAAATTAATAAAGGATTGAGATTTGTTCTCGCATTCTCAACCTTTTAAACGATCTTATTTTATTCTACCTCTCTCTCTCTCTCTCTCTCTATATATATATATATATATATATATATATATATATATATATATATATATATATATATATATATATATATATATATATATATATATATATATATATATATATATATATATATATATATATATATATATATATATATATATATATATATATATAACCTATAAGTTTCGAATCTGAATCTCATTTTCAGATATTCTCCAATGAACTACTGCGGGTGCGTCGACAGTTGAAAAATAGAAAAAAAATCTAATAAATCATTTTAAGTGAATATTCCGGGTTGATCATGGCAGAACTTCTTATCAAATACTAGACTAAAAGTAAAGGAATATATATTACAGAAACTAATGAAACATCGTGTGCTTTTTTGGGAGAAAAGAGAATTATCATATGGTCAAATTTTTTATATTGGCTAGACGTTGTAAACATAATATAAAAATACATATGAATAAACTTTTACTAATTCTATAGACTAGTAATATATATGTTCATACACATGGGCAGTGTGGATGGCATGAAGATCTTGACATCAACACTTTACAGCCAAAATCCACGAACCACTATCAATGGTCTCAATTTTCCCTATGGGGCTATTCCTCCATTCTACCTTAATCTTTAAGTAATCCAATCCATACCAGTGTATATATATATATATATATATATATATATATATATATATATATATATATATATATATATATATATATATATATATATATATATATATATATATATATATATATATATATATATATATATATATATATATATATATATATATATATATATATATATATATATATATATATATATATATATATATATATATATATATATATATATATATATATATATATAGGGCTAGGTTATAATAAGAATGACAATTATTGTGTTACCTTGTAACCAAACCCTGGCCATCGGATTTCATTCTCGTAACAATGAAAAAAACACATTCTTAACAGAATAAGTTTTTGACATAATGAGTTTTTACCATTCTTAAAAGAATGAACTAAATTTTGTACATTCTTAAAAGAATGTGTTTTAAATGAGTGGTCCAGATTGAGTTTCAAGGTTACACAATAGTTGTATCGATATATTTGATCCTAGCCCTATATATATATATATATATATATATATATATATATATATATATATATATATATATATATATATATGTATATATATATATATGTATGTATGTATATATGTATGTATGTATGTATGTATGTATGTATGTATGTATGTATGTATGTATGTGTGTGTGTGTGTGTGTGGAATCTCTTATCACAAAACATCATTCTTCATCAATGCATATTACAAAAGAATCAATTTTTTAAGAAAAAACTTACACTATGGAATTTGAAAATTGCTTATTCTATGTCTATTATGAGTTTGGGGCTTGTTTTCTGAAAAAGTGCCAAAAAATTTCAAATATTTTGGCTTTTATTGGTATGATTTTAAGTCCACAACCTATTACAACTTCCAAAGTTCGTAAATGTCTTTAAAGGCATCATATCAGTGTAAAATGCCTTATAACGACTATTTTCCAAGATGTACATATAATTTTGGTATAATTTTTATAGTTTGTAAAATGACGTGTTTCTTGGCTGGGTTGTTATCAAATCAAGAGTTTCCATCAACTAAACAAAGAGGTCACAGGGGAGTTGCATGCCAATGATCTGTAACATATGGTCTAGAGGAGCTACCTCACAAGCGAGTGAACAGTAGGAAGATACAATATGACAAGAAACAACTTGTAAATTGTCATCTTCAACTTACCTTCAAAACAAGAAAAAATGGCATAAGGTTTTTGAGACCTGAAGATGGTAAATGCCACAATAAGATCCCTCGAGGTCACGTAAATGGTATCTACTTCTTGGTTCAATGAGAACTTGGGTGAAAGTGTGTCATAGACTAATATTTCACATGAATCACCATCGTCTACAAAGTTGCTATTCATTCCCATATCTTTGATAAATTGTTATCAAACAAGCATATTCTTATAAAGAAATCATCGTAACATGCATAATTTCGTTACGAGTTGTAAAACATACACATTTCGAGTTGTAATATGTATACATTATTTCACTAAGTATGTTGTTTTCCATGAATTATATGTAATTATTTTTACAATCTTTTCTTATAAATTAAGAACTTTAACATAAATATTACATAATATATTTCCTAATAACACAAGTTTAATAGGGATCTTTGGAACAAATGTGTTTCTTATAAATTAAGGACTTTAACATAAATATTACATTATATATATATATATATATATATATATATATATATATATATATATATATATATATATATATATATATATATATATATATATATATATATATATATATATATATATATATATATATATATATATATATATAAAACAACACTTTGGGTTATGGTATATTTAGTAATTAGCCTCTCATAGGTTTATTTTTTTTGCCATATGACTTATTCTCTAAACTTTATTTAGCAAAAACTTATTGTCAAATAACAATAATATAGTATACAAGTGTAATAGTTTTAATATTCAATATTTGTGTCATTTTGAAAGTTTAGATTATTATTTGTTAATGATATAATTTTTTGAAAAATATGTTAATTTAATGTTATATCTTCATTAAATATGACCTGTCTCGTTTAATTGATCGTTTTTAAACACATCATGTTTTAATATAAAAATATTTTAATAAATATTATCATTAGACATTAATATTTACATAATTAAATATAATATAATACATTGTTTTAAAACTAAAATATAAATAAAAGGGTAAAATGAAATATTATAAAAAAAAGGTTAGATGTTCAAACCATGATAGTATGTTTTTTTGGAAACGGCAAATGATTCAACAGAAGCCTACTCGCAATGTTTCAGCGAGCACCCCGGGTTCGAGCTCCGCTTAAGCGGGCAAACCCAGCCCCCATAGGGATATCCAGGGAAAAATCCCCACGTGTGCCCGTGAGAGGTGTGAGTAAAATTACACTAATGCTACGATCCCAAAGGGAATCAAACTCACAACCTGCAGCCCACATGAGTACAAACCCGTCGCATCACTACCAGCTAGGCTGGAGATCACATGCAACCATGATAGTATGTTGATCACTAAATATATATTTAGTGGTCAATAAAAAGTAAGAAAAAACATTTATTCTCTAATGGTATTGAGTAATATTGTGTGGTAAAAAATGCATAAAAACTTTCATTGAAGATGTTTTAAGAATGAATAATTGGTTAAAGTTAATTTAATAAATGACTCAAGTAAAAGTTCACTTTTGAATGGTATATTTTTCAAATAATAAATAACTTTATAATAATTTAGGTGTGTGCTAAAAAAAATTAAAGATGTGACATATATATGAGATGATCAACTCATACACACATACATACCAACACATCTTGAAAGTTTATTTAAGAATAAGATAACCCAATAATCTGTTATTTGAAGATGCTGTTGGAATCATCCAGTTCAAAATTACAACGGCAAACGAGGTATAAATTTCTGATTTAAATCCAAAAAGAAGGTGTTTCATTTCTTAAGTCTTGGACATTCATAGTGAATTGACTCTTATAAAGTTTAATGGTTTGTCTTATTATTATTCCAACTTTTATACAATTTTACCATTTGTTTTTCCTATATATATTGCATTTACCTCTATATAAATTCAACAAAATATATTTAAAAGTTAAAAATGTTCCGTTTTTCCATCGAACAATTAAATGGCCATTGACCTTTATATTTCTTGATCACAGATATATATAACACTTTATTACGGTTAAGTTTAATCACTGAATATTAACTAGTCCATCCACGATTAGTTGAGTTTAATCATGGAATATAACTAGTCCATCCATCTATTCAATCATTCCGTTAAGCTATACATATCGTAGATGCTCAATATTTTGAATTAGGAACGGTTCGAAGAAATTTCTTCCATTAAAGCACAGCAAGTTCTTTTGGTATCTATATTTAATTTGATTTTCAGCTCTTTTGGTATCTAAACCAAAGTCTGAACAACCCTATTTTGACCAATGTCCAAATAGCTAAGAGAGATTCTTGATACATGCTCACTTCTCAATTCTCATCACCTTCCTATACATTCTTCACCACCCCCAACCCACCCCACTCTTTCTCCCCTTATATCCTCACTTCCACACTTCGTTTTTCTTTGAACCAAATCAAACTTCTTTCCCCTACACCTTTCTCCTCAATTCTCCTTTTTCATAAAATTCCCACCTCAAATTTCACCATATATAAATACGCAAAAAAACTGAGGTTGAGTAGCAAACAAGTTTCTTGTGATCATATTGAGCTCAGTTGGACTCAAAACATGCTAACATCAGATACCATACAGTCATCGTCAAACCCTCGTTCAACAACTTTGAAAAGACCGCTACAAACACAACAACCCGACCCTGTGAAGTGTCCACGTTGCGATTCGACAAACACAAAGTTTTGTTACTACAACAACTACAACAAAACGCAGCCAAGATATTTTTGCAAAGCTTGCAAGAGGCATTGGACCAAAGGTGGCACTCTTCGTAATGTCCCTGTTGGTGGTGGCCGGAAAAACAAGCGGATCAAACGCACTAACACCATCACCACCGCCGCCACTACCACTGTGGATCACAGTTTAGGGTTAAATGGTCAGAAATACATGTTCTCAGATGATAAAGGCTTGTTCTTTACACCAAATGATAGCGAATTCGATCAAGTGTCTTGGGATTTCAACGGCGGATTCACCGGTTCCACCACCACTATGCAGTCACCATCCCATCAAAATTTAGGGTTTTCGATGCTATCAAACTTGACCTCCATGGATACAAACCCTATTCCGATCATTCCAACTTCTTTTTCGGCCCCATTGTCAACGGGTTTCAAAGACGATTCAACCCTCACAACAACCAGAACGATGATACAAAATTCTGTAACAGTTTCGCAGCCATGGATGCAGGTTCCAACCACCAGCAATTTCTTGGAACCAAATTACTGGAACTGGAATGACATTGATTCAATTGTTCAAGCTGATCTGAACAAACCCTTTGAAGATCCACAATTGAAATCCCAAATTTAATGAAGGTGAGGTTGTAAGATTAAGATTAATTAACTAAATTTAGATTATTTTGTTTTAGGTTTTCTTGTAAGTAATGGGTGTTTGGATGTATATTGTTCTTGAAGCTGTGGTTTCTTTTAGTACGTCAGCTTCATTGGTTTAATTATATGGGGTTTTTTGTTTGTTGATTCCAAAACTATACGAGAAATAATTTTTATCATTGTATTAATTCATATTTTTAGTGCGGTCTTTTATTAATTTATATGACATAATATATGAATATTTAACGCAAAACTACTATCGTATATTAAATTTAACCATTTAATATAACAAATTAAGTTGCTATTTTATGTAATATTTCTCCAATATATACCAAAAAATGCTAAAAATGATTTTTAGATTACGTGATTAAAAATATGTTACATGAAGTAATAAAAAGATAAAAATATATTATATATGTACACATTTTTTATTTGATTTATAATTTTGTGTCATAAACTGATGAAAGAATATTATGTAAGTGGGGTTCCATAACATAATGGTGATAAAACTTGGAGTGATGTGCATGTGAAGAGACATTGGGGGTCTTGTTTACAGCTCAATGGTTTGAGTAGATGTATCTGATCAAGATAGAGAAAGAAAGATTCTTTTGTATTTGCCCATTTTTGTTTTTTTTTTAAAGTGTTCATGTCTATGTAAATAGGAAGTGCAAAATTTTTGCTATTCTGGAAGGGTGTGCCCAATGTTTGTTTGCGTTTTCATGAGTACAATGATGGTTTTGCAGCACTTTGAGACGTATATATCGAGCATCTGAATATCTGATTCGCTTTTTTCCTAATCAGTATTTGGAATTTTTGGTTTATGAAATTCTCGACTCTCGAGTACTTGTTCGAAACTTCTTTAGATATTTAAATAGAGATTTAAGTTCAAATTCAACTATTTCGGTATTGTAAAATTGGAATAGCAATATGTAAATGGACATACGACAGAAGTTTCAGCAGCTTTCAATGTGGGTTTTTGGATCTTTAAAAATGTCCCTTAAAGGAAGACCTTATAGAGTATAAAAAAATTTTCATTAAACCTTTTTGTATCACATAGACGCCAACTTAACAAATTTTTAAAAATTTTTTTTAGCAGCTGCGTGTTATTAAGAAGCTAGCAAGTAATTTGTGAATGAAATTACAATAAAATGTTCATTGGTGGGATTTGCAACCACAAAGTGAAATGCACTTCTTACCCAAAAATATAATATCCACGTAAAGGTGGTTTTACAGACAATTTTTTTTGTTAAAAAAATAATATTTTTACAGATGGTATCTGCGAAAATATTATTTCTCAACAAATATTTGTTTTAGAAACCACATTTCCTCATATAGCATGTGGAAAATGGCTTTTCTTAGACAATTTCTATCACTGAGAAATGATATTTTAGTAGATGGTATATCCAAAAACGTCATTTCTCAGCAAAAAAAAAAAAAATAAATTATCTAGCAAATGTCATTTGTGAAAAAATATTTGTGTTGTTAGTAAAGTAATAAATGTTTGTTTCCAGAAGTCTCATCAAATACTTGGGGCGTTTAAGCGGAGATGGAACAAAAACTTGGAGTAGTTTCAAATTTGTAGTGCAAACTCCGTTATTGGACCTCTCCATTCCAACAAATATGAATTAACATGTTTTTTCAACCTTAATGATAGGTGGTCTGAGAATAAATCGATATGACTAAGAATTAAAATGCAATTAGTTTATAAATATTGATAAAAGTGTGTGCGTATAACTATATATATATATATATATATATATATATATATATATATATATATATATATATATATATATATATATATATATATATATATATATATTTATATTTATGTAGTTTGCTAACAACTAGGATGGAAGTGTGTTGAAAACTAATATTTAACATTGGATAAAGGAAACCTGCAAATCTCTTGAATGGCAAAAGTGTAAAGTAATGGTTGAGGTGAATGAGATAAATGGTAAATAAGCTTGAGTTAACAACAATAAACAAAAATTCTTGTTAGATTAGACTAAATAGTAGACTGGAGATCATGAGCAATATGATGTATTTTAGTATGCTGTGTTTTATTTCAATAATGTTATGGAATTTATATTTTTGTGAGTATGATACTATCTTTTATTAAGTAATGGTTTTCATTAGTAATCCATTTAATGCCTACATACCACTATTGTACCAATATGTATAGAGAGAGTATAAACACATAATAAATCAATAACAAACTTTTAAACTCTTACCTATTCTCTACTAATGGATTTTTTCAAAAATCGCTCACAAGTTCATCCATCTTGACACTTCTACCTTTAATGAGAAATCTAAACCTTTTAGGGAGATTGATGAAATGAATGAGGCTATAATTACCAAAAAAAGATGTTGACAGACACATTTACAACGTTCATGTATCAAGGGATGGTAGGTATAGGTTATTTAAAATCTCAAATGGAGGAAAATGATAAAAGATACATGACGGAAAATCATGAAAACTAAAAAATGGATATGGGATGCTGAAATATATATTTCAATACAAGAGCATGATGTAAGGATTGATGTGAAGCTGACAAACTAGCATAGGTTAACAGGCATACATAATTTTCTCATATAAAATTTTAAAATTGTAGATTAAATGATGAGTAGCAATGTGTGTTTTGTTAGTGTATTATCCACTTAGTTTGTCTTTTATTTAGTTATTTTATGTAATGTCTTTAAATATATTAATGTGTTCTTTATCTTAAATTCGATGTATGCATGTTAGATTTTGCAGTATCAAGCAAGTTTCGCAGTACGAATGTCATATTTTTCATATATACCATCAATGAAGTACCTTTCCAGAGATGATATTTGCGAAATCGGAAATTCCATCTGAGGAAAAGATTTCCGCAGATGAATATCAGAGGATTTCGTAAATGTCTTCTTCAAAATCCTCATGGAGAAATGAAAATGCCTTTAAAATTGAATTTTTATAGCTCAAATTGGCGGGACTCAAGATTTCACGGATAGCATATGCGAAATTCATCATCTAAAAAAATCATCAAACTGCTGTAGTTTTGAAATTCGCAGATAACATGCGAATTTCACAGATGTCATATGTGAAAATCATGGCTATATTGGTGATTTGATTGATTTCTTTTTGTTTTTTTTTTTTTTTTTGAGAAGTGGTTAGAACGATTAGACGTGTGTGTCTTTTTCTCATTATTTTTTTATTCTACTTCTGTTAGATTCAAACATGATATGTAGACACTGCTTACAACTGTAAATAAAATAATGCCGCCTACCGATAGAAACCTAGTGGTTAGTGTGCAAAATTCTATACATAAAAATGTTCAGATTTCAAATCAGAACACATCCCAAATATTATGCGTGTTTTCCAACTCACCTCCCACGTAACCACATAACACCGTTCAAATGATTCAGTTTATCATTTCTTTTAATAAATATATAAGGTGTTAAGAAGATTTTATCAAAATATTGACATTATTTAATTATATAATTCCAATGGAACATGTTAACAAAATGATATCTTTGTTAATATTAAAAACTAAAGACTACATATATGCAGAGGAATATTGGTCGGATATTTTGTCATTAGTAGTTCATGTGTAGTTGCAGAGAAAAAACATTGTTTAATGTTTAGTGTTAATTTATAAAATACTAGGATTAGTGGTTGTCATGTATGAGTGGCACACTATTTGAATTGTATAATATTATTTATATAGTGTTTGTTTTGAACAAATCGTTCATAAAAATAGCGTTCTTATGAATTATCCATTTAAAGGAATATGTGACTAGTTTGACTTGTTTGTAACCGGTTACTTATTTGATAAACTGAATCTTGATTTTTCAAATGGATTTCTTAGAACAGCAAACGGCTGAAAGTATGAAAATCCTCTTGTAATTATTAATTTTCTGTTTTATTTTCTATTTTTTCATGTTTTTAAAAGAAAAAATGGTATATAAATCATTTCCGTTTCGAAAAGCTTAGAACCGAACTTATTAATACCTTTTGTTTCCATTATATTATTTATTTCAGTTAGTCGCTGTCTAACACCAGAAAAACAACATTCACATATTCTTTTGTTTTCTCAACTTCAACGTGTCATAGTTTCGGTTTGTAAACAAATACTTACGTGTTTGTACATCTTATAGAAGTATAATAATAAAAATTAAACCTTCATTTTTTTTTTCTTTTTTGTATTTTAATCTGAAGATTGATAAGCCTAAGCATAATGGAATGATTAGAATTCGGTTAGCCCCCTCGATGAAATTATATGAACATGTGCAGAACACATATTCTCCACTAGAAAAAGATAGAAGGCATGTGAATGGTTGAGCCCACAAGTTTTATTTCTAGTACTCAAATCTTTGTTCATAAATTTGGTCAAATCTTTGGATATGAGAAATTAATAACCTTTAATTATAATATCTGATTTTTGGTTTGATTAATTATGTGAATCCAATACACTATTTAAGTGCGAAAACTCGTGGCCATCTGGACTAGACGACGGTCAAATATTGATTATTTTTACTGTGTGTTATAGTGTGGTTAGAATTAGTCCTATATTATTTCTAACATACGGATAGGATAATCATTTGATTATAATTCTATTTTGCCTTTTTAAAAATGCATTTTAATTTTCAAAATTTAAAGATACTTTAACTTTCTAAATAAGTATTCGTTTTTAATATATATTGAATAAAACAATCATTTTATGGATTTATAATTTAGCACGCGAGTAGCTTTTGGAGGAAGGAATAGACAGAGAAGTTGCATAAAGAATTCTCGCTGTTAAATTAATAAAGTGGAGAGATATTCCATGTGTCACTACCGTGTGTATATATATATATATATATATATACTAGGTAGGTTTAAGGGCCGTGTTAAACACGGCCGTGAAGGGTATTTTTGGTATTTACTTGAAATATCATATGATCTGAAGTCTAATATTATATTTGACACTGTTTTCAAGGTAGCATGTCTTAACAGTAAAAGACGTTGTTAGGTTATGTGATTTGCTACTAAACAAATGGACGAAGTTTTTGAACCCAAGAAGGTAAGGAAGAAAGAGCCCAAACAGACTAAAAATACATGAACGAATGGACCAAATTATTGAGCCCAAGAAGGTATACCGGTCGAAAAACATCCTAGTGCAAGAAATAGCAACTTAGCATCTGTAGTAAACAATACAAATTGTTTGGTAGAATAAATTAAAAATATCAAAAGGGCTTGAGCAAAAATGAATACAAAAGCTTTCACCTTATTGCTCTGTCAATAAACCTGTAGCATTCTTGTAACACATTGACCATTTACATAACGATTTACAAGATCCATGCATCTAGCTTAAGCTATCAATGCAACTACTGCTGCAAAGTCCCCAACAAGCTTTACTATCTTGCTCTGTACAAAAATAGAAAATGTAAATATTCATTTTGATTATAATCATTATAAATATTTCTATCACATGAAATTCATTTGCATCAATGTAATTAAACAGACCTTGGTTGAGAATAAATCACCAATGACTCAATTTTAGCATACGCCAGATCATATTTTCCTCGTTTGTCGTAATGCCACATAAGTACCAATCACAACCACATAAGAATAAGAACATGAAAATTTGTTCATTCCCAAAAATATATATCAGGAACAAAATTGAGCTAAAATAATACAAAAAAAGAATACGGATGACATACATACTTACCTCATTAAACATTAAGAGGGTCATAAATAAGTGAAGATGGATGATATGCATTGTTGTTTTACAAGCGTTACTTCAAATTTTTCGGCAGCTTCATATAATTGTCTGGAAGTCCACATACCGAACAAAAGGAGAAGTAATTTGGATTGTCACTTCCTGCTAAAGGTCAATCGTTAGAGTTAGAATTGTTTAGATAAAACATAAACAGTTTTGCGGTGCCTCAAAATTTTTCCTATTAAGACATTATACTTCGAAAAATCTACCACACCATACCATTGTACTTTTCAATATTGTTATTAGGAAAACGTACTTTGAAACTTATTACAGATGCATATTCACCTAAAAATACGTCTGTCGAGGCACTATTTTCAGTCGATCCATCTTCTCAACACCAATCTAACAAGATAGAACCCAAGTTCGAATATTATCGAGGCTGTAAAAATTGACCATATTTCAACTTTCTACTTTTCTTCTCAAGAAAATTGAATGATTTAGCACAAAGTGATGTGACGACCTGTCATATGAAATAGCTGGTCCAACAAAATCTATATGCACTTGGTCTGTGGAAGTAAAGTATGCAACTCCTCAAATACAGCAGGTTGATAAAATTTCCGAGCAGTCCATTTATTGTAAGAATCCTATAATAAAACTATTTCATCATGACGAAAAGAGACTAAGCTAAAATAAGTTGTAAATAATCATAGATTGTGTACACACAGATCTTAGGGATCCAATGTTTTGAAAAAGTAGTTCGAATTGCCTCGTATATGGTCAATGGCAGGATTAAAATCGAAGTAGAAAAATTAATTACTTGAATATAGTTTGAAGGGATGTCCCTCCATCCATAATAGTCATTCCAACTGCTTAATTATATATTTAAAATAGACAACGACCCACATTTTGAGTTTGTGTATAGTAGCTAAAGAGGATAATGCAACTGGTTTGAAACTACACCAATTAGAAATCACAATGATGCATCTATAAGGGCACACCTCACTTGGCGTGAAAATCAGTGGTCCTTAGACTAAAATCAATGGTATCATGGTATGCATCCATGGACAATCAAATCATAAACGAAAACAAATGTACATCACGAGGGTAAAAAATATTAAATGATAAATTGTGATTAGAAACCAGATGTAACAACTTAGACAATTAAAAGAGAAAGTAATTGAATTAAATCAAAGAGATGTTCCCCTGTAAAATATCAAACCAAGAAAAGAATTTTACCAACAAGAAACCACCTACCGATAATGAATATGCATATAGAGAACATCCATCCGGAGACTTATGATAATACCTTCTAGTAAAACGTAACATTGCGATGCCAATTGAAATACAAAGAAAAAAAAAATCGTTCATGGATTGGTGAATGGATTTTATTCACAAAAATTAAAAAGAAAATTAAATCAACCTGTCATTAGAATGATTTGGTAAAACTTAATTAATACCAGAAGGAACCTTCACAGTTAGATGCTAAAGAACCTAACTAATGCTTCAAAACCACCTCGTTATCATCTAAATGTCTGATATATCAGGATTGATACACCTAATAATCGGTCAAAATTTGTGATAATGTAATCTCTGGAAGCTAATTATTTTTATATAATTCTCTCATCTGACATTATTGTTACATGAGTTTTGACAACTAAATGGTCACCATATTAAAAAGATGTTCGTTGTGACCTTGAACATGTATTTATGGCTAGTTATGTGAGGTATTAATCAACATATTATATCTTTTTTCAATTTTTCTTTAACTTTGGTTTTTTTGTTTTAGGCGAATAAATGAGATGGAGTTAGACATCGAAATCAAGAAGTATGGCAAAATATATGACGAGGAGGAGACATACCTCAGAATATAAAATTCCCCACCATCGAACAAATAGAATAATTGAGACAGTCACATGGTCATTGAGCGTCGATAAAGAAAGAGATAGAAAAAGTTCTCTGTTTTTATTTCTAAGCAGTAGTGGAGGAACGATATAACGATTCTTAACCTGAAAAAATACAAGCCGCATCAAATCACGTACATTAGAAAGGTGAAGCTGCCAGAAAAAAGGTCAAACTTGAGAAGAAAAACTATGTTTTAGTGTTAGGGAAGGCTAGAACGACCATTTCGATTGAACCTTCAAATCCTTCAGCATTAATCTCAAACATGTGCAAAGAAAAAAAACTCGCAACGTAACTTAGGGTTCATGAGCGGAAAAGACACAAAAGGAGATTGTGAATCAAGGACAAACCGACTTTTTTGAAACACCATTTGGATTAAACTTGCCAAACACTACAGTTGATCAAATTATTACTCAAATGAACATGCAACCACCCACACATACTGTTCTTAATGTAAATAGCTACTATCATTATATAACGAAACACTTACCAACAGTAGCAGTATGGAAGGCGGAGACTTCGTCAACGTAATTCTTGTTTCCGGTGATCTTGGTGTTGGTCGAACCTTCTCCGAGAAAGACAACGTTGTTAGTATGGCTAGAATTGCAACATTGAATTTTCAAAACACAAATATGGTAATCCCACTAAAACAAGTCGTTACCAGAAGCAACTAAAAACGGAAATCCTAAAGAAAGAAGAGTAAAACAATCCCATAAATGGCAGAAATTCCCTGGCGGTGTAGCAAAAAATAGATATTATACTGGAATAGTGGAGAAAAGAATTGATTTGGAAGAAAAGTTTAATAAACCTGCATAGAAAACAATAATTACCCAAAATAGAACATGAAATCGACTTACAGATATGGAATTCAACCAAACTTTAAAAACCTCTTCGTCTAAAATAAATAGAAATTGGAAGAGACTGTGGTATTTGATTGATGCATTCTTCAACTAAAAAACCCTAATCTAATATGATAGCAAGAAAGACGGAAAGCGGTGGTGGATATAGGGTAATAGAGGATAGAAAATAAAGAAATGGTGGAGGGCAGCTGGCATTGAAGAAGAGTACCTGATATACTTTTTTGAGCCACCTGTCCATTTTGATTTTTGAAGTGGGGAGAGAAGGTCACGTACACCTGCCCTCCTGCGTAAACCACACGCTAAAAGCTTAGGCTCTCCATCTCTTATGCCAAACATGCCAGATGTATTTCTTCGGAATTAAAGGCCACGTATATAAACCTTTCAAACGCGCCCACACGCGCTCAAAGAAAAGATTTGCTTTCTTTTAAGAACATCAGTCTTCAATTTCTAGATGCCATCTGTTAAGAATCTAAGCATTCAAGTGATTGTATATAATAATGATATATATATATATATATATATATATATATATATATATATATATATATATATATATATATATATATATATATATATATATATATATATATATATATATATATATATATATATATATATATATATATATATATATATATATATATATATATATATATATATATATATATATATATATATATATGTGTGACAGAATTTCATTCATATCCTTGCAAATTTTACATATTACCTCAATGTCCTTACAAAACTTAAAATTACGTATATATCCGCCAAAAACTATAAAATTAACATCTATATCCAAACTCCTATTTAATTTAGAATTAAACCAATTTAATATTGAAAATCTTATCTAAAAATCAAAATATCATATTATATTACTAAACTACCCTTTCCAAATTAAAAATTATAATTAAACAAAATTATTTACGATTAAAGTTGAATGCCTTCATCCTTGCGTCGTTAACCCTACATCACGCAAGGGTATTCTGCAAATAAAAGTAAATCAATGGCTTATCAAGTATGTGTCAAACATTTTGTCAAAATGCTTCACAATCACGACTAAAGATGGAGAAGATTTAAAGCCGATAACTAAATTTCCAATCTGTATCACTGAATAATGTAAATCTGTGTCATATAATCCTCAAATCTTCTATAGATAACTGGAGATGGATATTAATAAATAAATAAATAAATAACCATGAAAACGATACATACGGGAATTATTTGAAACAAGTGCATACAAAATTGGATCATAAATCATCAAACATTTACAACCATAATGAAATAGGGAGGCTCGTACGAATCGCAAAGAGTACCTCCTTCTTATTGTGTTCTTCAAAAAAGAGCCATGTCATCCATCTAAGGCAAAAAAAATTTGGTATATTCCATCATGTTTTACAAGTGCTTCGAAAAAAAAAGAACGAAAACCACCCCTTTTATTATTTTTATTAATCTTTTCAAGAGGGTAATTTAGTAATATAATACAATATTTTGAATTTTAGATAAATTTTTGAATACTAAATTGGTTTAATCTTAATTAAATAGGAATTTGGATATAGATGTGAATTTTATAGTTTTAGACGGATACATACGTAATTTTAGATTTTGTAAGGATATTAAAGTAATATTTAAAGTTTGTAAGGATATGATCGAAATTCTGCATATATATATATATATATATATATATATATATATATATATATATATATATATATATATATATATATATATATATATATATATATATATATATATATATATATATATATATATATATATATATATATATATATATATATATATATATATATATATATATATAGGGGAGGGTTCCATTGAGAATGAAAATAATGTTGAGAACGTGAGAATGAATCTGGGCCACAAGATGCGACAACGCTGACGCGCGCCGCTCCACGACGACGAGCTGGGTTCTTTTTCATATATGATTTATTCATATATGAATGGGTATATTCATATATGATTATTCATATAATCATATATGAATAATAATATATGATTATATGAATATTAATATAATCATATATGAATAAACATATATAAATATACATATATGGTTGTGGTGGTCGGAATGGTGGTAGAAGGTGGCGATGATGATGGTGATGGCGATAGAGGGTCGCGATGATGGTGGCGACAGTGTTCGTGGGGTGGTGGTGTTGGTGGTGGTGGGTGGTGACGAAGTTGGTGGTGGTGCGGCGGTGATGGAGGTGGTAGTGGTGGCGGTGGGTGGTGGTAGCGATGGTGGAGGTGGTGGTAAAGGTGGTAGCGGCGGTGGTGGGGGAGGTGGCGGCGTTGGCAGTAGTGGTGGTGGTGGTTGGTGGCGGTGGCGTCGGGGGAGGTGGCGACGGCGACGGTGGTGGTGGAGATGGCGGCGGCAGCGGTGGTGGTGGCGGCGACGATGGTGGTGGTGGTAACGAAGGTGGTGAAGGTGGAAGTGGTGGTGAAAATCATATGTGAATAATAATATATATTTCGTCATTAGAGCGTCAATGCTCCGACGGCGCCAAAACATTAGTGCGGCAAGAAAAAAATATGTGGCTGAGATTCATTCTCGCATTCTCAACATAATTTTCATTCTCAATGGAACCTACTTATATATATATATATATATATATATATATATATATATATATATATATATATATATATATATATATATATATATATATATATATATATATATATATATATATATATATATATAACACACTTCTCGGTTGGTTGGAACGGGTAAGACTCATGCCTCTCTTAGGAGAGGTTGTGGGTTCGAACCTCATTACACACAAGCAAGGCTAAAGATAATAATGTCAACCTTGTGGCCTCTGTGCTAGGCCGTGAAGCGTGTACCCGGGGCTGGTTTACCCAGTCAGTTGCCTGCAGGACGTCACTTACGGGGTGGGATGTGGTTTGCGCTAGGGTTTGTCGATTGCGTGTGCGGGTCTAGTCTCTGTGCAGCATCTACTTGGAGAAAGGGAATGTTCAACGGTATCGACCGAGCAGTCCCATATGTACCTAGCTAGGCTGTAGTATATTACGTACCCGTGTAATAGGATTTATCCCTACTTGCTATATATATATATATATATATATATATATATATATATATATATATATATATATATATATATATATATATATATATATATATATATATATATATATATATATATATATATATATATATATATATATATATATATATATATATATAGTTAGGTTATATTAAGGACCACACAATTATTGTGTGGTCGTAAGACCAAATCTGGACCGTAGGATTCGAAATATTAATGGTCTAGATTAGAATGGCATAATTGTAATTATCAATTATGTTATTAAATGGTTTTTTAAAAAACGGTTACAAAAGGGTAAAATAGACATTTTATTTTGAGAAAAAAAGGAAAGTAACTGATTTTTAGGATCAAATCAATTTAATAATACAATTATTAACGAAATTATTAGTTTCATATTCAAATTTTCGGATATTCTAACAGAATCATCATGTTATTATTCCAAAAAATTGTCATTCTAACAGAATACTATTACGAAATATCCATTCTGGCAGAATGACATCAAAAAATTATTATTCTTGGCAGAATGTCATAAATAAACATTTTATGAACTACTTCTCTGAACTAAAATACATCAAAATAACAACATTCTTTGAACTAATATACATAAAAAAAGTTATTGCTGTGATACAATCTGAATTATCTTTTCTGGTAGAATGAATTACAAAGTCATGCTTATATGAATTACATAATCATACAAAATCAGATTTACAATGTATTGTATAACATCAAAATGACTAGAATAATACACTAGAATCTAATATACAAAACATAATGACGTTATATGAGAATTACATTCTATGAGAATGACATTCTGTCAGAATATGGTTAGGTTATATTAAGGACCACAATTATTGTGTGGTCGTAAGACCAAATCTGGACCGTAGGATTCGAAATATTAATGGTCTAGATTAGAATGACATAATTGTAATTATCAATTATGTTATTAAATGGTTTTTTAAAAAACGGTTTCAAAAGGGTAAAATAGACATTTTATTTTGAGGAAAAAAAGGAAAGTAACTGACTTTTAGGATCAAATCAATTTAATAATACAATTATTAACGAAATTATTAGTTTCATATTCAAATTTTCGGATATTCTAACAGAATCATCATGTTATTATTCCAAAAAATTGTCATTCTAACAGAATACTATTACGAAATATCCATTCTGGCAGAATGACATCAAAAAATTATTATTCTTGGCAGAATGTCATAAATAAACATTTTATGAACTACTTCTCTGAACTAAAATACATCAAAATAACAACATTCTTTGAACTAATATACATAAAAAAAAGTTATTGCTGTGATACAATCTGAATTATCCATTCTGGTAGAATGAATTACAAAGTCATGCTTATATGAATTACATAATCATACAAAATCATATTTACAATGTATTGTATAACATCAAAATGACTAGAATAATACACTAGAATCTAATATACAAAACATAATGACGTTATATGAGAATTACATTCTATGAGAATGACATTATGTCAGAATGACTACGTTGAAATCAAACTTTAGGGATTTTTCTCGATTTCTCGTATGTCTTGAATGCACAAAAAGTTACCCTGCAACATCATAATGATATTCTCACCTGTTAGAATGGTCCATAATCCCAAAATTACAAAATCATTCAGAAAAATTCTACTAGAATGATAGATATTTCGTCAATTTCTGCTCTTTTTCACCAAGTGATAGCCAGTCCTCATTGCTGAAGTCAATATTCACAGATGCTGATGAAGCAAGCAAGGCGCCAGCTAGTGAAACATAATATGCTGTAGATGATCCTAATCCAGAAGCTAAAGGAAGCTCAGAACTGACAACTACTCTTGCTGGTTTGTCCCTGAAGCACATAGAGATCTAATCAACAGGTTTGAAGGTTTAGAAGAATGCATTCCGCCAGAAATTGTAACAGCAGGGTTACTTACCCTTGGATAGATGTATATAACCAGAGAAAAGCAACAACACTGGTAGTGATTTCAATTTTTGATTTTGGAATTGAATGCTCTTCCACTAGCGATTTCAAACCTGATGCACTGAAATCTTTGGTTTTTGAATTGCCCTAATTGAAAAAAACCAGTAGAAATGCGAAAACAAAAAGAAATAGAAAAACGATAACACAAAAATTGAAATAAAGCAAAATCTTACCTCAACCTTCCATATATATATATATATATATATATATATATATATATATATATATATATATATATATATATATATATATATATATATATATATATATATATATATATATATATATATATATATATATATATATATTCTAAATATTGTGTGATTGTAAGACTAATTCTGCACCAATTATTTGATAGGGGAAAATTAGTCCATTTATATAATATAAACATTAACTTAATTAATTAATTAGTCCAAATTAAATGCATATATTTATGGAACGTAACTTACCAACGCTATTTATCCTCCCTGTTTCTCTCACGTCTTTAATCAGCAGCTGTCTTCCTCCCCTACGTCATCCACCATCGCCGCTGGCTTCCTCCCCTGCTTCATCCACCATCGTCGCCGGCTTCCTCAAAATTCAACGTGTTCTTTTTCAACGCAGAAGTAATTTTACTTTCAAATTGAAAATATCTTATTTATGCTTTTATATATTTTAACGGCAACAATCCGATCGTCTCCTTTTCTTTTATAAAGGTCAAGATTGGTTTACATTTAAAGTTTGGGTAAATATTGTTTTGCCTCGTAATTATTTATGAATCAACTTTACTTGTTACTTAATAATTTGGACAAAAAAAATAAAGTGGTAATTTTTGTTTGAATGTTGATAGTGTTGGATTTGAATATTTGATGTAGATATCTTCATAAACCACCGATTTCATTGAAGCTTGTGGAAGAACGTTAATTACATTAATCAACGAGGTGCTCGATCGGGCCAAAATTGAAGCCGGCAAATTAGACCTAGAATCCGTCCCTTTTGACATTCGTTCAATACTTGACGATGTTCTCTATTTATTCTCTAAGAATCATATTATGTGATGGGTTTTTTTTTTGTTTTAGTATCACATTCTCTGAGAATGGGTGTTAGTTTTTATTGGTTTGTGTTTTGGTAATTCCATTATCTGAGAATGGGTGTTAGTTTTTATTGGTTTGTGTTTTGGTAAGTCATTCTTTGAGAATGGGTGATAGTTTTTTATTGGTTTATGTTTTGGTAAGCTCATTCTAGGAGAATAGTACGTTTTTTTGTCACAAATAAGTCAATTATCTGAGAATGGTTCAAGAAATTTGATGTATTCTCAAGGAGTTCGGAGATACTGTAATTAACTAAAACCCCACAAACTATTCTTTGAAAATTCGAAGGAATTCGAAGGTACTGTAATTTTCAGTTTTTAATTTGCAGTTTTTATTCATGTAATCCCACAAAATTAGGAGATAAATTAGATATTTCATTTTTTAAATATTTATTAATAGAATAAAATACCCTTTATAAGGGTTTAATTGAAAATTCTGATTAATTAATTGTTATAATTTTACAATTAGGCCCTTGAATCTAACACCGTTGATCATTTCGATCGGACGCTCCACATTTGGTCATATAATCACACAATAATTACCAAATAGCAAGTGAAGCATAGCCTAGCTGGGTGGATGCATCCGGGTTATATACCCATGTGGTGGGAGGTCTGGAGTTCGACTCCAACTAACCCCATATGGAGGATTTTCCCTGGGCGGCGAATAAACAGGCGGAGGAGAAAGGCTTTGCACCATAGGTAATCGCAAACCGCCCTGGGTGCAAGGCTGAGTAACCTCAAGGTGTTAAAATTGCCGTTTCCAAAAAAATTACCAAATATATTTAATCCGAACTCTCCCTCTCTCTCTCTCTCAATAATTAAAATGTTGAGAACGAAGAACACTTCTAGATCAATCATTTTATAAGGTAAACTAGTAAATTTGTATTTAAATTAAATTGTAATATATTATATTTAAATCAGAAATTCCTAAAATCTAACGACAATGATTGAAATTACCTAAAAATAAATAATTAATTAATTTTTCTTTCTTTTGTTGTTAACGAAATATAAAAACAATTTTTATAATTTTTTCTCTCGTAATAATAATAAAAACATTATAAAAATCAATGGTGTTTTTCTAAAATATCTATTAATCGTAATATTTGTAATCATAGATGAATAAAGCATATCTTTAATCAGGAATGAATACGAGTGTAATTATAAATGAATAAAAAAGAATTTAGAGAAAAAAAATTCAACACAATTATAGACATAAATGTATGAAACACATTGCATAAATAACCGGTATATACGTATATTCATAAATGAATAACACAACAATGGAATAATATAATATCATGATTAGGTATTTTCTTATAATCATAAATGAATACAAGAGAAAACAAAGTAAAAGTGAAATTCTATAATTAACTATTTTTCATAATCATAAATGAATAAGTCATCATCTTCTCCATTTTTGGTTGTACATTAGCATTCCAATAGGATCGAGATATCTTGATATTTTTTATTTTCTCTGTACATTGTCAAATACCAAATAAATATATTAATAACATTAATTAAATCAAAAGTAAATTGAAAAGACTCAATTACATTAACATAAACAAAGCATATAATCATCAATAAATAAAACATTATGATCATCAATAAACAATTCATGTAATCATCAATGAATAATATATTGTAATCATCAATAAATAAGACACTATGGGCAAGCTTTGTCTCCCATTGATCAATTAATAACATATAATCATTAAAAACAATATTATAATTACAATGAATAACACATATAATAATCAATGAATATGACTTAACATTATAAAACTGTCCATGAGACAAAAACCTAACTATTGATAGAATAAATTTACTTATGTGTCTACTAATTCTTGGGATAATCAGAAAAAGTCATTAACTAATGAAAACCCATCACTATGATGCAAAATCAAAATTTTCGTATTCAGACCTCATAACAGAAATTGTAACCAGAAAAAATCAATAAGTAATATGATTTATTCATTAACGAATAACCAAAAATTAGAAATCAAAAAACAATTTGAGTTAATCATCAATGACTAACTAGTAAAACAGAAAAATGACAAGTAACATGGTTTATTTATTAATTAGTACCAAGAAAGATAGAAACATATATACGGTGATTTCTTATTCATTTGTGATTATAACTAAACCGAAAAGTAATGGGGTGTAAACGTCACGTATACCATAACTTCCTAATTCTAACACAATTGAAAAGAAATCAACTTTTATATGTTTGTATGTGCTTTTGAAATTGAGTCAGCAAAGGAAGTTTAAAGCTTGCTCCTTTTTACTTTATTGTGGTTCTTCTTGTGATTTAAGTGAGACTTTATGGGTTAAAATGGTGTAATTGTCCCTTTTTGGTGTTGTCCATGGTTGGGAATGATAAAGTTCAGAACTTTATGCCTTTGGGTTCTCATTTGGAGCCTTTAGGTTGGTTTGGAGAGTAAGTCAAACTCTCTTTGGCGGTTTTGTGGATTTTTGACCATTTTGGACCAAGATCTTGACCATTTGCATGCATGGTCATGTTTGGATGGTAAAGTTAGGATTTTTATGGACCTAGGGACTGTTTGGAAGGTTTTTAGAAGGTTTAAACTGAATGGATTAAGAGCTTAATGGATTTTTGAGTTTGTTCTTAGTTAGCGACGCTATCTTGGGGAGATAGCGGTGCTAACTGGCTATTGACCATTGACTTTGACTTTGACATTTGACCGTTGACTTTTTGACCAGTTTGACTTTTTGTCAAACTTGAGGGTTTGGGGTATCAGTCTTAGAGTTTTATCCTGTTTGGGGTTTATGAAGTTTTAAGTGGAGTTTATCCTTGTTAGGAACTTCGTATTGTCGGGATCCGAGGGCACTCGCATGGAGTGATGTCTAGCTTGAGGTTGCGGATCAGGTGAGTATTCTCACTATACTATGGGTGACGTTACATACATAAGTAGCCTTAATTAATATGTGTAGTAATGTGTTTGTGTATGCTTTATGTGTTTGCCGACGAAAGTCGATGAATGCCGGCTTACGGGCCGATGACTTCTGACGGATCGGGGCAAACCCGAGAGTCGTAGGGCGGTGGATCTCTGTCGGGTTATCTATAATGTTGTGTTCTATGTGATGGATCGTGTGGTATTTTGAGGAACTCACTAAGCTTTGTGCTTACTCTTTCACTCTAACTGTTTTTCAGGTATTTGCTGGCTTGAGCTTGGAGCACGGCACGACTGGACCGCATCTAAAGTTTTGGTATTTAAGTCTTCCACTGGATAATATTATAAACGTTTTGATAAATACGATTTTGTATGTTTTAAATATAAAGTTTTAATTAGATGATTTTTATTTTAAAAACCGTTTTGTGTATTTGACCCGTTTTAAAACGAAAAATTTTACTTTGGATTTTGGGGCGTTACAATGTCATGATACGCCCACGAAGAAGTTTTATGAATTTCGTTTTTAATTTTGATGTTATCACCTACAACTCATTTAAACGTTTCTAATGATGCCACATCACTATTGCTAGATCGAAGCTATGTAAATCACAATCAATACCTAATGCTTCATTGCTAATTGTTGTCTATTGCAGATGAGCTGACTATCGCCATTCTCTTTCAATCGAATGCTGGACAGATGCAACATTAGTTTCAGTTATTGCTTGGGGTTTCTGTTGAAGGTATGAAGGGAGATTGAGTACCAATGTTCACCGTTGAATCCGTTTATGGTGACAAAGTTGTTCCCTACCTCGATATACATGATTAATACTAAGTATTTGTTTGTGATTTTGCAGTCTTCAAAATAAAAATGGCTAAAGGCTACTTCAAACAGAATATGAATTTTGTAGGTTTGTATATCCATGTTTCTTTGATGAATCCTTCACATGTGTTCTGCCTGATAAAGCTATTGACTTAGTGGATAAAGCCAGTGCAAATGTGAGAGTACAACTAGACAGTCAACCTGCAGAAATAGACAATCTTGAAAGAAAAGGACGCAGTTACAAGTCGAGCTTCATGCTTTGGAGAAAGAAAAAGACTAAGCAAGCAAAGCTCGTCTTGTAGAGGTGAGTTTCTAAATCATATAATTATTATCTTAAGTCCAAAGTACTAATTCTTCTTTTTTTCAGGTGAAAAAAGGAGCTTGATGATTTGAGAGAGAGGCTACAACCACTAATGATAAAGTACAAGAAGGAAAAGGAAAGGATCGATGAAATATGGAGATTAAAACAGAAAAGGGAAGAGCTTTTGGTGGCACTACAAGAAGCAGAAAGAAGATATGATTAAGATATTTCATTGTATTTGATTACGTTAACTGATTAAGATATTTCATTGTTTTGGATTGTGGAGATTAACATTATGTTTTAAGAGTGAGTATTAAGAAATGTATTGTGCATCCGCTAACAGTAAATTTATGAAGTAAAATATGTTATTTTGATTTTTTACCTGATCGTTGCTACCCGACCTACAGACGGGTAAGACGCTAGTTGATATGAACATGGTAACACCCTATAATCGTTTATTAAAAGCTTGGAAACTATCAAAAGGGAATAGATGTAACCAAAATGCATCAAGTGTAGATTATGATGATGATGTTCAACTTTATACGCAAGAGTGTCCAAAATTTTATTTACATATAGGACACAATACACATAAGCCTAACTTAACATATTGCTTAATCACAAAGCTCTCTTAGTGATTGTGATCAATCTCCTGAAATGGCTTGATATTGTGCTACAAGTTATATACATGTCAACTAACGTTCTTGTTTTTTGTAGAGTAATACTACTGTAAAGTCTCGGCTTGTATTTGTTGCGCGATCTCTCTTGTTAAGTTTTCAGCACGCTCGTCTTGTCCGCCTGCAAACGAATAGACCCGAAATGCAAATTGAAATGCCTTCCAAAGGATTTTCTCTGAACTTGCTGTTTTCTTGCTGTTCTTGTTCTTTTTAGATGAACTTGACTCTTTTTTTTCCTATTCCAATAGTTAGGTTCAAAGTTAGACCTTAATACCAATTACGGGTGTCAAATTGGTTAAATATAGTTATATTTGTATCCAAACGTAGGAGAGTTGACAGAAATACCTTTAGTGCCATTTCCATGCAGCTTGAGGAAACATCCACCATCGATTCTTTGATCCTGATAAGTATACCAAAATCGAAATGGATCTTTTGACTTTTAAATTTCTTGATTTCATCGTCCTTCGTTCGGTCTAATGTATCGATATCTTCTTTAATCTTCATGTGAAACTCTCTATCGTTAGTAATGGAATGAAAATTGGTTGGCGAATACGAGAGGTTACCTTATTGAAGTAATTCTCGACTCTATCAAGGAGGTCGTTTGCCGGCGGCTCTATCTTCCAGTTCTGCAAATCTTTATAGATTGTATCTAGCTTCGAGTACAGGGCTCCCGCCATTCTTAATCCTTCCAATTTCTTACCAGGAAAATCTTCGAACCGTGCCAAAACCTAGCAATTTGAATCGTTTACAGCTTAAAAACGCGAATACAAACCCTTCCTATTTCACAAATTGAAAATTAGGTAAAAGTTCCTGACAGTCTAGACCTGCGTTTCATCGGTTAGTTTCTCAAGATGCGATTCCACGTATTTGTGGAACTTGATCAACTCATCCATGTCGGTTGTTTGGAAAGCTGCCAGAGCAACTTTCACTTCTCTGACCGCACCTGAATATTTTTTAACATCCTCCTCGATTTGCTGGAAGTAAGACGATCTGAAAACGATGAATTTTAGATATGAAGAAAGAGAAGTTTATAAATACTCTGTACGGTTTGATTGGTTCACCTTTTTGTCATCTCTGCTAATGCATCGGCCATTCCCTGCTTTCCGTTTCCAGTAGAAGCTCCGACTTTATTGCCTTTCTTTTGTGGTGATTTACCTGGCACGCCTTTTGAACTCGATCCTTCAACCTTTGCTTTTAGTTGGCGGTACAGGCATCCCATCTGAGACGATCTCTTTAATTTACTAACTGATTTTTTTAGTAATTTTCCATTGCCGCCGACAGGGGGTGGTGGTGGAGCACCGCCTTTGCCTTTTTGCCCTGGTGGTGGCGGCGCTGGCGCTCCCCCTTTAGATGATACCGGTGGTGGTGGCGGAATGCTTCCAGATGCTGGTGTTGGTGGTGCATTAACCGACCCTCCAGACGATGGTGGTGGTGGTGGTGGAATGCTTCCAGATGCAGTGGGAGGTGGAGGAGGAGGTTGTGGTCCAAGAGATCCAGGCATGGCAATGCCCGGTGCTGAAGGTGGTAGTGGTGGAAGTCCTGGTGTTGTTGCTGGTGGTGGATTGCTTTTAGGTGCTGCGGGAGCTGGTGGAGGAGGAGGTGATCCTGGTACCATAGGTGGCGGTGGTGGTGGTGGACGTGCTGGTGAACTTGGTGATGATGTTGCTTCGTCACTTGTGGTCAATGGGGCTTGTTGAGGTGGGGCCGAATCATCAGATGAAGCCATAGGTGGTGGTGGTGCTGCTGCTGCTGCTGGTGCTGCTGGTGGAGGAGGTGGGGCTGACAATGATGTTGTATCACTTGTCGTCATTGATGATGGTGGTGGAGGTGGAGGTGGCACTGGTGTTGCTGTGTCACTTTCTTTCACTGCGAGACATGGCGGCGGCGGCAGCGGCCGTGGTGGTGATTGACTTTCTTCTGAAACCAATAGCTGTTGTGGTGGTGTTATGATTGCTGCTGAAATGGATGGCCTTTCTGAAGATGATGATGGCGACCCTGCTGTATGAATCATCACATTTTCAGCGTCTACAATTGATTTCAACAAAGATGGTGGTATGGAAATCTCCATTTGTGCTCTTACAAGCCCATCAGAGTTCCCATCTTTATTCGTCCCTTCATCCACACTAAATCGCTGCCCGTTTGCTTCAAAATCCATCTTTACTGGTTGTGGGTCCATCTGCAATTACAAACACTGAATATCAATAACAATTCCTTTCACAACAACTAGAACTTGAGCGGTGAGACTGCGTAAGTTACACTTGTCAGAACTGGATGAGACTAGACAAGCTTTCTAGGGCTATTTTCGATGATCAATATAACGAGAGCATTCTCGTCTTTTGCACAGACGACAGATTGAGAGCAAGTCCTTGTCCCATCGCGTTTCACCTTTTTGGGTGAAACAAAAAATCGCAATAATTGTCTCAATCTATCGTCTGTGCAAAAGACGTGAATGCCTTCTTCATCATAATCATCGAAAAGAGCCTAGATAGTTTGGCTAGTCATGCATAGTGTAACAAATGTAGCCTAAGAGAACAGGTGGAGAAGAAGATGTAACTTATGAGCATGCCTTTGCAGATTTGTTATTTGGAAACTTTGAAAGAACTGAAGTTGGGGTTGTTGGTGAAGATATACATCTTTCTTTCTCTGAATTTGATCTTCTAGAAGACTTCCCATATGAAGTAGACGGAGAATCTACATCTTCTTTCACTTCTTTATCATTATCCATTTCCAAAATATTAAACATACTCTCTCGTGCGACTTTAATTATATCATCAAGCAAATCCAGCGCTATAGATTAATTCCCATATCCACATGAAATATATTACAAAACCATTAATTTGCATCATATACACCATAATATAACCAAGTACAAAAGAATCTTTAAGGCCTTATTTATTACGCAGGACAAGACATGACAAAACAGGTTGTACTGCACTTGGCGTGTATTTGACTGAGAATAATGTCAACGGGATGGAAATTGCAATTTTTGTCCCACCCAAAAACGTGGGACAAAGACTCTCTCTCTCCATCTTTCGTTTGTACAAAAGACGCAAATGCCCTCCTCATCCACATCATCAAAAATAGCTCAAGAAAACTTGTCTAGTCCTTGTCTGGTGTAACAATGCAGCCTAAACAAACTCGCTTGCTGATTATTCCATTAGAAGACATTAACTTACCATGTTTTTCCAAATCACCATCAACTTCATCATTTTTCTTGGATTTGACCATCCATTCATCACTATGCATCCAATACTTCCCAAGAGCCTCAATAGATTCACAAAGCTCATTGATTGCCTACTTAAAAACTTCTCATTGATTACTATAAAAAACCAAAACTTTCAAGTCTATAAAAATCCAGAATCATATTTTTAACAGTTAACAAACCTTATGCATAGCTCCTGAATCCAACTCCGTTACTGAACCATATGGCACAACATCAGGATGTAAGTTATGAAGTTCTTTCACCGTGTCTTTCACCAACTGCATATAAATCAGAAAAAATATGTTGATATAGTATTTTTCCTATGTTTTTTATAAAGATATTATTATACCTCTATGATGGGTGAAGAACCAATGAAAGGAGGCAAATTAATTAACTCTCTAAAGCCTATGATCTTCGTTTGAAGCTCAGTTGTTGTGACACATCTGTCAACTTCACCATCCGACTTCTGTACCACCCCATTTGTGGACACTTGAGCCTTCTTTGGTGATCCAGACTTTTTCCTACTACTGCTCAAAAGGTGATTACTTGCTGCCCGAATGATTTTGCTCCTCCCCGAGGCATTTTTCCCTTTCTTTCAGATCAATAACAAGTCATTCAGATGATTATACAAATCCTTGAACCCATTGGGGTTTTTAATCAAACACCTTATGTGCATTAGATCAGTAGTAATGAAATGCAGAAAAGACAAGTCATAATTTATATCTAGGGCTCCTTTTTCTTATTGTATCATACTAGATTCCATTTAATCAGCAGGAATATTAAGAAAGTGACAGATAAATCAAAGATTCATAATTTTTATGACAGCTAACAGATTTCGAAAAGTATATTGTAGAAATCCTTTAAAAGAAGATTACCCCATGTCCTGAAGGTTTCTTTCGGAAAAGAGAGCCGAAGCATCCACACGACTTAGGTGAATCCTTTTGCCGCATCGCAACAGAAATTGATAATCGCTCTGGGTCAAATCATTAGGTTCAGTAGTACTTGGGTTGAACAAGAACCCTAAGGGTTGGCAATTGAACGAATTAATGCAAAAAGATACCGAATTAAAGATTGAAAAGATAAGGAACATTCAAATCGAACACAATTCACAAAAAAAGAATTATTTGTTTGAATTATTCAACTGAAATACATATTATCGTTCGTCCCATTTTCTGGACTCTCTTCGTTAAATCGAAAGAGTCCAGAAAATCGAAGCGAATTTTCCTATATGTGTATAATTTTGGGAAATTCTTAATAATAATGTACAAGAAAATGCCCGATTTTGTGCATGATGTTTTGCGGTTTGTGTTCTTGAGTTCCAAATCCTGGAAAGAACGCATGCAAGCTTCGTATCCATGCTAAATATTAATTACATAAACAGTCCCTCAACTAACTCTTTATTTGCAGAATTTGTCCCCTTAAAACTTCACTTTTGGTCTTAATTTGGAAAACAATTCTCATTTTAGTCATTCACTTCAATCTATCATCAAAAAGTGGAAGGCCTTTAAATGTGTTGCAAAACTAAATCAAATTTAATTTCTTATTTTTTTAAGATTAAATTAATCAAATTTACGTTGAACACCGCAAAGACCTACGTAGAGAGAGCATGCAAGCTTGTCACATTTGTACCCATCTAACGGACTAAAGAGTCATTTTGAGAACAATTTGCAAAAATTGTCCTTTAAAAACTTGTGCTTTTTGTTTTAATTTTGAGAACAATTTATTTTCTTTCATCCCCACTATTCTGAAATATAATCATCATGGTAGTTAGACTAGGTACTAGCAGTTCATAGTAGTTTGTTAGAATGTCAGCTTGTTAGTTAGAATGTTAGTCTTGTCAGTTGCGTGTATTGGTTAGTGTAAGCAACAACATATGTTTACTGGTTGTATATATTGGTTATAGATGATTGAATGCAAGTTAACAAAGCTAAGCATTTCGTCCCAAAACTTTATTGTTCACTTCTTATTTTGCAATATGATATAATTAGAGAGCTCTTCATTTTTGCGTCATTGTGGTTCATAATTAGTGATTGGTTTTTTTTCTTTTTTCATATCAATCATTGAATTCTTCTTGTGCTTTTTTATTATTTCCATTTTGATTTCAATTGATTTTATCCTGAAAGCAAGTCTTAATCCACCCATCAATCTAATGCTCATGTTACTCAAAATTCATCTGATGATCCTTATCACTTACACCATTCAGATAATCTTGGTATGCTTTTTGTTTCTCAATTTATCATTGGAGAAAATAATGCATCATAGAGTCATGTCATGGATCTCTTCCTCAACCTTCGATTACTGATTATGTTAGATACGAATCTTGGTCTCGAAACAATAATATTGCCATATCTTGGATTCTAAATTCTATATCAAATGAGATTTTAGTTGTTGTGATCTATTTTGAAACAATTTCTACAATTCGGAACGAACTCAATGAATGATTTCAGCAAATCAACGATCCTCATATATTTCAAATCAAACGAGATCTCATGAGTGTCATGCAACGGCAAAATTTTGTAAGTACATGTTTTACAAAATTAGTAGTTTTGGCAATTATGGTATTTTTCGACTTATTTCTTATGAATGTTTATAGGTTCTTATATAAAAAAGGAATTTGTCTAAAAGTATGATTCAAATTCCATTGTAATTTTTTTTTACCATTAATGTAACCCTTTTAATGCAACATTTTGGCAGAATTATTGTTGTTTGCATGTAAGTTATATTTTCTTTAAGGCAACTCCAAATATTTTGGTTGGAATGAATATTTTTCCATTGCTTTGGGAGTTGATTACTTGGTTTCCTAGTTTAGTACATCTATGGTATTATTTCCTTTTATTTGATAGTTTTACGATCTATAGGATTCTTTGTGCAATGCTATAAATAAAACATTTTACTAAAGTCTTACTCAATTTATTCTCTCTCTCTCACTCCATATAATTAACTTTTATTTGATATCAATGCTGTCTCGTCATAGTAGGTCTGACAATGAACAACAACACTCCTCAAGCTCTAGTGGCACTGCATCGAAAGTACAAAGATGTATTATCCTGGGAACCCAAGGATATGATGGGAGTGTATGGTGAAATATCAAAACACGATCTTAACATCCAACCAGTCTCTTGTCATATTCGCCAAAAGAAGAGGGGACAAACGGGAGACAAAATCACGACCAACAACATGGAGGTGGAGAAATTGGTGAACGTAGGAATATCGAGGGAAGCACGCTTCTCCGTGTAGATCGCAAACCTAAAAATGGTCAACAAGAGCGATGACAAGTGGTGAATGTGCATAGACTACACTAATCTGAACAAAGCTTACCGAAAAGACTGTTACTCGCTTCCAGAGATCGACCAAAAAGTAAATTCCCTCTAGGGATTCAAATGGAAGTGTTTCTTGGATGCATATAAGGGCTATCATCAAATATTGATTACTAAAGAAGATGAAGAGAAGACAACATTCCAAATTGATCATAGAACTTTTTGTTATAAGAAAATGTCATTCGAGTGATTTGTCCTCATTCACTCCTTGCATCAACTTTCCCCAACTTGCATAAAATTGTGAATTGAGAACTGTCCTCATTCACTCCTTGCCAACATTCTATGGCCAGTCAGTGAAGATCCATGCAAGCATCTTAAAGACTTACATGTAGTATGCACCACCATGAAGCACCACAGTGTTACAGATGACTAGATCAAATTAAGGGCATTCATCTTCACATAGTAGATGTCACAAAAGAGTAGTTTTACTATATTCTACAGAGTATAGTCAACACATAGAACGTCATGGCTAAACTTTTCCTTAAAAATATTTCCTGGAGCCGAAACAAGCTAGTATATATCAATATATCATTGGTATCTGTCAAGGCCTCGTGAACCGCTTCACACATGCTGGGCCTATTTAAAAAGTTACATGCACAATGTCCCCATACGGGGTAACAAAGACACGTATCATTTGATTCTTCATAGAAGGAATGATAAACATAGATATATAGATGATTAGCACATCCAGTAGGGGAACTATCTCTGATAAAAACACATAGCAAATATGTAACCTCATCCATATCATAGTGGGGACGTTAGAGACTCACAATACTCTACTTAAAATAATGAGTCGTATGAACATCCCCAAGGGTAGTCGGTACAACAAGCTTCACAAAGGTTGAAATCAAGTGGCTGAGTTAACTAATATGGTAATGCAGCTAACAAAACGGAAAAAAAGTTAGGCTACAATAATTTGCGGGGTTGTACCCAAACCAAGCACCATATCGTTATATGCCTTTCTTTACAAGACAATGCAGAAGTTAATGCCATGGGTGGACCCTATCAAGGTCAAGGTCCTCGACAGCTTGAAAACAACCCCAAATGGAGGAACCAAGGTAATAATCAAAGGATCCAACCAAAACCACGGGCACATTCAATCTAATATCCCACCTCAGGCGGAGAATGGGAGTGGTCGCCTGCAAGGCGACGAATTAGCGGGTACCTCAAACCCTGCTCCCGAGCCTGCATGCCACTCTAAGGCAAGTTACTTTAACGGTTTACAAAGTAACTATGATCACATCTACTTAGACTACCATGGTCTTAACGTTATTTATACATTGTTACATAGCGATTATTCCGCGCTTCATGGTAGTTACGCCGTTGATGAGCTCCGATTATTCTATCATATGGTTCGATGTCTCATTGTTATGCATAAATTTTGATTCAGAGCGCACCAAGAATTTCACCTTTCGAAATGATGTATGAAACTTCATGTCTGGTTTTGAGCCCTATCAATCCCAGCAAGGTGATGTCCACATTATCGTAGATTCTATTTTCTATCAGTGACCATCCCAACTATGGTCTGCAGCTACCTTCAGATCAGCATTAAGCCAGTTTACTCTTCCCTAAGCATCGGGAACAATGTGTATTTTTAAGCTTGAGGAGGGGTGTACCCGTTGTACAATTTCTTCGCAATTAATCCTAATTTTTTCCAAAAATCACAAAAAGATTTTCCAAATCTTTTTTGCATCTTCCATTTTAATTTTTCTTTAAAACAAATTTACAATTTTTAGATTTTTTCTTTCTTTTATTATAGATCTGTCATGATTTAGCGAAGTTTTCAAGACTCAATAGAAATACATAAGCCAGATGCTTTAAATATGAACGTGTCCTTATTTTCTATAAACAATTAATTGAACTCTTTTCCATTCCGAATGTAACTCATGGATAGAAATTGATAGGACAAAAAATGATAACAATATTATATGCCCGAGACAGAATTATAGGTGTAAATATTGTCATTCTAAGAATAAGAAGTAGTGTAGATGTTTGTGAGTTTCTAAGTTGGTTTATGCAAACACAAGAAAAATAAATAATCAATTATGTTGAGATAACTCGGATAGGAAGATATATGTTTTCCAAAATCGTGTCCTTTAACTTCTAAAGTTAAGACCCATGCTTGCTATACAATGTCGTTGACCTTTAACTGCTAACCATGTCCAGTTCTTCTTTAAAAAATCTCCTTAGAAGCCCTCTCATAACTAATTCATTTATTTCAAATGCCAATTAAAATAAACTGTATCGTTCATTATAAACGAAGAAAAGGCATCTTGAAGCAAGAGTAAGCCTCCGGGTACCTTGAAAGCGCGTCAGTACAAGCATCATTTCAAGGGAAGTTATGAGATACGTCCAAGCTGAAAAATATAATATCACAATATGTCAAGGACGTATATATATAACAAGAAAATGTAAAAGTAAAACAGAAAAAATGCCAGCAAACAAAAATAAAAATTTATTGTATCATCCATTAAACATCAAGCAAAAATGTAAACGAAGTTTGCATACCAAAAGGGAATACAAACTTTGGCCGACAAAAGAGTCCCGAGGACATGATTTGGACTCTAGGAGAACCGGTGAATCTAGACCGGTGGTTGTAACCTGGAGCAAGTAATCAAGTGTAGTTATTTCCAGGAAATTTGATGGAAACAATTTTTGGGAAAATGATGACTTTCCGGATCAAAGTTAGCTCGGTATGCATGTTATTTACATTTTAAAATTTCCGGAGGAGAAACTACTTGCACAAAGTCGATACATATTCCTTCTTTTAGAATTCTCAGTTCTACATTTAAGTTTTGACAAAAGCGTTGAAAGTTCGTGATTCCATTGAATCTTTCTTGGTATGAAGTTGAGTTCATGTTTTTATAATATATATACATTATAGCTTGTTTGGGTGCTTGGCATTTGGTGAGTGTATTGTTATTGTTTAGTAAGAATCTTGCTATGTCATATGGATCAATATTGAAAACTTTTAAGCTAACTTTAGTCTAATTTGAAAATTTTGATTTAATTGAAAAGTTCTTTTTTCTTCTTTCTTCTTTTTCAAGTTAGTTACTTTTAAAGCTCGCTTCTAGTTTTTCTCACATGTTAAAAATTCTATTTTTAATCAGATTGCATTTGTTTGTCTCTAGTTCTCCTAGATTTTGTCGTGTTTTTCGTCTAGGTTCTTCTTAGCCATCTACTTCTCGTTAGCCTGTTCTTCTCTTCTCTTTCTTGGGGACAAGAAAGGTTTAAGTTTGTGGAGTTTGTAGATGCATTTTTATGCATCTATTCTTAATTCTTAGCTTTTAGACTAGGTTTAGTATCACATTTCATGCATTCAGATAGGTCATATTGCATTTTTATGTTTTTCAAATTTTATATATCTGTACAGTTTAATTGGCGGATTTATGTGTTTATTTGCAGGGTTGGAGCATTGGGGATATTTACTAATGGAGCTTAACGGAGCATAACGGATGGAAGACGGAAGCTTTGGATGCATATAATGGAGTTGGAGCAAAGGCTAGATCAGGCCCATTTATGAATCGAGCCCACCTGGAAAAAACATTGAAATAATCTCGCAATATTCTTGTTTTAGAATTACCAAATGTAATAGACTTGAATTAGTCAGTGAATTACCAACAAAAAACAATGTATTTTTTCACAATAGGCAACTTCCTCCGACTTCTAAACCATTCATTTGTGCGATGGCCAATATGACAACGATAATAATCCATATATAAACAAATAAATAATAATGTTCCACAACCACCAATATATTCGTTTATTACAAATTAACATAAATATACATTATACATACAAAAAAGATATACCAAAAACCAAAGATACTCGTATTATCATCATATCTAACAACCTCCCTCCAACTTGTATAAACGTATAGTACACCAAAAGCCAAAACACAACACCACAAATTAACAATTCCATAATAATATAAACCTTTATATGAGTTGTTCACGTGCCGGTTACCTTCGAATTGGTTTTCTTAAGTTGACCAGAAACGCCTTTCTGGTTAACCGGTTTTGTAGGACTTGCAGCAGCTCCGGTTCTGGTTTTAACAGAACCAGAGCTGGCTGCAGTTCTTTCTGCGATTCTCTTTTGTCGCTGGATCGCAATTTCTTCCATCTTCCTTCGAATCTCATCCTCCTGTTTCAATATCCAAAAAAAAAATTATGAAAAATAAATATTTTTATAACAAGAAAACCATATACTTTTGGCCTTTCAACTTTGAAATTAAAAGTAGTTTTCATACCTGTTCTCTTTTGCTCTTGTGAACAACCGGCCTGCTCACAAACGGTAACCTCTTATCACTCGGTAGAGACCTTGACAAAGGTTTAGGCTTCACTACCTTTTTAGTTTTAGCTTTGACCGGAGAAGACTCTTCAATTTGATCTTTGGTCTCAACCGGGGCCGGCTTGGGTTCAGACTTAATGAACTGAACCTCGGTCCCGTAGTCCATTTCCGGGGTCCACGAGGACCTAACAGGTGGCTCGACCCCGGAATCACGTGATACCATCAAATAAAGCTCATCCGGCTCATAAAACCCGGTCTTCACCTGACCATCGGTTGCATCCGGTTTAGTCACACCCTCAACCATGCTAACATCGGTTGACCGCCATTGTGAATCGTATGGAGCCGTCGTTTGCGGTTGTACCATGAAAGAATCATCGATCGGTACAACCTTTTTCGTAGTTTCCGATGAAAAAACATCGCTTTTTATTGCATAGTCGTCGGTGAATGTTGAATTTACGATTGTACCCTCAGAGTTCTTCACGACAAACCAATCTTCTTCACGTTTGTTTCTAATCATCGAAGACTCCGATCCGAGATCCCGGAAGTTTGTCATTCCATCCGTTGGTTCTCCGTATCTTTGTGAAATTACCATATCGCCATCCGAAGAATCACGTCCCCTCATCCGAACACCGTTTTCGAAATCTTGAGGGTTGACGTTTCTTGATTCGTTGATTCCGGATCTTTCCGGAACCACGAACGAATCGTTACCCCCGGTTTTCGGTTGATTCTTAACAAAACTCTCAGATCCCATGTCGATAGAATTGTCTCTAATACTGAAATGGTCATCTTCAACATCATCTTTCAAGAGCAGATTTTGAAACGCGTCCCAGTTTTCGTTCTTTTTTCCCGATTCATCATCCAATTCCTGAGAGTTGACTTTTTTCTTCTTCTCGTGCGATTTTGATGATTTGTTATGGTGTTTCACCAAAGATTCAAGAACACCATCGACTTCATCTTCATTAGAATCATCACTACCTCCATCAGAGTTCTTTCTGTTCGAAGTAATGTAATTAATGTTTCGAATAACAACTGTCTTCGAAGACTTCTTTCTGTTCTTTTTAGTTGACTTTTCATGCTTCGATACAGTCCCAGAATCACTTACGGAATCAGAATCAGCGTCTTCGTTGCTGTCATCTTCTTCTTCCTCTGATGATTCAGGTAAGTGAGATTTTGATTTCTTCTTTGAAGATGATCTATGGTGGCGGCCATGGCTGGAATCATCATTTGCAGGCCAACTCATATGAGGGGGATAATATGGTGGCATACCCGGGTATGGATACGGGTACCGTGGACCTTGTGGGCCCGGGAAATTGTACATATACTGAGGCATCTGGTTAGGCCATGGCATCTGCATCGGGACATTTGCAGGAGTCAATGGTGGTTGATCTGTGCTATCTGCATCAAAGAAAACTCTGTATTATCAAGTTTATGCAACAACGTTTTACTTCTTGACCTATTTATGCAAGTTTTATACCGATTAAATGGTTAATAATGCAAGAAATTTTGTCACCTTCTGGATTAGAGTTGAGATCGTTCATTAGAGTTGAAGCATTACTTTCAGTCGCGATTAGGATTCCAGAGGTACCAGTGTAAGCTAGTTCTGAAGGGGGATATGCTGCCATTGCTGCTAATTCATCCATCCATAGACCATCATTGTTCTTCTTCTTGCATAACTCTATGAATTCTATGCATGCTTCCCTATATTAAACAGAAATTCTTACAAGTTTAAACATGCGACCCACAAATCGCTAAAAAGTAAAATGGGTGTCTCGTTTTTGGTGACCTAAATCGGTAAAGGAAATAATTTCTGACCCAAATTACCAAAACGAGATACTTGGTTGCTTTATCAATCAATTAACCCTAAAAAGCGAAAGAATTGAAACCTTAATCGTGAGGCTCCAAAACTATCAGCAAACAGTATTAGATCGTTCATGTTTTCGGTTTCGAATCCAGCTACAAGTGCACGGGCATAAGCCATTGCTTGTTCTTTTCGAAGCATTGCTTTTCGTGTCTCCAATAACCGTTGAAGTTGAATCCTGAACGAATACAATTTACAGAAAGTCAACCTTAGTTGTGTTGACTTTATGAATCTGGATTAAATTAGTACAAGGAAGATTAATTTACTTGGAACTTTCTTCTTGTACGTTATCACTGTCTTCTCCAGTTTTGAGCTAGAACGAAAAAGTATAAATTAGATATACATGAATTTGAATCTGATGTTTCAAAAATGGAGGTATCAAAATGACATTGTTTTGTTAAAATTATGAAGTACCTTGGAGGGATCAGACTTCTTGGTGCTTCCATCTGACGATAAACTTCCTGCTAACAAATTAAAAACAAGGTAAAGCTACACAGACATAAACATTAAAGATACTATATCACATGTGGTTTCAAGCGTTGACTTTGACTTTCAAGTAATACCTTCGCCTCCATGTTCTTCACCATCATTGCTATTATTTGAATTCTCGATCTGTAAAATCTCTCTTTCTAGTCGTATGAACCTCTCAAGAACTTCAGGCGAGTTTATGAAGCGCACAAGCCTACAAAAAGTCAAAAACCAAAGCCAAGTGTTCAATTCAAGCGGCAGTGACTCATTTGTGGTAAATTTACCTATTTATCCTTGTAATTATTACGGAATGTTGATGTCAAGATCCTTTATTTCGTCATGGCATGTGAGTAATTTAGGTATATGATTAGTAATTAAACGTCATTATCAAATTACATATAGAATCAATGTTTAAATCCAAGCCACCTAACTAGTTTGTGACAGATTACCTATTTGTGCTTGTCAACATTATGAATTATTGATGTCAAAATTCCTTATATTGTCATGTCACGTGGGTATTTTAGGTATTTGATTAGTAATCAAACGTTATTATCAAACTACGTGTAGTATCAAAGTCCACACCCAAGCCACGCCAATAGTTTGTCTTAGAATTAATTACCTATATACCCTTGTCACCATCAATAATCATTGATGTCAAGATTATTTTAATTGTCGTAATAAATACATAACTTAGGTATCTGATCGGTTGTCAAATGTTACTATCAAACTACGTGTAATATCAAATATTGCATATAATATTTTTTGTAAACGTTGCAAGTTAACCACTTGAAAAGGAATCTAGTAGTAGCATAGTTACCTTTGCTTTCCAAATAAGCAAGCAATTGAAAAGGCTTCAATCAATAAAGCATGCCTTGTTAACTAAGTCTATTGGGGCACATGGGCCGTTTGATTATTATTTATATCGACCCGGGTCATTGAATATTGTTATTCATAGTCACGAGAATTACCCTCAATTTTCTATTTGTAATGTAAAAAATAATAAACAAAAAACAAAAAGCGAGTCATACCTTTGGAATGTGAATTTCGTGAACCAAAAAGAGCTAGTGGTGGGTGGACGAAGAGTGATCGAATACCCGCCTTTTGAAATTTGATCTTTAAAGAATTTCAAGTGAGACACAAAAGGTTCCACCAATCCAGATGCTAATTTCTCTTTGTTGTGTCCAGAGAAAATTAAAAGATCACATCTTCAAGATAGTTCCAAAAAGAACAAAGAAAACCATAATTAGCACAAATAGAACCGTACCCAAAAAGAATCTAAAAACATTTCAAGGATCACTCTTTTTGTTTTTGCCACTAAGGTGTTGTTTTTAATCTGGTAAGCTATATACGGATGTTTCTTTTTTACTTGATTCGGAAAAAATGACTTAATAAAGAAAGTCAGGGAAATGGGGCTATTCTAACTATTTTATAAATTTATCCTTGTTTTTTTTTCTTTTCATCCCCCAATTTGTGTGCCATTTTCTCAAATATTCTTTTAAACAAAATTTATCACTTAGAAAAAAAAACAGGGTCTGAATAATTTAAATCCACTGGAAAGTTGTAGATTATAGCTATTTCTAGCTTTTTTTTTGGCATTCTTGAATTAAAGTGCCAAGATACTATTTTTAGAAAAGGTAATTACTTGAGATTGAGGCAAAATATGTAGGTTACATCTACACAAAAATGACAAAATAGATCCAATCTTTGAACATTGTAACATGGAGAATAAATAACCCAAATCAGCAAATTGAAATCAGACACCTAGCTAGAAAATACAATTTCTAAACAGTTTTAACACAAGCAGTGAGAACTCAAATCAGTAATATCGAAAATGTCTGTATGAATATAAACACTGAACATAGACATCCTCACACACACACGCACACAGTCAAATCACAGTTGATTTTTTGCATATAAACACATGGAGTGCGTAAACACAGAGACACACACTCAATCTCATGAATGTGAGAACACTGAGAAGACAGATAGATCAAAGTTTTTGATAATTTCAACAAAGAAAAAGAAAGCCCAACTCAGGAGAACTGAAATCAAACAAAAAGAAAGAAAGATCTGGATTATTTATGAAATTCGACGAGAACAAAGAAAACCCAACTCAGAAACAATGAAATCAAACCAAAAAGATAACACGAGCAAAAGAACCTAAATCAGGAATGAAATCAAGCTATACAAACACGGAAACACACTCAATTCCAAGGATATGAACACAGAGAAGATCAAATCGTCAATTTTTCAAGGAATATTAACAAGAACAATGAAGACCAATTCATCTTAACTGAAATCAAAGTAAAAAAGTTTCAATTTTTAGAAATTTCAACAAGAACTAAGAAAACCCAACTCGGAATCACGGAAATCGAATCAAAAAGGAAAGAAGGATCTAACTTTTTAAAGATTTTCAGCAATAACAAATAACCCGCAACTTAATGTAAGAGAAATCAATATACAAACATAGAAATATATAAAATAAGAGTACCTTGTTCTGGTTGGGGTAAGTTGAAACAGAGCATATTCAAGATGTGTGAGGGGATCCATACTGCAAGAACCACACACAGAGAGATGTGAAGAATGGACGGAAATTAAGGAGAATGAGTGTTCAGTTCATGTTGTGGAACATGGGGGCTTGGGATCATGAACAGATCTGCAAGATTGCAGAGTGTTTTCTAGGGAAAGATAGAGTGAAGAAGCCAGCAGGACATGATGAGGTATCGCACATGCATCGGAGATGGGTAATGGGAAAAGAGAGTGAGTTTGAAGATTATAAAATGTAGGGTCACACACAACCACAATGTCCGCATCTCTCTTCCAAGGGGATGCTCTTATTACAAACTTTGATTTCATATTTTATGTTATGTATTGTATTGATTTACACTATTCTTTAGGTTAATTGTACCGTTGGATGCACAATTATCCCTCTCTACATATTTATACATAAATCATCGATATTTGTTTACATATTTTTAGGTTGTGTACCGTTAGATGCACGATATATATATATATATATATATATATATATAGAGTCCGTTTCAAGGAAGAACCAATATTTTCTTAGGAACCGTAGGAACTTTTTGACTGAATTTTTTTTTCAAAAAAATGACATAATATATCTAGTCGCTTATATTTAAGATTTTTTGTCAAAAAAAATTGAAAAATAATATGTATACACGAAATGTGCATATATGCATTTTTTTCGCACATGTGTATATGATCACGTTTCGTGCATATGTGCACATTTCGTGTATATATATTATTTTTTCAATTTTTTTTTACAAAAGGTCTTAAATATATGCGATTAGGTGTATTATGTCATTTTTTTGAAAAAAAAAATTCAGTAAAAAAGTTCCTACGGTTCCTAGGAAAATATTGGTTCCCATTTGATATTTAGTCTATATATATATATATATATATATATATATATATATATATATATATATATATATATATATATATATATATATATATATACATATATATACATATATATATATATATATATATATATATATATATATATATATATATATATATATGGATTAAGGTCATAATTGGTCACTGAAGTTTCGGATTTGTACTCATTTTGTCATGTAAGTTTAATAAAGTTATAAAAGGTCATTAAACCGGGTAATTTGTTCCAAAAAGGTCATCATGACCGGCTATATCCCATAAGTCGATATATCAGCAACCAACGTGTCCAACTACGCATATATGCAGTGCATTTAGGGGGGAAGTTATCTTTTGGTGCCATGTATTCGTCTTCATCGTTGAGCAACAATATTGGGTCTCGATCTTCCTTCCTTGGTCGAGGCCTGTGTTACTGCATGAAGAAAGTTAAAACACGCACAAGTTGGACAAAACAAAACCCTGGTAAAAGGTTCGCTTCGTGCCCTAGTTCTCTAGTAAGTAAATTTCAATTGTCAAACCAAAGAAAAATTTCCCCAAATGTTTGAAATTTCTTTTTGTTTTGTAGAACCCAAAGGAAGATTGTGAGTTTTTTTATTGGGTAGACCCCCGAGTTAAGTCCCTAGTATCATCGGCTTTTGTACAATGTCCATGACAAAATGTTGGCACATGATGACCTAATTGGAAAACAAAAGTGTATGTTTGAAGAAATGGATAATGAGCTGAAAATGTACAAGTCGATGTTGCATAAATATAAAGTAAAAAATGCAGACTTGGAGAAACAGTTGATGTTGAATTTATAGGAATAATCACAGGATCAATTTGTACATAAACATGAAGGATAAGTTGAACGATCTTGAAGTTGATAATGCCACATTGTGATCCATTCACTTCTCGTAATGGTGTCTAAGTGATTGATTCCGATGGATGGAATTACACATACGATAATGGTGTTTTATAGAGATGATTTGGAATGTGAAGGAAGAACTATTAATGTATCTATTAATCACATGTCCTTTCATATGTGTGTATTAATGATCATTTACACCTTATGGGAAAGTATTAAAACCACACAAAATTGGTCCCTCGTATTATGGAGAGGTGTCATATCCATCATACTACACATAATTAATCCTAGGGACCTGATATGTCATTATGGCTGATATTATGATACACAATATAATGTACCTATATAGATACAAAATAGTCTGATGGCCACACTAACGGATTATTTTCCAACAGTTGATTGTGCACAAATCCAGGCTACACAAAGGTGGTTGGTTGGTAATCTGTTTGGTAATCATGATGGTGGTGATGTTTCTTTTCAAGTAATGGTAATGTTGTTATGGTATATGTAAGGTAGTATTCTTTTGGTCATAGTGGTAGTCTTGTTTTGGTCAATGTACTAGTTAGGTATCTTCTGGTGATGTTTCATTTAGAGTAATGGTAGTGTTCAAATGGTCTATGTAAGGTACTATTGTTTTGGTGAATGTAATAGCAGTTATGTTGTTATGTAATGCTTGAATTAATGACTTAATGGTAATGATGTTATGTAACAGTTGAGAGCTACATTAAGAACGTATTAAACCATACACGTTAAGAGCTATATTAAGAACCTATAAACCCACATTAATAACCAAATAAGCTTAACAAAAAAACATAGCAACCAACTACAACAATTTATCAAACCATCTTGCATGTTAAAGTATTTAGCTTAGCAATGTACCAAATAAGCTTAAAAAAAACATAACAACATGCTACAAAAAGTTTAGAACATCTAACATGCAAGAGTGGCTCCAACACCTACTCTTCATCTACTTGGACAGGCTTATCTAGCGTGCTACCTCAGACCATCTTTGTCACAAACTGCCTTCTTAAGCTTCAACTTAACCTGCCTCTCAGATTTCCTGAACCTGTCTAAAACCACGACATCATGAGCATTAAGACTTGTGTATTGAGTGCGTAATGCAAGAGTTTGTTGTGTTGTGTGCAACTGTCCAACATAATCCATAGCAGTTTTGACACGTTTACCCCCTGCAGCCCTGGATCATCAACTTTATCATCATGGCCCCTTTCTTCTCGTTCAGACACATCTCCTTTTCTTTTTATTGTAGGTCTCCAAGGCATACGTCTTTTCTTTGGTGGTAAAGGTTGTATATACAATGTGTTCGGCCACATGTCACTTCCATTGATTGGATGTATGTTATACATATAAGCATTTAGAAACATGCCTGTCTTAAACCATAAAGACACGTACTTTTTCTGCACTTATGTTAAGAAATGTCAAAGCTGCAACTGCATGACAACAAGGCAATCCACATCGATGCCATCCTCTGCATGTGCAAGTTCTTTTTTCAATATCACAATTATATGCTTCATTGCCATTTCTAGCCTCAAACTGCTAAAATCCACTTGGATACACACTCTAGAACCTGTTTCACGAAATAAAATAAAGTAAATAAACATAAACTTCTTATTAACCTTAATTTTGATAAAGTAAATAAACATAAACTACCTTTGGGCCTTACTAATTTCATCCAACTTTTTCCTGATAGAAGGGCATATCTCATTCTCCCATTTTCTACCTTTAAGCTTCATTTTGTAGGACCTTTCCATTACAAACAACCTTATCTCTTCTAGCATTGTAATTATTGGTCTCCTTTTGACTGTGTATGAGTGCACTTCTAAAGCTCTCAGAAACACCATTTTTAACTGCATCACATGCCATATCCACTTGGAAGAAAGCCTTTGACCAAGTTTTGGGTTCCTTATCCTTCAAGTATTCGTAGGCATCAACACTAACTTCTTTGATTTGGTTCATGAAAATATTGAATTTTTGTTCAGTTGTAGACTTGACAGCTTTCCAAAAGGTGTTCTTAAAGTGTGTGTGTATATATATATATATATATATATATATATATATATATATATATATATATATATATATATATACACTCACACATATGTCGGGCACATTGGCGATGTTCTGCATGTGGTACGATTTCTTTCACAGCTTCCATTAGTCCCTTGTAACAAATAACAGAAGTTAGCTCATAAAGTATGGCAATAATTTAAAATAAGATACGGAGCATATTCATACCTTATGTTGGTCAGAGATGAGTGTTATACCATTATCAAAGCCAATAGGGATTCCTATGGCATCCATCACTAACTCTAAGAACCATATCCATGTATCCTTGTTTTCAACTAAGCAAACAGCCCATGCAATTGGGTATATATGGTTGTTTGCATCACGCCCAACTGTTGATAACAACTTCCCTTGACAAACACCCTTCAAAAAGCACCCATCCAGGTTAATTACCCTCCTGCAACCCTCTACCCACCCATCCTTGACACTCTTGAAACACACATAAAAACGATTAAAATAGTTCTTTCCATAAGGCATGACATTAACATCCATCTTTATTGTCGAAACAGGGTTAGATCTTCATAATTCCTCTCCATTGCTCCATAATTTTGCATAATGTGCTTCCAAACAACCTCAAGCTCTAGTAAAGCAGTTTTCTTGGCTCTTTTACACTGACTGACACTGACCTTCAAGTTAAATCTTTGTTCAATGTCTGCTTGCATCTTGCGTAAACTCATGGTTGGGTTCTCCATTATATCTCTTTGATATTGTTTTGCAAGCCATTTGTAAGTGACAAGTCCTCCACCATGAAATATATGTGCATAATTATGCTTGCCTACCAAGGTCTTGATCTAAAAAGTTTTTTCTTTGTTCAGCCATGACGCCTAAAGACGAAACAGGCAGCCTTTTTCATCATTTTTTGGTTTCCCACAACGCAAAATTACTCGAACTTTGTCATTTGTCTCATAATGTAAGTCATATCTGTTTGCAACATAGTAATTTGTAAGCAATTATTTTTGTTGATCTTTATTTTCAAAACACATGCCACAAACGGGTACCATTTGTCTTCCAATCTGTTGTGGGGTCATATGTGGGAAACTCTTTCTTATATGCACTTCTATTGTGTTTGATTTTTTCGGACAATGCATTCAAGGATGGATCCTCGTGTGTAGTCCTGGTAGGTATTTTATCCTCATCAATTTCATGTTCCATTGGCCCATTATCAGACAAACCCTCTTCCTCATCTTCTTCATACTCTCTGTCACCGTCTTCATCATCTGCTTCCCCGTAACTCAACACCTTTTCATCATTTCTGAATTCAATTTCTTCAAGCTGTATAATTTCGTCTGCAATCATACCCAGAACGTCCTCTTCATAATGGTCGATGTACATAAAAATATGTCCACCGTTTCTATGTCCAGCATCTTTTGCATTGCTTGAAATCTAAATCACGCATCAATAGCTTCAAGCTTCGTGCCATTGATTGATTTCCAACACGATAATAAATATTGTTTACTAAACAATTGCTCAAACTACCAAGGTACGTAAGCAAGTCGGGGTATTCCATTTGTTCAAAATCTACATCATTAATGGTTGCTTTTATATGAGCTTGATACAGAAATAGGGTTGGAACATAACCCCTGATAGTGTTTTATTTTTACAATAAAACACTATCATTTAAAGACTGTTTTATCGCATAAATATGCTCAGAGGCACGCAAAAACTATATTTTTGTGCAAAACAAAAGAATCCAAAAACCGCCTTAAAACATGCAAAATGCTTCTTCATAACAGATATGGTTCAGACAGATCCGTCTAACCTACCTCATCTGTTAAAACCAAACAATCACATTTTATAAGAATGCATGTTTTCACAACAAATAGGCAAAAGCTCACATTCCAACGGCAGCTCCTAATGCACACCACAGACTCCCAACAGTTTGGTGGTGATAATAGATCTACTGTCGGGTCAATACTAACCCATGCCAGCCATTTGTTTTCACATAGAAAACATCTCACAAATCACGGGGAAATCCTATTAAGATATCATTAATTCTCTCAATAGAATTATGATTAATTTGTCTACAGTCCCCAGACATCCTCACAAAAATTGCAAGCTAAACGAGAGAATATCTCATTCTTCATACACTGCACATCACAGCCCACTGCTGTGTTGCAGATGCAAATCTGCCAGAACTATGGTTTTCATCATAGGAAATCCTGATAAGCTCAATATCAAAACAGGCTTATGTTAACAGGTGGCTAAACATGAATTACGATTCATGTTTAACTTGAACAGAGTTCTCCGGAGCTGCTGGTGTGAGGAAAACAAGAGGGATTTGTGTGTTAACATTTATGGCTTATTTTCAGGAACAAGACCCAAGAACTATAAAAGAACAAACCCGAGGAAATGATGCTCTAAACCGAAGAGTAAAAAGGCGAAATACACATAAAAATACAGCAATCGCGACTTGACAAGTCTTGTGTCGCGACGTGAAGCAAAACAAGACAGAAAACCAAAAAGATACAGCGCTCGCGCCGCGACGGTGACCATGGTCGCGACGCGAATAGCTTGGACGCGAAGACACTTGGACGCAAGACCAACCACTCCATGATCGCGAGGCTACCAACAAACGCACTAGCCAGACCAGTGGCCGACAAAAGTAGTACCAGCTCCGCACCCTCGCGCCGCGACGGGACCTTTGGTCGCGACGCGAGCCCTGTGCTCAGCCAGTATAAATAGAGGTCTTCTATGCACGGATTTAAACACCAACTTACACCCATATACATCAATTCACTCTCTATTTGTAGTAGTAGTCAAAATATCTCTTAGTTAGTTGTTTGGAACCGATAGATCATCTATCTCGGTTGTAATTCTAGTTGTAATTCACGATAACTCGAAGGGTAAACGCATCAAGTTACATGACAAGGAACATCAAGACCATCTCCACGATCACCATGGAAGGCTAATCTTTTCAGATTACTTCCGGTAATGTTATCCAACCTTTAGTATAGCATGTTTTTACCTTGATTCCGAACAAATATTTACTATTGTAACTCTTAAACTCTCATATCTTTGAATACAAATAGTGAATCATTTGTGTCTACTTCTACTTGCTATCATATTTCTAAGACATAGTATTACCAATATATTATTCGTGCCTATCTCCCTTAAATAACGAGCTAAGACGGATAATCTGTTAATATACTTTGTGCCAAAATAATATGTTAATAAGTTGTAACGTTACTATCATCTAGATAAAACATAATATTGCTACATCATTGTTTGTGCCCAATCTACTCAATTGTTAGACAAAGACAAATAATTGATTCAACATATTATGTATTTACCTGTGTAATAGTAATTGTCAGTAAACTGTAATTATGTCAAGGTAATTATATCGGAATCATTGTAATTAAACATGTGAAACTAATTGTTGATAACTGAACCGGAAGTAATTCTTTCTATTCTCAAGTTAAAATCTCAATCTTTTTACCATCACCGTTAAAATTTTGCTTTACAACTCGTTAAAAGTTAACCACTAAATCCTTGGACTCGACCCCGCTTGCCCTATCTACATAGTAAAAGTGGGTTATAAATTGTTTTTGACGCGTGTGACGATAGCGTTGTCAACCCCCATTGTAGTTCACTTCGACTGTCAACATCTGTTCCAAATTTTACAGTGCGAACTTTAAAATCGACACTTAATACTACAGAATCTAAAGTTAGGAAGTTGTTTTTGCAATTTGCGTACCTCAAAATCGACACTTGAACTGGTGATTTGTTCTTCAACGTGCAAAAAATCGACTTGTTATGCTTATACAATCGACTTTTGAAACGACGAAGTCTTATGGAAGAGTCGTTACGTTAGTGCTTTTGAATAACTTCTCATACGACAACGTATTTAACCCAAGTGGACAAAACCGGGTATAACCGGTCATGATGACCTTTTCAGAACAAATTAAGAGTTTTAAGTGACCTTTTATAACTTTATTAAACTTACATGACCAAATGAGTACTAATCTGAAACTTCAGTGACCAATTATGACCTTAACCATATATATATATATATATATATATATATATATATATATATATATATATATATATATATATATATATATATATATATATATATATATATATATATATATATATATATATATATATATATATATATATATATATATATATATATATATATATAGGGTTAGGTTCTGATGGGTTTTAAGCAAACTATAAACTTAAAGCTCTTAAGTTCACATGTACCCTAAAGGATCTATGTTATCATCTATTGAACCTATGACTATTAATATAATAAGAATCAAAATTTTCATAAAGAAAAACATACCTTTTGATCCTTAGATCTCTTGGAAGCAAACACCACAATTGTAATGCCTCTAATGGCTCACACCCAAGAACTTGAAAAGCAAGAAAGCAAGAGAGAAGAAGGGTAGAAACCCTTAAAGTTGGTGTGAATGAGAGGAGTGGGGATGGCCTCTATTTATAGTCCAAAACTGATAAGTCTTATGACATATAACTTCCATAATTAAACTCTTGATATGATAACTCATTTATCATACAAGCTAGTTGACTTATCATTACCATAAATAAGAAAAGCCCCATAATTAAACATATATACATATATATATATATATATATATATATATATATATATATATATATATATATATATATATATATATATATATATATATATATATATATATATATATATATATATATATATATATATCAATTGCTCCACTATTGAATAATTATATTTCAACCCCTGCATATTTAATTAATCCCAAAATTAATTCCAAATTAATATCTGACTAATCTTTAATTAAATATAATAATTTCTAATTAATATATTATTCTCATAATATATTAACAAATTATGTATTCCTTTTTCTGATTAATATATTATCTCCATAATATATCAATCTCTCTCTATATATACAATCTTGTCCTTTGCTAGGTTATGAGGGCAACCCAAAAGGACTGTGCTGCTATCAATTCAAACACGTGTATCAACTATAGTTATGGCTTAGACACCTTAATCCAACATGTCAATATAGAACCAAATTATATTGGTTAAACATAGAACCACGTAAAAATTGCTTATGTTCATTTATGAACATATGTAATTTCCATGTTCATAGATAAACATATGTTCATTAGTGAACATGATCAATTTTCACGTGGTTCTATGGTTAGCCAATATAATTTGGTTCTATATTGAACCATTCACTATATATATATATATATATATATATATATATATATATATATATATATATATATATATATATATATATATATATATATATAGGTAGAATAAAATGAGAACATTTAAAAGGTTGAGAACGTGAAAACAAATCAGAGCCATTTATTTTCTTAAATCTAAGGCTAATATCAATGTGCCATTTATATAAAGTTTAAAACTAATAAAATCAAAATGTAACTTTTAATTGGACATGGGGGTATTAAAGTAATTCTAACTTTCAATTCCAAAAAATTAGTTGATAGTCTAGATTATCAACCCTAAAATCTCTTCTCCCCCCTCTCTCTTTTCTCTCTCTCTTTCTCTCTCTCTCTCTCTCTCTCTCTCTCTCTCTCTCTCTCCACCGGCGTCAATTTAAAGATGATAAAAGCCCTAATTCTTGTTAATCAAAACCCACTAGCCTCCTTAAATTGAACCCTTCGTCATCATCATCATATTACTGCCACATCGTCATCGTCATTAGCTGCTGCTATTCAGACCATGTCATCCGCTAAACCTCACTTCACAACCATCTTCACGTCATCGACTTTCACACACCAAATTACTACACCTCGATCAGACGTGTAAAAGAAGAGAATAGTCCCTTGGTTCATCATCTTGAAGGGCTGCCATTACTAGGTTCATCATACACCATCGTGAATACTCTTTTTTTGTATTAATTGTTCTGGTAATCGTAATAGAACTTCGTATATATCTCCGGCTCCAAAACAATAAGCAACCCACCGCCACCCATTCTCTCCGTCAAGCAAAAGACATTTTTCTGGCATTAGACACCGATCAAGGTACTAATACCATTGCCCTTTCATATTTCTTACAACCCCTAATTGACCCATTTCAATACTCTTTCGTATATCATTCAATCACTGTAAAATTAACCATCATAAAACAATTCTGACATTCCTTTTTCACAAACTCCTAAGAACTTCTGATCTAATCAATTTTATCATAACGGAAATGGTTATTGCTTCATAGATTTTATTTTTTTTCATAAAACCCAGTAGGTTGATAGAATATTATCGCATATTATGTTATAACTCTTGAATACCTAAATTTTGTCTTCAGCTTTGGTTTTGTTTGTGTTGATTCATATATTATGTTTTCTTAATGTAGTTTCTCGAGCTTTGAAACCGTATACACGGAAGAATCATGTCGGTTCGAATTATACTTCCCAAGTTTAAATATAACCATTGATTATGCTAGTTTAAGTACCGAAAAACGATGGTTGATATCCATGTTCAGAGGCATCATTATGTGTAAAGTTGTAAGTATTTGTTCCTGATTTTGTCTTATTTTACATTTTTAAGTGAATATGTGCTTTTATTGACTAATTTTATAGACAAAAACTTGATTGTTTTATATTCTGTTGATGGTTGATATCCATGTTCAGAGGCATCTTTAATTTGGTGCATATTATGTGTTTGATGAAATGTCTTAGTGGGTTGTTTATGATAACAGGGGTTTGTGAACTTTCAGTTGCTATTTGATTTATGTTTTTATGTTATTTTGTATTACACTAGGCATTTGATTCTAAATAGATTTCTCTAATTAAACTTTCCTGGAAAATGTTCGTAATTACTAATGATGAGAACGTTAATTTCTTGTTATCAATATGTTTTTGGTAAATTCACAGAACTCCATTTTATGATCATAGTTATAAATGAATATTGAAATAACTTAATTCTAATACTTACTTCTAATACCTTTTATGAACTAAGCATCCAAGTATTAATCATTGATGATGAGCAATGTTAATCATTGAAGATTAATACTATATATATATATATATATATATATATATATATATATATATATATATATATATATATATATATATATATATATATATATATATATATATATATATATATGTTTGTTTTATTAAGTGTCTAAGTATTAATCATTGATGATGAGTGGTGTTAATCATTGATGATTAACATTGTAACATCCACTTTGTATTATCATCTCTAATCATCAGTGCATATGCATATACATAACATTATAATTTATGAGTTGTTGTTATTTTGAATGTCCGTGAACTTGATTTTGCAGGTTTGAATCCAATAATAATAATGATCATGAGTGCCCCTCTTTTTTTGTGTGTGATGGCAGCAACAAGAAAATCAAAGCAATAATAATCATCGGGGCTGCAACATTGTTTTAATGATTACTAATGAATCAGATTTTTTATATTTTTTTTATTCATTTGTGATTACAGCTAAACTAGTTTTTTTCTTCTACATTGTCTTTTATTCATTAATGATTACAAATGTATTGTTTCTTTTTTATATTTGTGTTATGATTACAATTGTATTACGTTTTTATATAATTATTATACTTTATTCATTTTAGTATTTATCGTTACTTATAATCATTCATGATTAACATAATCATATCAAATCTAATTCTTAAAAATTCTCAAAAAGTTCATTTTTATGTATATTTTGTTCATTGATGACTACAACATAATTTTATATAATCTCCATAAAAATACTGTTAAAAAATTAAATATCTAAAATTATAAAACTATATTTTTTTCTATTCATTCATGAATGAAACCGTGAAAAAGAAAAAAAAACTATTAATTTTTTGAATTTTGAAAAAACAACTGATCAAAATAATTTTTGTTATCTTCCATTAGTAAAATAATAAAAAAATCAATTAATTCTTTTATTTTAGGTAACTATCAATCAAAGTCCTAAATTTTAGGAAGTTAGATTAATAAAATCAGAATCGTTCTCGCGTTCTCAACTTTTTTGATGTTCTCATTTTAACCTCTCCATATATATATATATATATATATATATATATATATATATATATATATATATATATATATATATATATATATATATATATATATATATATATATATATATATATATATATGTGTGTGTGTGTGTGTGTGTGTGTGTAGGTTCATATGTGAACTACATCTATTGTGTGAATATAGAAGCAAATGTGGTCCACTCATTTGATAATGACATTCTAGTAAAATGCAATTATCATTTAATTAAGTAACCAAAATTATAAATCTATAGTTACGGAAGTTATGCCTATAATTGTGGAGCTGAATTATAATCTTTATTTGACTATACCGAAATCAGAACACGGTCAAATAAAATTAGAATACGACTAAAAAGAAAGTTAGAACGCGACCAAAGATTTGCTATTGTCATCGTTGTCTTCTTGTCAAAGAGAACCACCATTGAAGCATCGATGTTGTTTGCCTTATTCTACACCGACACTTTCCCCCTCTTCAGTCAAGCTATCTCTCTCTATCTCGAATTTTTGCTCCTATTCTAAAATTGAGTGTGTTATCGACGGATCTCCAGATTGCTGACAGATCACGGTGATCCGTCGAATATTCATTGGTAATCCAGCTTTTTATGTTTATGCAGGTTCTTCTACATTCTTCTTAAAATCTTATTTACATGTTACGGTTCTTGGTAGATGAAGAACAAATGTTTTGAGATTCTTTAAGAATGAAAGCCTGAAACCAACGTATGATAAGGTTATTCTTTAAGAATGAAAGAATGAAAGTAGAATATTCTTTAAGAATGAAGGCTTAAAAAAGAGAGAACTGAAGTTATTCTTTAAGAATGAAAGACTGAAACCAGAGTTTCTTCAAGTATGAAGGCTGAAAAAAGAAAGAACCGAGGCTTCAAGAATGTTGCAGGTATTCTTGGTCGATGGAAGACGGACAGAAGTGATAAAAATGATGAAAAGTAAAGAAGAATGTAGGGTTTTCGTATTTCAGTGTAACGTTTTAACAAACAGATTCTTGAAGAATGTAGCTCCAATATTATTTTTTGTATATTCTTCAACAATGTTGTATATTATACAAATTGTAGTATATTTTACTACATATTCTTAAATAATGTAGTATAAAAGGTTGTGTATATTCTTCTAAATGTTATATATATATATATATATATATATATATATATATATATATATATATATATATATATATTTATATATATATATATATATATATATATATATATATATATATATATATATATATATATATATATATATATATATATATTCCTGTTTAATGTTATAGAATGAAAGATTAAAAATATGCGTTCATCGTATTTTTATTAACCTATGTTTTTTAATATAATTATTGTAAATACTAATCACAAAATATATATTTAAAACTTAATTAATAAGATAACAAAATATTTTATAAAATCCCACCAAATTAGGAGATAAATAAGGAATTCATTTTTTAAAATTTGATTAAAAGACTAAAATACTATTTTAGGTGTTTAATTGCAAAATAATTAATTTTCATATATTTACGGTTAGATCACTGCATCTAAAAGAACTAATCTAAGGCGCACATTACATTGATCCAAAGGTTGTGAGGTTTGATTGTCTACAACACGTTCACATTGGTTAACTCATTATAATACACAACCTCCGATTAATTACATCAATAGTTGAGATTGGTTCTCACGGATCTCAAGTTTTTAATAGTTGTCATTTGAACCCTTCCACACACACATATATATATATATATATATATATATATATATATATATATATATATATATATATATATATATATATATATATATATATATGTGTGTGTGTGTGTCTATATATATATATATATATATATATATATATATATATATATATATATATATATATATATATATATATATATATATATATATATCCGGTAAGAAATAAAAAAATTGGTAAGAAGTTAACAAGTGATCACAGTCGTTTGATCAATTCATCTGACGGATAATTATTTTATAGATCACAACCCCCTCTCTCTCTTTCTCTCTCCTTATATATATATGAAAGGTTTTCTGCAAACCATGAACTAAATAACCTAAGTTCACATGCAACCTATAAGGATCTATGTTTTCTTCTAATTGAACATATAACAAAACCTAAAGGCCATAAGAAAATTAACTAAAAGAATAAAATTAGAAAAACCAACCTTTTAGAATTTTCTGGAAGCTGAGCAGCAAAATTATCCTGCCTCAAATGAGATCACACCCAAGCAGGAGGAGAGGGGTCACGAAAATCTTGAGAGAGTATAATGAAATTGGCGAATTCAAATGGTGGCCAGGGAGCCCTATTTATAGTTTCCAGATGATTAACTGATAAGCCTTTAGAGATAAACCTTTTTGAATTCAAATAAGATAAACATTTTATCTTACAATTCAAACTCCTATTTATCCTCTATATATCAATTTCGAAATTCTATATATCTATATATAGATTTCGACTTCCACTGGTCACTGTCACACTGCCACTTACTCAACTATTGAATAATTACAGTTTTAGTCCCTGCACCTTTAATTAATTAATTTAATCCCCAAATTAAATCCAATTAATTCTGGACTAATTCCTAATTAATTAATATAGTTTCTAATTAATATATTATGACTTTAATATATTAATAAACCATATATTTAATTCCTATTGATTTATTAATCCCATAATAAATCAACCTTTCTCTCTACCGAATTTTCTACCAAACCTCCAGCCATGAGGGCAACCCAAATGGACTGTGCCTCTATTAATTAGATAAATACTAATTATTAGTCATGACTTAGACACCTAATCCAACAGTCTCCCACTTGGATAAGTCTATGACTATAATTACCAATTTAGCCTCTAATTAACCAGCACTTGTAGCTTCCTAGAAACCAATGCCAAACTCTGATCTAATCAGTTCTGTCCATAGATAAGTGATCAGATGATCCTCCGTCCAACAAGATATTTTCAGACTCAAGACATGGATAAAATCAATCTGGTCTGATTCACTGTTCCTCGATTTCCGATTTGCATATGACTCTTAAACTACCAATTTAGTCCCGGTTGGCCAACCATTTTAGTCAACTTCAAAATCATCGAGAGGCCTACAGATATCTGTTCCCCGTTAGGGTCAAGGGACGAATAAACTTTGACTCATATACTTATGTCTTTTACCAGACAAATCACTCACAACAATACGTTTTATAACACCGAGTTACCGATGTGTTTTCATATTATCAATGAATAACCGTCTAGTAAATCATAACTCATATGTCTTAGCTTAAAGATCAAAAGATATTATCGTCTCAATATTGCTCGTGATGTAATCCATGAAGCAATCCATTGAGCGCGGGTTTATCCAATACTCAAATCCCCATTTCCAAGTACTCACGAATGGTCCAGCAATCCAATTGCAATGTCTAACTCCTTAGACAATCTATTACCAATTCATGACAGCCTTACTTCATACTTACTCCCTAAAAGTATGAGCGACTGTGGATATTTGAATAATCCAATTATTCAGGAAGTAAAACATGAAAAATGAAACACAATGATATATATTGACAAAATTAGTAAACCATTACTCATTAATAAATCTCTATTATTAAATCACAAAAGTCAAATACAATAACATTGTTACAAGTTTCAAAAATCTATCTAATTACAAAAACTTATATCATCTCTTAATCCAATGCTCCTAGCATGCTGATTATGCTTAATCCTACTCAGAGCCTTTGTCAAGGGATCTGCAGGATTATCTTCCGATGATACCCTCTTTACAAGGAGGTGACCTTCTTCTACCCTATGTCTGATATAGTGGTACTTTCTGTCGATATGTCTGGACTTTCCATGATCTCGCGGTTCCTTTGTCAAGGCGACCGCACCTTCGTTATCGCAGAATAGTTCCAAGGGCTCCTGAATACTCGGGACTACTCCAAGGTCACCGATAAAGTTCTTCAGCCAAGCCGCTTCCTTTGACGCTTCACTTGCTGCTATGTACTCTGATTCGCACGTAGAATCAGCCACTGTTTCTTGCTTGGAACTTTTCCAAGTAACTGCTCCACCGTTCAAAAGGAATACCCAGCCCGACTGAGACCGACCACTGTCTCTATCCGTCTGAAAACTGGCATCTGTATATCCTTCAACTCTCAAGGTATAATTGCCACCGAGGACTAACACCATGTTCTTTGTCCTTCGCAGATACTTGAGTATATTTTTCACAGCTATCCAATGCGCCCTTCCAGGGTTACCCTGGTACCGACTGACCATGCTTAAAGCAAAGGCCACGTCAGGGCGAGTACACGTCATAGCGTATATGATCGATCCTACAGACGAAGCATAAGGTACCCGACTCATTTCAGCTATTTCTTCGTCCGTACTCGGACTTTGCGTCTTACTCAATTTCGCATTACTTTGGATAGGCAGCTCTCCCTTCTTGGAATTTTCCATACTAAACCTTTTCAGTACCTTTTCCAAGTATATACCCTGACTAAGTCCAATTAGTCTCCTTTTCCTATCTCTCAATATTCTTATCCCGAGAATATAGGCAGCCTCTCCTAGGTCCTTCATGGCGAAACATTTCCCAAGCCAGGCCTTGACATCTTGCAAGGTTGGAATATCGTTTCCCATGAGCAGTATGTCATCGACATACAGCACCAGAAAGGTGACTATACTCCCACTAGCCTTGACATATACGCAGGACTCATCCTCGCTCCTAGAGAAGCCAAACTCTTTGACTTTCTCATGGAAACAAAGATTCCAGCTGCGAGAAGCTTGCTTCAATCCGTAGATTGATCTCTCAAGCTTACACACCTTATTAGGATACTTTGCATCGACAAAACCCTCTGGCTGATTCATGTAAACATCCTCAGTCAACTTCCTATTAAGGAAAGCGATTTTGACGTCCATCTGCCAAATTTCATAGTCATGAAATGCAGCTATGGCCAGCATAATCCTAATAGACTTTATCTTGGATACTGGTGAGAAGGTCTCGTCATAGTCAACCCCTGGGGTTTGAGTAAAGCCCTTCGCAACCAGTCTTGCCTTGAAAGTGTGTACCTTTCCGTCCATGTCGGTCTTCTTCTTGAAGATCCATTTGCACCCGACTGTCTTTCGACCCGGTACATTGTCAACCAAGTTCCAAACTTGATTGTCATACATGGACTTGATCTCGCTATCCATGGCCTCTTTCCACTTGGCAGACTCAGGGCCCGCCACTGCTTCTTGGTAGTTAGCTGGTTCATCCAAATTTATCAGTGTCCTATCACGGACAAACGTGTCCCCATCCGAAGTTATATGGAACCCATAAAACTCGGGTGGCATGCTAACCCTACCGGAACGCCTAAGAGGTAAGGATACATCTGTCGGACCAACAGGAACTTCTTCCTCATGTTGGTTGCTAGTTTCTCCTAAGGTTGCGTCATCTGATGACTCTTGAATTTCTTCCAGATCAATGGTACTCCCACTGTCCTCTTTGAATATGAGCTCTCTCTCTCGAAAGACCGCTCGTCTAGCTACAAAGACCACGTCCTCGCTTGGTCTGTAGAATAGATATCCAAAGGACTGTTTGGGATAACCAAGGAAGAAACACCTTTCGCTTCTTTCTGCGAGTTTGTCTTGAGTCTCTCGTCTAACGAAAGCCTCACAACCCCAGACTTTGATATGTGCCAACGAGGGAACTTTCCCCGTCCACATTTCATGAGGTGTTTTAGCAACCTTTTTAGTAGGGACAAGATTGAGGATATGGGCGGCAGTCTCTAAGGCATACCCCAAGAAGTGAATGGGAAGTGAAGCTCAACTCATCATGGAACGAACCATGTCCAACAGGGTTCGATTGCGCCTCTCTGCAACACCGTTCAACTGTAGTGTCCTGGGAGGTGTCAACTGCGAAACTATTCCGCATTCCTTTAGATAGTCTAGGAACTCGATACTTAGATACTCTCCGCCTCTGTCGGACCTGAGCATCTTTATCTTCCTGTCTAATTGATTTTCTACCTCGTTCTTAAACTCTTTGAACTTTTCAAAGGTGTCCGACTTGTGCTTGATCAAGTAGATATAACCGTATCTACTAAAATCGTCGGTAAAGGTCACGTAGAACCGCGTGCCATCCTTTGTGGTTGATCTGAATGGACCACACACATCCGTGTGAATGATGTCCAGCAGACCCTCACCTCTTTCAAAAGACCCTTTGAAAGGTGATTTAGTCATCTTGCCCAACAGACAAGATTCGCATACATCATCCGACCTGAGGTCGAATGATTCCAACACTCCATCCTTTTGGAGTTGGGCGATGCGTTTCTTGCTGATGTGCCCGAGCCGACTATGCCACAGACATGCCTTTTCTACACCACTAGTAGAATCAATATAATTTACACTATGTCCTAAATTGTCAATACATTCAACAGTTTCATACACACCATCACAAGGATAAGCAGTAAAAATCAAAATACCATTTTTGAAAATAGAAATAGAACCAATTTTATTATCAAAAGAAAATTGAAAACCTTGTCTGAACAGTGCGTGAAATGAAATAATGTTTCTTGCCATTTCTGGCGAATAGCAACAATTTAATAATTCTAAACTAACATCACTACTAAGCACTAAACTGTAAACGCCGATCTTGGTAACAGGGGACGATCTCCTATTGCCCATGATCAAGTTCAGTCTACCGTGCTCCACCTCCCTGCTTTCCTTTAGGCCCTGCAGATCAGAACAAATGTGAAAACCACATCCTGTATCAAGGACCCAAGAATTAGAAGATGGTGAGTTTTTAGAGATAGTGTATATACCTGCTGTCGATGGCTTTACTTTCCCATCCTTGACATCCTGCAAGTATTTGGGGCAGCTTCTCTTCCAATGGCCCTTCTCTTTGCAGTAGAAACAGTTGGCTTCATCGGGGTTGGCCACACAAGGAATGTGGGAAGTCTTGGTTCTCGAGCCATTACTGGACGACCCGACCTGAACCTTTTCCCTCCAATTTTGCTTAGGAGGGCCCTTCTTTTTCTTTCCTTTGCCACTTCCAATGGCTAAGACGGGCTGATTGACTCAGGGTATACTTTTACCCTTCATCCTGTCCTCAGCAACTCGAAGCATACGATGCAATTCAGTCAGGTTAGCCTGATTGTTGTTCAAATGATAAGCCAGCCTGAACTGGTCATAAGAACTCGGTAGGGAGTTAAGCACTATGTCAACGGCCAACTCCTCCGGTACATGCATCGCAAGCTTTCTAAGCCGCTCCACGTAACCTTGCATTCTTTGCACATGAGCGCAGATGGACTCTCCATATTTAGGTTTGCTGTTCGTGAAGTCCTTGACCACCTCGCACCTCACGATGCGCTCTTGCTTACGGAACTTTTCCGCCAGCTCCTTGTGCATCTCAAAGGGCCAGTAGTCTTCATATATCCTTTGCAATTCGGGGTTCATTGTGGCGATCATGATGCAGGCCACTTTGGTCGCATCATCAGAATGTTTTTGGTACGAGGCAATTTCCTCGGGAGTAGCAGTTTCAGGGTCAACATCGACAAGCTTAGTCTCGAGAACATACTCTTTGTTCTCGTACCTCAGAGCCATCTTGATGTTTCTAATCCAGTCATTGTAGTTTGTCCCGTTCAATTGAACCTTGGAACACAATGAGAGGATAGAGGGAACACTGGAGTTTGATTGGGGAGCGGATTGATCAGCAGAAGACATCTATAAAAGAAGGTAAGATTAATTAGATACTTGTCGGTCCTTATAATAACCCAATATAAAATAAGGCTAGGATCCAACTATAACAATTTGCAACATAGAAGAGGGATGCCGTAATCTATAAGCAAATTTTATAAAGGTAGGCGAATGACGATTCAGCCAATTCCACCGCGGAAAAATAATCTTATTATAAATGGAATTCCTAGTTTCTTTTGAGATATATTGAACTGTTCAATAGCATGTTTAATCTCAGATATGCCCCACCGTTTGTGACTGGGATGCCGAGGATCACAAACCAGGTGTGAATAACCATGCAAATTAGCTTGGTGCTCTCGGGATCCATTATCATCTCAAATTGATGTGCCGGTAAACCACACACGCTCCATCAACAATGATAACACCCGAGACACCCATTGTCACTCTTTATGAACCCTCATTGGTGTGCCGGTGTAACGCCAATATACTTTATTATATAATTATAATAAAAGGGTAAATTGGTCATTTTACCTTGTAAGGGTAAAATGGTCTTTTGGACAGAAAAGTATTTGGTTTGAAATAATATTTTAAGTTTTGGACTTAAAATGTTATAAAAACTGATTTTTGGCCGTTTTACCGAAAAAGGGTATTTTGGTCATTTGACCAAGTCAACGACCAATTATGTAAAAATATTGTTGGTTGTGGCCAAAATGTAAGAAATGGAAGTTTTATTGTAATAAAACTTGGTTATTGTGGTCAAAGTTCAAGAAAATGAACTTAGGGACCAAATTTGCAAAAATTTGTGGTATAAATAAGAGAGTTGACTCTCTTGTTGACTGGCCAATTTTCAGTTACGGGAATGATTCTTGAGAGCAAGGAGGGCACGATTTCAGCAAGTATTGAAGGAATTGATGCAAGGAATTGGAATCAAGGCTTGTAATTGTTGATTCCTAAGCTTGAAAGGTTAGTTCTTCAAGCTCTAGCTTGTTATTTCTTGATGGGTTGTGTAGCAACTCAAAACTGCATTTGCAGTGATGATTATGTGTTTAAGTTGATGTAATACTTCCCTTAAGTCATTAGAATGAGGACTTAACTAAAGAAAGTGGAAGTAGGTTGCTATTAGTGATGAATTTGAAGTTTGGGGTTGTTAGAACTAAGAACCCTAATTCTTCATTTTGATTGATTTGGTTGTTTTGGATGGTGGAAAACCTTGTCAAGGTATAAGGTTTTAGTCCTAGAACAAACCCCAATCGATTAAGGACCTGATTAAGGCCTTAATGGACCAAAACTGCTTGCTACAGTGCATAAATCGCGGCTGGACAGGAGGCACCTGCAGGTGCCAGGCGCGGTGCGCCCAAAAGCCTGGCGGGGTGCGCCCAGGCGCAGTGCGCCCATGCCTGGGCGGGGTGCGCCCCTCAGACAGGAACTTTGAAACGCTATCTTTTGCGTTGCTTGTCCGTTTTAGTTCAAATTTGGACCATAGGCTCGTTATGGTCTGAAAAGTTTGGGAAAAATTTTAGATTGAGTTTCCGACCCCTCGGGGGCACTGTAGACCGATCCGAATGTCCCGGTGAATAGTAAAATTCATATAAAGTTAGTAAACGGAAAGTTTATTAACTAGGCATTATTTGTAATGATATTGTATTGAACTCTAGGGTATTAGAGTCAATGTAGATGATTATTAACCTATTATCATTTGGTATATAAATGGATAAATAGGTATGGGACAAAATGGTTGTGGTGCATGCAAAGGCAAGAAACAACCGAAATTGAAACGCAGCTAGTATCCAAGTGAGTAATCTCACTGATATCATATGTGATATATGATGATTGTATTGTTACAGGTTGAAACGGCTTCGAGGGACGAAAATGACAAGTGTAAAAATATATGTAAAAGACAATACCAGATAAGCCGTGAGTCTGATAAAGACAAGAACGGAGCTGTGAGTCAATGACATGACAATACCAGATAAGCCGTGAGTCTATTATAGACAAGAACGGAGCTGTGAGTCAGTCAATTTTAAAATGGCACGACAATACCAGATAAGCCGTGAGTCTATAATAGACAAGAACGGAGCTGTGAGTCAAACCTATATGGACAAGACCGGATAAGCCGTGAGTCATTTCGATGGCAAGAACGGAGCCGTGAGTCTAGGCAACAGCGGGCTAACCCGTGAGCCATATTTAATTTTGTATTGTGTGATATTGGATGCTATATCCAACCGGTACGGCCTATACGGCTATGATATTGTTACAGGAACATGGTGCGGCCTTATGGCTATGATTCCGGGTCGTTGAACCCAAGCTGGTGAGGCCTATGGGCTATGATTTATATGCTGAAATGATTTGGTACAGCTTGTATAGCCTTGACAAATGATATGACTTATATAGTAATGATATATGATACAGTCCATTGAGACTAAGAAATATGGGACAGAAATCATTAGACATGATTATAGATGCAAATAACTAACGTGGCTTGTTAATTACAGGTCACTATGATTCAGCCTGTAAGGCTACAGAATAGGATGTGAAATCATAGAGTATATATGGTCAGCCAGTAAGGCTAGGAGTTGGATTCGATATCCAGACAGTTATACGATTGTATTTTGATACAGGTTATTTGCAGATTTGATTACTCACTGAGCTTTGTAGCTCATACCGTTGTTTACTGTCCCTGCAGGTTAGCATGATACTGGTAGGGGACAAGATAGAGTCCGTGACTCGTGAAGTAGGACTCGTAGATGCTGTCAGTAGCAGCCCGGCTTTAAAGGAGTTATGGTATTTTATACTCTCCTTGATACACTTGTACCCGTATTTATTAAAATACACCCCTTGTTATGGTTTTATGTATTGAAACCTATGTTTTCAATGAAAAATTTTTCAGGGGTGTTTTTGTTTTAAAAGCCGGGTGTTACAAGTTGGTATCAGAGCCCAGGTTTAAGTGAACTAGGTGTCTATAGAGTAGATTCCTGGACTTAAACCCTGAGATAGTAGACATGATGCATAGTTAGGTGTATATAGTTGTTATTATACATATATAACCTGACTGTTGCTAACTTCTGACGTATAAGAAGTATGAACTATGAATCTTCTTGGAAGACATTTAGGGCGCGAAGCTCTAGGAAATCGACCAGCCCTTTCGCAAGGCTCCGTGGTATGAGAGCCAAAAAGGGGACGAATAGCGGAAAAATCCACATGACAAGCAATGTTAGCTGATGTGGTCAGATAAAGAAATCGGTTGCTCACCTTAGTTGATATCAAGGTGAAAGAAAAGTAGCTGAGACTACAAGAAAAAAGCAGAAAACGATTAGTGGACGCTTCAGGAGAAGTTACCACAGACTGGGTCCAACCTAAAAGGGAAGGGGCCAAAACAGAGCAGTTTATGTATTATGAGAAGTGCAGGAAAAGCACTAAGAAAATTGTAGGGTTGAGACTCTACCGTTGACATGCTGAAATTGCAGAAAATAGGAGCATATTGCTCGAGCTTGTTGGATGGCACGGAAGTGTGTCTAGCGCGGAGCTATAGAACACTTTCTTATGAAATACTCACATGTTAAATGTGGAGTAACGGGTGATGAACCCAGGAAAGAACGGGGAGGAAAGAAAGGAAAAATGAATGGTCAAAAAGGACCAGCGGTACCATGAGCATTCCAGCAGATTGTAGAAGAAGCTCGTGAGGAGACTGATATGGTCTCAGATATCATTGTCTTGAATACAATCCCCGTATATGTTATGTTTGATCCATGAAGCTGTGCTTTGGATCAGTGACTTTGATGTCTTGTCTGAATATTTCACCAACGATTATGGATGAAATTTTGGAACTGGCTATAGCAAATAGCAAATTTGTTCAAGATATTGAACACCTGGAAGGTAGTCTGCCTAGGATTTACGGGACCATTTTTCCCTATAAATCTAGAGCCGATGCTTACCAATGAATTTGAAGAAATCGTGCACATGAATTGGTTAGCAATGAATGATGCTAACATGAATTGTAGAAAATGAACATAATGGTTCTAAAATCAGAAATGAAATGGATGAAAATCCATGGTAAATGACCGTTGTTGAGAATACCGGTTATTTTCCTTTGCTTAAACTCGGAAAAGAGTTAGTAAAGGAATGATGTTGTAGTTGGCATACGTAGTATGGGCCAAGCTAAATAAAGCGGTGATAGTAGTGTACTACTTTAAATAAATTCTCGGATGTTTCTTTTGAAAAGAACTTCCAGGATTTCTGCCAGATTGGCGAGAAGAGCTTAAGATTAAGCTGGTCTTGGGAGCCGTTCCTGTTATTTAGGCTTTGTCTTGATTAGCCTCTGCAGAGATGGCAGAGTGGTAAAACAATTAGAAGAAATTGTTTTTGGAATCGGGGTCTCATATGGCCGAATGTGTCATCGTGTGGGGCCCTATTTTGTTTGAAAAGAAGAAAGATAAGTTAATGCGTATGTACATTGACTACGGAGAATCTGATATTCTCGAAACCAGACTGAATATGAGGTACATTTGTACCAGATATTGTAATTACTTCACTGAGTTAAGTGATATGTAAAATTTTCCAAGTATGAAAATTTGGCTAAAATAAGTTTCAATTCTTTGGGCATGCTAATAGTGCCAAAGATGATAAAATAAATCCAGTGGAATTGATGATGTGATAAAACTGGAACCGCCTGAGGAATCTGACTAAAACTTGTAGTTCCTTGGATTGGCGGGTTATTATAGGAGAGTTGTAAACTGCTCCTCGATTGTTGTTTAGCTGACTAAAGTTGACCAAGAAAAATGAAAGGTTAGAGTGGTAAGAAAGACCACATGTAACTTTTCAAAGGTTGAAACAAACCTTGTGTGAAACTCCAGTGTTAGTATTATTGCTAAGCGGAGAAGATAAAATTGTTTTATAGAAATGCATCCAGAGTTGATTTTGGATACATGATATTGCAGTAGCAATTATGACTTTGACATTTAAGCTTTGGAGACACTACTGATGTGGTGTAAAGCTTACTGTTTATATGGATCATATAAGTTTGAAGTACTTAATTGATCAAAAGAAGCTGAAAACGAGATAGCAAAGATAGATGGGTTACTTAGAGATTTCGGGTATGAAATCTTGTACCATCTCAGAAAGGCGTATGTGATTATAGATGCCTTGGATTGGAAAGAGTAACCTTTGAGGGTTACATCTACATGTGTGAATGTGGCAAATTGATTACCTGAGTTGATTCGGGTAGCACAGAAAGACGTGTGCAAGTCTGAAATTGTGAAAAATAAATGAATGATTAGCTATTGAAAGGAGCTAGTTAGAAATTCACAGAGCTTGAAAAACCTTGGTGATTGTGTATGTGAGTTCCAAAGCCAAGTGAAACAAAAAAAAAAATCATCTTGAAAAGATGCATTTTGTATCAGATATGCAGCATACCTGGGGCAATACCAAACTGTGTAGGATGATATAACCTATGTATTGGTGGCTGGGGCTAAAGAAAGACATTGAAAGATATGTGAAAAGTGTTTGACTTGTGTGTAACTACAGTCAAATCATTAGAAGTATGTGGACTGTCGGTCCCAAAAATGAAATGGGACGAAAAATATCATAGACTTTGTAGTAAAGTCTTTGCAAGTACTGCATGGGTATGACACCATATGGATGATTGCAGTTTGATTGATGAAATCAGTGTAGAATTATACCGACTAAGAAGAAATTAAGAGTGGAAAAGTAGTGAAAAACTACAAAGAAAAAGAAAATTGTTGACGTGCACTACAGGTGACGACTGTATCGGATCGAGATACTAGAATTATTTGCTGAATTTAGCATTAATTCTTAGAATTTTTAGCTTAAAAGTACTAGTAAGCACTGTGTGCAAATCGCAGATGGATTGACGAGGTGAGATAATGATGCAGACCTTAGGAGATATACCTGAAATCTTCATAACAGACCCTAGCGGAAGACTAGATGACCGTCTATCCTTGGTAGAAGTTGTAGATTAGTATAGGTATTATACTAGTGTTTTATTGACTTGTAGGAAGTATTGTATAGACTACCGTGATGCACGCCGATTTGCTAGACAGAAGTTGGGGTGAAGCCGTTGACTAACCTGAGATTGTATCTCAAGCAGAAGAAAAGATTTGGCAAGGTCGAGAAAGCTTGGAAATAGACCAAGATCGACAAGAATAGTATGCGGATTGTCGAGTAAAACCTTTGAAACCCCAAGTAAGGGAAGAAAGTGGAACTCAAAGTGACTCCGGAAAGACTAGAAATTGATGTGGGACAAAAAGGAAAGATGAGTCCTTGTTGATTGGACCTTTCCGTATGTCCCAAAAGCAAGAATTGCAGTGTATTGATTGAATATCCTTGATGAATTTCAAGATGATTGTAAATGTTTTCTATGGGTCTCAGGGTTCTGAGAACATAGATTGATAATTGCTAACGAATCCCTCATGTTGAAATGAGGAAGATAAGTGATTATGGTACCCGGGACAACCGGATGAGTGATATGCGAGTGGTGATATAACCACGAGATATGAAGATTGGTATGGTTAAAGAGCTGTAGCAAAAACCATGAAGGTTTCCATATGATATGAGAAACCGGAATTGTAATGAGAAAGAATTACCCTCGTTTGTTTGTATGATTTCGGGGACGAAATCTTTTGAAGAAGGGGAGAATTTGTAACGCCAAGATACTTTATTATATAATTATAATAAAAGGGTAAATTGGTCATTTTACCTTGTAAGGGTAAAATGGTCTTTTGGACAGAAAAGTATTTGGTTTGAAATAATATTTTAAGTTTTGGACTTAAAATGTTATAAAAACTGATTTTTGGCCGTTTTACCGAAAAAGGGTATTTTGGTCATTTGACCAAGTCAACGACCAATTATGTAAAAATATTGTTGGTTGTGGCCAAAATGTAAGAAATGGAAGTTTTATTGTAATAAAACTTGGTTATTGTGGTCAAAGTTCAAGAAAATGAACTTAGGGACCAAATTTGCAAAAATTTGTGGTATAAATAAGAGAGTTGACTCTCTTGTTGACTGGCCAATTTTCAGTTACGGGAATGATTCTTGAGAGCAAGGAGGGCACGATTTCAGCAAGTATTGAAGGAATTGATGCAAGGAATTGGAATCAAGGCTTGTAATTGTTGATTCCTAAGCTTGAAAGGTTAGTTCTTCAAGCTCTAGCTTGTTATTTCTTGATGGGTTGTGTAGCAACTCAAAACTGCATTTGCAGTGATGATTATGTGTTTAAGTTGATGTAATACTTCCCTTAAGTCATTAGAATGAGGACTTAACTAAAGAAAGTGGAAGTAGGTTGCTATTAGTGATGAATTTGAAGTTTGGGGTTGTTAGAACTAAGAACCCTAATTCTTCATTTTGATTGATTTGGTTGTTTTGGATGGTGGAAAACCTTGTCAAGGTATAAGGTTTTAGTCCTAGAACAAACCCCAATCGATTAAGGACCTGATTAAGGCCTTAATGGACCAAAACTGCTTGCTACAGTGCATAAATCGCGGCTGGACAGGAGGCACCTGCAGGTGCCAGGCGCGGTGCGCCCAAAAGCCTGGCGGGGTGCGCCCAGGCGCAGTGCGCCCATGCCTGGGCGGGGTGCGCCCCTCAGACAGGAACTTTGAAACGCTATCTTTTGCGTTGCTTGTCCGTTTTAGTTCAAATTTGGACCATAGGCTCGTTATGGTCTGAAAAGTTTAGGAAAAATTTTAGATTGAGTTTTCGACCCCTCGGGGGCACTGTAGACCGATCCGAATGTCCCGGTGAATAGTAAAATTCATATAAAGTTAGTAAACGGAAAGTTTATTAACTAGGCATTATTTGTAATGATATTGTATTGAACTCTAGGGTATTAGAGTCAATGTAGATGATTATTAACCTATTATCATTTGGTATATAAATGGATAAATAGGTATGGGACAAAATGGTTGTGGTGCATGCAAAGGCAAGAAACAACCGAAATTGAAACGCAGCTAGTATCCAAGTGAGTAATCTCACTGATATCATATGTGATATATGATGATTGTATTGTTACAGGTTGAAACGGCTTCGAGGGACGAAAATGACAAGTGTAAAAATATATGTAAAAGACAATACCAGATAAGTCGTGAGTCTGATAAAGACAAGAACGGAGCTGTGAGTCAATGACATGACAATACCAGATAAGCCGTGAGTCTATTATAGACAAGAACGGAGCTGTGAGTCAGTCAATTTTAAAATGGCACGACAATACCAGATAAGCCGTGAGTCTATAATAGACAAGAACGGAGCTGTGAGTCAAACCTATATGGACAAGACCGGATAAGCCGTGAGTCATTTCGATGGCAAGAACGGAGCCGTGAGTCTAGGCAACAGCGGGCTAACCCGTGAGCCATATTTAATTTTGTATTGTGTGATATTGGATGCTATATCCAACCGGTACGACCTATACGGCTATGATATTGTTACAGGAACATGGTGCGGCCTTATGGCTATGATTCCGGGTCGTTGAACCCAAGCTGGTGAGGCCTATGGGCTATGATTTATATGCTGAAATGATTTGGTACAGCTTGTATAGCCTTGACAAATGATATGACTTATATAGTCATGATATATGATACAGTCCATTGAGACTAAGAAATATGGGACAGAAATCGTTAGACATGATTATAGATGCAAATAACTAACGTGGCTTGTTAATTACAGGTCACTATGATTCAGCCTGTAAGGCTACAGAATAGGATGTGAAATCATAGAGTATATATGGTCAGCCAGTAAGGCTAGGAGTTGGATTCGATATCCAGACAGTTATACGATTGTATTTTGATACAGGTTATTTGCAGATTTGATTACTCACTGAGCTTTGTAGCTCATACCGTTGTTTACTGTCCCTGCAGGTTAGCATGATACTGGTAGGGGACAAGATAGAGTCCGTGACTCGTGAAGTAGGACTCGTAGATGCTGTCAGTAGCAGCCCGGCTTTAAAGGAGTTATGGTATTTTATACTCTCCTTGATACACTTGTACCCGTATTTATTAAAATACACCCCTTGTTATGGTTTTATGTATTGAAACCTATGTTTTAAATGAAAAATTTTTCAGGGGTGTTTTTGTTTTAAAAGCCGGGTGTTACAGCCGGTAAACCACACACGCTCCACCAACGTTTCATAAAGTGCAATGTGCAATTTCATGGGGTAGCATCAAATTCACATTTTTCCTAAAGTAACTAGATTGGGATTTTATATGTAAGTTCTAGTACTTTGATCATTATACTTTTAATGATTAGGCGGTTCTGTCAAACCCGTTCGGCTAACGACCCTCCACTGATCAGGCGAGCGGTGGGTGAGAGTGTTCACCCATTAGACTACCATTTTATAGGCAGTCTCCTTATACCCACTTTATAGACCAGCTTCGTGAATGAGGCCTACTATTGATTTGACTAACCAAATTTATCTCATATATAATATTAACTTTTAATAACATATATAAGATGTATTTTAAAACCCTTTAAAATATTCAAGGTTTATCTTTTAATTTTACCAAATTTAACAATTAAATTTTAAATTAAATTAAACCTTAAATTTCGATTTAATCATTTTAATTACCAATTAATTAAATTAATTAAATCTAAATATTTTAAACATTTTAAAATATTTTTCTGGATTTTTCTATTAATTTTTGAAAATTTAAAATTAATTAAATCCCTTTTGAATTATCTTTTAATTAACAATTAATTAAATTAATTCAAATGAAGATAGGTTTATCCAAATTAATAAAATTAATTAAAACCTATCCTTATACCCCTAAATTTCGATTTCAAAGAAAAGGTTTAAGGTTATCCATTTAATTAACAAATAAAGTTACCAAAAATAGAAAACCTCCTAAAACCCTAAAGGCAGATTTCGAAATTTAGCAAGGGGGGATTAGGGTTTCCAAAACCCTAATCCTATAAATCGATTTTGATATATATTAGGGTTTATAGGCTTTAAACCTTAAAACAGTTATAGCAATTCAACAAGAAAACAATACAGGCTCTGATACCACTGAAAGGTTTTCTGCAAACCATGAACTAAATAACCTAAGTTCACATGCAACCTATAAGGATCTATGTTTTCTTCTAATTGAACATATAACAAAACCTAAAGGCCATAAGAAAATTAACTAAAAGAATAAAATTAGAAAAACCAACCTTTTAGAATTTTCTGGAAGCTGAGCAGCAAAATTATCCTGCCTCAAATGAGATCACACCCAAGCAGGAGGAGAGGGGTCACGAAAATCTTGAGAGAGTATAATGAAATTGGCGAATTCAAATGGTGGCCAGGGAGCCCTATTTATAGTTTCCAGATGATTAACTGATAAGCCTTTAGAGATAAACCTTTTTGAATTCAAATAAGATAAACCTTTTATCTTACAATTCAAACTCCTATTTATCCTCTATATATCAATTTCGAAATTCTATATATCTATATATAGATTTCGACTTCCACTGGTCACTGTCACACTGCCACTTACTCAACTATTGAATAATTACAGTTTTAGTCCCTGCACCTTTAATTAATTAATTTAATCCCCAAATTAAATCCAATTAATTCTGGACTAATTCCTAATTAATTAATATAGTTTCTAATTAATATATTATGACTTTAATATATTAATAAACCATATATTTAATTCCTATTGATTTATTAATCCCATAATAAATCAACCTTTCTCTCTACCGAATTTTCTACCAAACCTCCAGCCATGAGGGCAACCCAAATGGACTGTGCCTCTATTAATTAGATAAATACTAATTATTAGTCATGACTTAGACACCTAATCCAACAATATATATATATATATATATATATATATATATATATATATATATATATATATATATATATATATATATATATATATATATATATATATATATATATATGGGCCTTTCATATATATATATATATATATATATATATATATATATATATATATATATATATATATATATATATATATATATATATATATATATATATATATGGATCCAAATAAGAAGATATATTTTGGCGGGAAGATAAGAAATCAATAATTAAGGAGAAGCATGAGAGCCACCTAAGAGAGGTGTTGGAGGTCGTAAGGAGGGAGAGGCTTTATGCCAACTTCTCCAAATGCGATTTTTAGCTACGGAGGTATTATGATCGATCCGGACAAGGTTGAGGCGGTAATGCAGTCGGAGGTTCCGAAGACTCCCTCTGAGATCAAGAGATTTTTTGGGGTTGGCTGGGTATTATGGGAGGTTTATCTAGGATTTCTCGAAAATTGTAGTACCGTTGACACGTTTGACCAAGAAGAATGCTACCTTTGGATGGGGCGATGACCAGCAGACTGCTTTTGAAACATTGAGACAGAGATTGTACGAGGCTCCAGTGTTGGCACTACCAGAGAGAATCGAGGATATGGTAGTATACTGTGACACATCCATTGCTAAGTTGGGGGGCTACTCTAACGCTGAGTGGTCGAGTGATTGCCTACGCCTCAAGGCAGCTGAAGGTTGAACAAGATCGGACATCAACTCTATCCAAACTTGGATCAGGTTGCAAAGCTTGCAACTTCCAACCTAGTAAGGGTAATTTATAAATTCTAGGAAAAATGTGGCATAAACTAGACCCTAAAGAATCAGTCCAAAGCTCTAGATGAGCTAAGAGCTGGGTTTTGAAATTTTGTATGGACATACTAGACACCCAACCCAAACTAAGGCCATTAGCCTCACCCCTAAATGAGTTTGATACGATTTTTAGTGATTTTCCATAGACATATGACTTAATCTGTCATGATTCTAGACTAGTCAGTGGAAATTGCCAATTTCACCCAACCTAGTGCTTGAATCAGATCAAACCCTTCTGAGGAAAGAAACTAGACCCCTAGATCATTTTAGGGACATAAGGCTCGACCCTAATGGATACTCTCACGATTTTACATGATTTTTCCAAGATGACCCAAAAGCAGGGGGATTTTTAGATCCATAAAATCACACTAGGGTTAGGGTTTTCAACCCTAAACCCAATAAGACCTCGAATTTAAGACCTTAAAGGTCTGAAACAACATAAGAACAACACATTGATCTGATGGAAATCATATGGAAGCAACCATGCACACATCCCACAATGGAGATGGTGATCAATGGTTAAGAAGAAGATGATGAGAAGCCATAACGAATTTACCTAAAACAAGAACAAAGATCAAGCCATCAATCCTTCTCCTCCTCGGTTCCAGCAGCAATACAACTCCAATACTTCTACTCTCATTGGTCTCTCACACTTCCTTACGGCTTGCACAATATCACAAGATGGGGAAGGGGTTTTCACGCTTGTTTGTTCACGGTTTGGAAGGACTTCACGACATGGAGCATTCCTAACATTGAGGCGGGATTAAGGCTTCATGTATGCGACTTTGGAACATGTATGGGACGAGAATTAGGATGGGATGGGTAATGGGTTGGAGAATTGAAGTGAGAATCACATCCCATGCAACACTTCATAGAATGCATCGTCCCTTAATTTCCAACCCCATGCAACTTTGTACATTTGCCACTTACGCTCCTCTAGTATCCTTCTTTATTTGCTTTCAACCCTCCACCCATAGTTTCAACATATTAAGTTCTAATTATGACATAATCCACCCCCAAATATCTAATTTACTTTAATAAGGTTATTATTTTAAAAAATGAAAATTTTGGTTGTAAAAATTGGGACGTTACATTTTTATTCTTTGATTAAAGTTTTATTTACAATATTGTGTTTTAAATTTATTTAAAAAACTAAAAATATGAAAAAATATCATTTTTATGATCTAAAAAGGTATATATATATATATATATATATATATATATATATATATATATATATATATATATATATATATATATATATATGTATATATATATATATATATATATATATAACACTACAAATTTAAAAAAAAACTAGAAATTTTATAGTCTTAAACGTTAATTATTAAGAATTAGTATTTTAATTTTTTTCACAAACTTAAAACAAATACAACAAAGTATTTTAATTCATGTCGATCAAACCGGCATATCATCATAACGTGTTGGTGACCGATTAGTGACTAAAAGATAAAATAAATTCTGAAATTAATAGGTTAAAACTTAAAAGATGAACAAATTCTGAAATTAATGGGTTAACAGGAGGAGAATAAAAAAATATGCTAAAACACACAAAAAAAAAAAAAAACGTAATAAATAATGGGTTTTATAAGATTAATCCTAATAAAAAAACATTTGCGTGTTAAAAAATATATTACTATATAAAACCAGTAAAGTACGTTCCTTTTTTGGTTTTCAAGATTAGGTAGCTATGGCCATAGATAGTGAAGACAACCAAGATCCAACTAGTTCTTTTATTCTTAGTTTACCTTAGCTGGAAAATAGACCAGCCACCAACCTTTTTATAGGCCATTTCTACTATTAAAACATAATTCAAGGGGTTAACTGTAACATTATGATTGATGGATACACATTTGTCTTTTTGTATCTACGTCCTTAGCTTATTTACATTCTACACCCTGAAGTGTTCCACGTATGATAGAAAAATCGATGCGAAGTCTTCCACGTATAACAAAAAGAAAAAGAAAAAAGATGTGCGACAATTTGCACTTTACCTACGAGTTGATGTGTTTTTATATATAACGTGCTAAACCGATAAATCAGAAGGTTCAATTAAAACGGCTAAATGGATCGAAAAGGTATGGGTAACTCTTTAAAGGTTAGTTTACAAGTTATTTTTTAACTTGTCTAAAACAGCTTAAAAAATAAGACATATTGTTAGCTAGTCGTGACATATTATACATAGTCTAATCAACGTCTTTAACTTACTTTGTTAATTTTGTCATAATGAACAATCACAGACATTTAATTAGAGACTTCTCCCATCTGCAACGACGAAACACAAGCATTATAATTAGGGGGCCGAAATTAGAATTTCGAAACAAAAGCTATATAAATGATATATCGCAAATATATAATAAATCGATTAATATCAATGTAAGAAAGTAATAAAGAATAGTGTTTTAGTGTTAACTTTATACCAAACTAATAAATTTTAATAGGTTATGACAAAGACGACGCAGGTGTATCATTTTAGTGTCACTGTGTCAACAACTATAATTGGACTACAATGCTACCCTCAGAAGATTACCATTTCAATCTAATTCTCTCAAAGCAACGACGAGTGAACTTGAGAAGGAAACTACAAGATCGGCAAGAGGCCGAGCGACAACAAGTCGACTAACGGCGAGACAAGATGGCACAGCAACGGTTAAGGCAAGACAGAGTGGCGTTTTGTGGGGTCGCCGCCGGACGACGACTGTATTTCTCCAACTCGATTTTGTTTTTTGATTTTATGCAACTTCTTTCTTAACCTCTTTGATTTAATATGGGGTTTTTAATCTATTTTGTGCGACTCTGATCCTTCTTTTTGTTTACTTTAATAAGAGATTGAATCGCCCAGTTTTCTTGAGAAATATTCTCAACGGTTTATCATTATCTTTATTTTTATAATGGGGACAGTAGCCTAATTAGTTCAAACCCAATGAGGAAATTCCATGATAACAACAATTAGTAGGCTGAAAAACAGGGGGCCACTGGGCCCTTAAACGTTCCGCCACTGCCCACCAAGAAACCTAATTAATGTTAGGTTATGTAACTACATATACAACACCGATTAATATCTTATTATAATGATGCAATAGCTTGTTTGATTTACGATTTTTTTTGTCAGATTTCATATTTGAGAAAAAAAAAATCTAAAACCAAATATAATACAAATCTATATTTGGTTGGGGTTAAAGAAAAAATTCGAAACAAAAATACACCGATTATCTGAATATCCATTTTTAAACTGATATGCATCCAATTATACAAGTTTTCATATTTTGTTTTCTAGCATATTGACAGATTTTCTTTTATCTATATAATGTATTTCTTCGCCACTAAAGAAAACATATGCAAAGCCGATTTCATCCAATTTTTGTTCACCTTGCAAGAAAGAATTTTTGTTATTGCACCATTATTAGGGTAATTAAAAGAAATGATTTGTGTAGTAATGTAGCCTTATAACCCTATTGCCCTAAGGCCCAAACGGACCCAATAAACGATTAGGAGATAGACAAAATAATATACCCAATTCAATTAACAAAAAATATATATAATATCAAAAGTGAATAAAGTTAAGAGGAGTGATTTATCTTAAAAGTGGGAGCTACGAGTGTCACCTAAACTCACTTGAAATATTGTTTTTGTATATTTGTATCAAGGATCGGTGTCTATCAAACATTATGAAATATCTATATTTTTCTTAAAATAAAAAAACATTACAATCAATAACATTACATTATAAATAAAAAACATTATATTAAAATAAAATAAAAACATTACATTAAAAAAACATAACATGAAATAATAAAATAAAAAATTAACAATCCTAACGAAATGAAGAATTTCAATCCGAAAAATCTTTGTAATCATCGGGCGGGGTCGTATTGAGGCTGATGTGATGAATTCAATACATATGTTTCGCCAAATCAACGAGAAGCTTGTGATGTTTTTGCGTTTTTCATATCTTCCTTCTTGCTACATACGGTGGAATACCCGACTCTATTAACACGCTTGAGGGAATGTTTTTGTTTTCCACATATTGAGAATATCGCTTTCCCATTGTCTTCTAAGATCATATTATGTAAAATGATACATGTATACATAATAGATGTGAGTCTTTCCACCGTTCGTGGACGTGCCAGATTTTTTATAATTTGCCAATGCTTCTTGAGAGCTCTGAATGCTCGTTCATCATCCTTTCTAGCTCTTTATTGAGCAGCTTTATACTTTATGCATTTTGGATCACCTATACATATCAACATTTTCACAAGCACATCATATTATGGATATATACCATCGACAATACAATACTCGTATTTATATGTCGTTTTCATTTACTTGAAATGGACAATCTGATGACCCGTTACAAAAACCGTCGAATAGAGGTGACATGTCGAGAATGTTAATATCCTTCATTGAGTCGGGGGGGACGAAAGAATGAATGTCAAATCCAAAGATCTTGTGAAGCAACTGCTTCAAGTATGACCGTTGGGTGATGCTTATCAACTCGTGTATATTTCCCCTGCCATGCACTAGGGCAACTACCCCACTCCAAATAAAGACAATCTAGACTTCCAAACATCCTAGGAAAACCATGGACATTTGCGTGATGCACAATACAATGCTTGAACATCACTGAATGTAGGCTTAAACAAATATCTTGGACCATAGAGTGTAACAACGCATCTAGTAAACTCCCCCAGGCTTTTCCGTGTGATCCGCTTGAAGATTTAAAAATAGTCATTGCTTGAAAGTTGAATCTCCTATGGAACAGGCTAATTGACGTATTGCAACCATGCATTTTTGTATTTGAGAGAACCCTTATGCACCTCTTGTGTCGGGACATTGTCTAATATAATCAAACATATTCTTCAAATCATTGGCTATACGTAGAAATAAATGTTTCTCCATTTGAAACCTTCATCGGAACCGTGTTTCATGAACAACATTACCATTGAAGTTATATGCCATAAGAAGGTTATTTGCAGCCCAACGGTCCCTCAACAACATTTTTTGAGTCATCGATTGTGAACTTTTGGCATCATCCTCTAAAATATCGACTACAATTTTCATTTATTTAAAAACAGCCTCCACAACGTTAAACATGAATTCATTTCTTTAAATTGGTGTTGACATTTTGAATGACTTTTAGAAGAGAATGTATTGGTATTTTATAATAGTATTATGTTAAAAAAAAAAAATACATATATTTAAAAAATATCAAGTTTCAAATGAATAAAGAGGAGAGAGAAGGCAAATTTGTGTCATTGAGGAGTGTCGCGCACTCCATGTTGCCAACGCAATGCGGTGTTCGTCAGCGGCATGAAGCACCATGTCGGATGCCGCCGACGTCCACAAGCCCTAAATAAAAAGAACGTCGTATGGAAAAAAATGGATGAAATGACCATTATGCCATTCATTTATTTTTTAAATTTAAACATCGCTAAAAAATGTAAAAAATAACACAAAGCATACTATAATTCGCGTAATTATATGTCTCTCGAATTACATTATACAAGGACTATAAGATAGTTCAGTATAAATACTTCATTCATCATTCTTTATAACATATAATATTTTTTAAATAAGCCCTCTCTTCTAATTTTCTTAAAATTTGGTTATTTCATAAGTTCCAAGTGACAAAAATGTGCAAGGTTGCTCAACCTTTGGTCCCCAAGTTGTGCACACATGGTAGACATAGGAATTCTGAGAGGTTAGACGCTAGAAGGCCCTCCACATCAAGTCACTGACTTTGTGATCGGTAGGATAAACCTTTAATGACAAAGCTTCAACTTGATCCTATATTGTTTGTTGAGATCCTTCTATCTATTTTCTACTTTTGAGATAATTGTTTAATTAGCTTACAATTTGTTGTTTTCATTTCTCTTTCTTTTTTTGGATTTCTTTCTATCACACACATTTACACGCCCATCTACGCACTCACTCACCACATAGATACATATATACATACACACATGAGACACACATACCCATACCTACATGGAAAGGATTTTATTAATTTCAAGATACCTTCGCATGCATGCAATTACTCATTTCTATAGAATAATTCCAAATTTACAAAGTATGGTCGCAGAAAAATGATATTGACTGAATAATAGTAAAACTAATAAGCTAATCAATCACGTGATTTATGGAAATCTTGGATTTCACATGATTTAAAAGTAAAATTAAACATAAATAAAATGGAAGAAGAAAATCAAAATTGGGCGTCAAAACTACGATAGTTATCAGAAGTTTTATCTGTCGAGAGTTTTTCATCCATTTAAATGAGACTCATAACCTATATTAATCAGGTATGTTTGAAGTTGGGCTTAGTCATTTGTTGTCGTTCTCCCACTTATGACTATACTAACGTATCGATATGCTTGGAATCAATAATATACACATACATATATGTAATACAATTCAATAGGCTTAAACAATTTCGTTTTCTCCTGCTACCTTGATTTATTTAACTTCAATATTATTTTTAAAACAAAATCATAACAATATATTATGGCACATGCTAAAGGGAGATCACACATCAAGGTCAATCTTTTAAACTTTCATATCATTTGATGTAAACCGTGAATATTGATCAGAATAACATACGATGAAAAGTATCGAATACATTCAACATCTGAATGTTGTTTCATTATTTAAAAAAAAAAGTAAAATGCATCGTCTAAACGGTGCATAACATATCCATCCTAAGACCTATCACGTAAGAAATCAATTGCAGATCACTAACAATATATATATATATATATATATATATATATATATATATATATATATATATATATATATATATATATATATATATATATATATATATATATATATATATATATATATATATATATATATATATATATATATATATATATATATATATATATATATATAGCCCGGTTCCGGTGATGACTCTTTTTTCGGTGATGACACCTTAAAAAATTGAAAAAAAAATATAAAAAAATACAAATCATAAAATCTAGAATAGTACTATCTCATTATCAAAAATAAATTTGAAAAAAAAAAATTTGCATCATAGCAAAACGTAATGATCCAATTTTTCTGTTTTTATTTTGGATCATTATTTCATTATAAAAAAAATAATGATCCAAAAGTTTTTTTTGAATCTTTTTTTTTCTCCGATATAGTACTATGATCCATTTTATTATTTATATATATTTTTCTTTTTTTTCAATTTTTTTAAGGTGTCCTCGCAAGTCCTCACCCGATCCTGATATATATATATATATATATATATATATATATATATATATATATATATATATATATATATATATATATATATATATATATATATATATATATATATATATATATATTATAATAAAGCAAGCCTTTTTAGTGCCACATGTCATCTTTCTAGGCTATTAAAAACTCATTTTCCCGCTCAAATTTTTTTTGACACCTGTCCCATATAATTTGCAACAAATAATAATTCCTATTTTAATATCGCTAAATTTACGTAGGATCCTAAAATTACTCAATCTCATTCAAATTTATAAACTGTTTGTTTCCTATCCATAAATCTCGGAAAAAAGATAATCGCCTTTTAACAGTTGCTTTTCAGTTTCCTCTTCATCTCTCGCTCCTTCCTCCGCATGAAATTTGACGAATTCTTCATCTTTCGGTCGACTGCCTTACTTCTTCGAGTTTCGGTAAGGGTTTTTGTAAGCATCAAGTTTGAACTTTGCTGCCAATCATGGTTTTGTATTTCTCCGATTTCTATTTTAGGTTTTACTTCTTCAAACAAGTGTGCCTCTCAATTCATTTTACTCTTCTTATGTGTATTTGATGTAAGGTTTGATGTTGTTTTGATGGATTAGAGAAGGCATGGAAGCTAATTGCGGAGAAGCTACTAGAAATTGGCATGGAAAAGAGGATGGAGCAACATTCAAGAAGACAAAGTATCTACGGATTTTACAAGCTAACAAAGGTATAGTAAAGTGAACCTCAAAAACCTTTAGTTTAATTGATGAAATTTCAGTTTTTAAATACCCCTTCAATAACATTGTACTTTTAATGACACACCAATAGTAAGAATGAAGGTATATGCTTCCTTTTTTCTAGCCATAATTCTACTTTTAATTTAGTTATGCACAACCCAAAAATGCATTAAACCGTTAAAGTTCCCGGACAACAGATAATGGAGGTTAAACGACCATTAAATATCTAAATTCTACTATTTTCTGTGTCAGGTTTGGAGCTGATAATTTCTTTCATATAATGGTTGGTTGAAATTTAAGCCATTTAATCGAACCACTTATTTTTCTTAAATCAGCCACATTTGTTGAATAAAGGTTAAATTTGTAATTAGTTTTCTTTGATTATTTATGACAATTTTACCCACGCATTAAGACTTTATTACACCCTTTATTAGCACATAAAAGAAATCATGATTATACCCTTTGTTATTTTCTCAACTTTTACTTCAATATAATTGAAGGTCAAAAACTTATGGTTAAAAAAAACTTGGTTTCCATTTATATGGATCATGGTATAGATCATTCATTTTCATGTGTGTATGTGTGATGTGCCTGTTTGATAACTGGATTTTGTTGAGTAAGTAGGATACAATATTAGAAAAAAAATAAAGTGCATTGCTATCTTACATTTATCCCCTGATTGAGCTAAATGTAAGAAATAGCAACGTACTTTGATTTGGTTTTCTAATATAGCATCTAACTTCTATTTCTGTTTTTAAATTGTTTTAGTAATTACTTTTTAAGCACGTACAAGTGTATGCAAAGCCTTACAATAACTTTAAAAAGTCTAATAAAATGAAAGAATTATGATGTAATAAACAAATACTTGAAAGTATAATGCTATTCTTGGTACTTTGAAGAATTCACTTTTTTATCTGTAATTTTACTCTTGATTTGGTTTACAAAAATGTATCCCTTTTATCATTGATTAATTATTGATTTTCCCCAAATATCGAAGTGGTTTAAATGGCAAAAACAAAGAAGATTGAGTTGTGGGACAACGGGTTTTCTATTAGTTCTTGTATCAGGGGCATTTTGGTCCATCCATGAGTGGTAAAGATTCACCTCACTGTTCTGCTACTTTTTGTAGGTATAATGTGTGTCCCTTTCACTTATTACGATGAAAAATAAATACAATCCCCACATAATATGAATAAAGAAACTCGTGGTTTGTACATTAGTTATTATCAAAAATGTTAACAAAATGTTAAATATTATTAAGGGTTTTCTACAGAAAAGTCTCAATATTTGGGAAAATTTATTATACACACTACTATCTACAGTATAAAAAATTGAAAATTAAAAGGCTTGATTTTATACGTGTTTCTTGGTTCTTACAGATGTTAGACAGCCCACAGACATTACTATCCGCACACCGTCTTAAGAAGAAGTTTGAACAAGAGGGTAAACTTGTCAATTTCACTTGAAACATATATATGAGTTTTCTTGGTTTTTTTGAATTATATTTGTTCTTGATACTTAATTTGTTTAGTGGTTTGAATTAAATGCAAAGTAATTTTTTTTACACAACAAATTTTAAGTTGTCGACTCATGTTTAACACGGGTTTATAACCTAATATATATATATATATATATATATATATATATATATATATATATATATATATATATATATATATATATATATATGATGAACATATTAGGATTTCAAATCCTGGACCACCTATATGGAACTTTACACCTCAACCAATGGACGTCTATGATTGATATTTTCAATAATACGGGGTTTTTTTTTACCATTTAACCAACTCAATATAAAATAACATACATATAGACTTATTTAAAGGTAAATATGTCAATATTTTCACTTACAAAATAATTTATTTAATTAATGATACAAAGTTAAATAAATCTTCATTTAAAAGAAATCATCTTGAATTTTCGAAACAAGTTTTCTTTACATTATAGATATAATTTAACTATTGTGTGGACAAGGCTTCTTCATCCTAACCGAAAACGACATGTTTGGCTTTGTTCAACATCAGAAACCATGAAACATACCAAACTAGTTGATTTGTAATACTTTAACAGCGAAAACATGATGAAATAGGTTCGAAATAAAAAACAAAACCAACCAACTTTTAGATTTAGTTCAGTAATTCGTATTCGACGGTTTAAACTCACACCCATAACAAATAATGTCATATTAAGGGTGTTTTAAAGGGAAATTGTTTGTTAACACAAGAAAAGCATGACATCAAAAACTTTATACCTTAAATTCATGAAATAGGGGACTACACCAACCTTAATCCTTTGCACGTGTCAGATTACAAATGGTATCTCACTCATAAATACTCTTACAACGTTTAGAGTTTTCAACGTCTCATTTCTTCACCAATGTTACAAATACTATTTCATAACAACAAAAAACCCCTAGAAGATTAGGGAAAACCCTTGATTTTTAGATGGAAAGCACTGATTCATCAACATGTTCGCAATACCCAAATCTCCCACCAGGCTTTCGGTTTCACCCGACAGATGAAGAACTAGTAGTTCATTACTTAAAGAAGAAAGCTTCATCGATCCCTTTGCCTGTTGCCATCATAGCAGAAGTTGATCTTTACAAGTTTGATCCATGGGAGTTACCAAGTAATCATCTTTCAACCTACTTTGATGGATCGAGTATAGATTTTGTGTGAATAATATTGTTTTTTTTTTTTTGTTAGGCAAAGCTACGTTTGGCGACCAAGAATGGTATTTTTTCAGTCCAAGAGATAGAAAATACCCTAATGGAATGAGACCTAATCGTGCAGCAACTTCAGGGTATTGGAAAGCTACTGGAACTGATAAGCCAATCTTGTCGTCTAGGGGAGACCAAAAGGTTGGAGTTAAAAAGGCGCTGGTTTTCTATAGTGGAAAACCACCGAAAGGGATTAAAACTAATTGGATCATGCATGAATATCGACTTGTTGACCATGCTTCTTTCAAGTCTCCCATTATCAATTTATCAAACAAAAAGGGATCTTTACGGGTATGCTGTGTTGATATCTTATAATTAGGGGTGAGGTGAGGAAAAAAAAAAAGAAACCAAACCAAAAATCAAAAAACCAAGTTTTGAAAAAAAAATGACAGTTTGACTTTTATTTTGTTTTAGATAAACCAAAATTTTAGTGTTGATTCGGTTTTTTGTTTTCGAACAAAAAATAAAAACCGAATGGAACGATGATTAACACCATGTGGTTTTATACTTATTAATTATATAAGGCAAGTTCAATTTTCATTGGAGATAAATTTTAAGAATTGGTATTATATGTTGTGAAATACTGAAATTTAAGAAAAATCTATTTTATTCTCTTTATTAATTTTGAATTCAACAAGTCCAAGTATTATATTGCTATTTTAAGGCTAGAAACTAAATTTTCTTGGTTTTGTTTTGGTTTTAGCCAAACAAAAAAAGCTAAATCGAATATCCTCACCTCTATATTACATTTCCACAATCGAAATTCCTCATTCGGTTACAAATAAAGGTATCTTTATATCTCCTTATATAATATAATTCGAAGTAGAATTGGTCTAAACTGATACAACTTCACAAAAATATATTGCCAAAATTATATTTCTTTTCTTATTCAATGACCTTTTTGTATATAAATGTAGCTTGATGAATGGGTTCTATGCCGTATATATAAAAAGAACAATGCAAGTAGACCAGCGGAAAGAGATTCAGATAACGGCTATATGGAAAACATAATTGCTTCAAAGACTACAAATTCTAATAGACTAATAGAAAACGATCAAAATACGTACTTTGAAATCTTTAACAATGAAGATGGATCAAGAATTCGGCAAAGCAACTCTATATCTAAATTTGGTTCCACAAGTTCTTCAATGAAATCGGGTGTTTCGTCGATGATATTGAATAATGGTAAACGCTCGTTCCCAACTACTCACTACTGGAATCTTGATTCCTCCGAGAAAAGGTTTCATTCTGATGATGACATAAATGGAATGATAGATGGAAATGGATCCTTCATATCTTTGTTAAATCCAGTTCAACAAGGGATTGGTGGATTCCATCCAAATTCAGTACTTGGTTCAGTTGGTGATTCTACTTTTCCTTATCAACTTTCTTCTTTAAACTGGCAGACCTAAAGTTCTATTTCTATTTTTTTGTTGTAATAATTCGTAGATGATATTACTCTTTATAATAATAATGTTAACATACTTTAATTTTATTTAATTAGAAGATATATTTTCTCCTAAAACAATGACATATAAGAAATTCTCTCTTTTTAATATGTCCAAAACGATACTATTTACAAGTTTATCGGTCTAAACTAATACTCTGTTTGACAAATTAGTTGAAAAACTATTTGCTAGCTAATAAGCTAACTAATAAAAATGACATTTAGTAAACTAGTTGATAACTATATTTAAATGATTTTTAAAAGAACGATTCAATAATATAGAACAAATACATAACACATAAAATGTAGAGGAATGTTTAGAGAAACCCTACGTATTTATATTTGATGCTAAAAAACATTATGTTATTGTTGTGTCTATTAAAATCATTATATTTTCTTAGCCTGATTAAATTATGATTCACAACCAGGTAATTTAAGAAAACTTATTGCACGTAAGAAAACTTATTGCACGGCTTACGTGGAGCTAAAAAGATTACATGAGATTATTATTTCCTAAAAAATGTAAATGTTATGAGAAAAATTGCTAACATATTGCCAAAATAATAGTATATTAATTTTAAGAAACCGTCAATGTTAATATACATAAATTTTATATTTAAAATTGATAATGTCATGTAATCTTTTTAACTCCATATAGGCTATGAAATTGTTATTTTTTCTTTTTTGAATTACTCCGTTACAAAATATTAATTTAATCAAAATGAAAAAATGTAATGGTTTTAATGGAGTTGTTAAAAAAGTAATGGTTTTAATAGAAAGAACAATGAATAATAGTTTTTAAGCATAAGAGGATAATGCTTTGTGTTTTCACGAGATTTCCTCCTTATTAAATTAAAATAAGTACTAAAATATAGTTCTCAAACAATTTTGCATACCATAATATACGCAATATTATTACAATTTTCTCACATCACATGATGTGACTCTTAAATGATATCATGACTAAATCTTGAATGATTGTCTGATCTTTAGGTAGGTACGTAATCCTAAGAAACTTATTTGCATCTTTTTTAAAGACATAAAAATGTATACTTTATTTAACTTTTCTTGTTGAATTCATAACGAGCTATCAATATAATAGTCATTTACATCTTATATACACAATGAGAAATATAGTTTTTATAAACAAATCATAATAATAATACATTTGTAAGGGTGCCGCTTTACAAAAGTAAATTTGTAAGGGTGATGCTTTACAATATTATTTTTACAAACAAAACATGTTTGGGTCATAAAAAAGTTGGATCATAAACAATTTGAATTGAATCATTGTATTGATTGATTTGTTAAATTTTAATCATAAACTATTTGTATTATATTAATTTTTATAATATATACTAAAATTTTATGATTCTTAATCTATCATTTGATCGTGCTATTCATCATGATATATTATTTGGGAACCCTCGGTTATGTGTAGATGAGACATTTTTCTTAATTACAAGGTATATGTTCTTAGTTGTATTAAGAAATAAGTTCATTGTTCATTTGGATAATTTTAGCATGTGTTTTATAGTATACTTTATTATAAACTAAAACTAAAGAGTTCTTTATTCTCAAGTTAGATGCAAAACTTCCATTAAGCCATAATCTTCTTATTTTGGGGAACAGTCTGTATATGTTGACATCACCAATATCAAATATTGTAAAAGCATAGAAGAAAATGAGAGCTTCATTGTTGGATTCTTGAATACGCCTCACCTACTAGAGATCTTTAATTTGATTTTGGTATGCACGAGAGGCATGGTAGCCATTTAATGTTGATATGTTGTTTAAGCCCAAAGTCAAATAGTACTGTAATTTAACAATATGTACATCTCTGTCTATAATTAAAAATTTTACCTTTCAAATGAACCAACCATCCATGCTTTCTAATTAAATTGTCAATTCATGTTTTAATCCTAAATAACAGATTCTTGCATATTAATTATAATAAATAAACACAATTCTTCTAAAACTTGTGGACATATATATAAAAATACAAGAATATGACATGCTCAATGTGTTTTGAAATGTTCAACATTTAAACCTTTATATATTCTCACTAAGAGATTATAGATTGTTGCTTATTATTCAGTTTTGATGCAAATGATTTTAATGCTTTGAATCACATTGTATACCACACAATTGTTTATATTAGGTTTATCAATATGGTATGATGCAAATTTGAATACCCGACAAACAATTATATGCTTTAATTCATATTATTTTTAATCATATGATTTTTGAATCATACCACTTTGAATCATGTATGGTTTTTCATATGGGTTTTGGTTCATAATAGGTTTTGGATCATACCAATTTCAACAAAATCAAGTTTTTTCACATAGGCTTTAATTCATAACAAATTTTGGATCATAACATATTTGAATAATATATTATACGATTTAGGATCATAACATTTGTGACTAATATATTTATAAATAGATGGATATTTGAATGTCTAGTGTTATAAGTGACATTATTTGTGAGAGTATAATGTCATAATTTTAAACATTATAATTAGAAAACATGAAACTATGTTATTCTTAATGTATTGATATAAACTACATAATAACATTTTGTTGCATCATAAGGGTATTGTTATAGTTATATATATTTTGAAAATTAATAAGCTTAAAATAAGAGGCTGTTTGTTTTTTCTCAGAAGTACTTCTTTGACTCTTTTGTCTGTGGGCGCACAAATGTTTTTTTGGCAGACTGTTTATTTTCTTGCAGCCCACAGGCCTAAAAAGGTTGTGCGTACTCTTTTCCTAGAAGACATGGGCTTACCTCTTTTGACATCTACAAACCTCTTCTAAGAAAAAAAAGGATACACGTTTTTCATATTTGCCCCAATATCTTCCCGCTCCACAAACACTGCTCTCTCCTCGGATCCGGTTGTCGTAGTTGTTTCTTCCTACCTTCGGCGCTTCGCCATTGTTGCTGCTTCCTCCCTCTGGCACTTCTTTCTTCCTCCCTCCAACGCTTCGCCGCCTCTTCTCTCTTCGGTCACCGTTTCGCCTCCTGACCAGTCTTCATCGTAGCACAACAGCCATTGCCACGACTTTTCTCATCGGTCACCGTTTCTCCGTCGTCGACGAAGACCGTTGTCGTCGCCACCTAACTAGTCGTCAACGTTCCACAAGGTAACACCAACACCTTTTAGTTCTTGATTCTTTTGGCTTTGAGATTGTGGCTGCTTCATTGCCATTTCCACATTTGTTCCTGATTTTTATTGTTGATTGTTCCATGTTCTATTGCTAGGTGTCGTTTTCTTGCTGAATGCTGTTAAATGTTGCTGATTTTGCTGGAATATGCATTTTGTTGTTGTTTTTTTTGCTGTTAAGTTGATTATTTGATGTTGAATTTGTTTATTAGTGTTGTTTTTTTGTTGTTGCGCCTATTATTTGATGTTCGATTTGTTTATTGAAGTTGTTTTTGCTGTTAACTTGATAATTTGGTGCTGAATTTGTTTATTGGTGTTGTTTACATGATCTTTTGGTTGTTGAAAGTTTTTCGGTCTTTTTTTATGCTGAGACGTGTTAATTTTATGTGGTTATATGTCGCTTGTGTAAATGGTTGTGAAGTAACAATGGTATAATGAGCATCTAAAATGCTTATTAGACACATGCATTGAAGAAGTGAATAGGGTGGATAGAAAAGGTTTAAGCTTGCACAAAGAATCGTGGAATAGTTTAGGAAGCGTTCTTAAAGAACCATTGGGTATTGAATATTAACACAAAAGCAAATGAAAAATGATTATGACAATCTCAAAGTCAAATATGTAGGATGGATTTGCGAACAAAACTGGAAACATCTACAATTCAAACAAACTCCTTTACCTTAACAAATGAGGAATGAGAATAATTTAGAAAGGTATGTTTATATATAATTTTAATTGCTTAAGTCTTATGTTGGTACATATTCTTATATTAGTTTATGAATTTTGGTTGAAGGACATTTGAAAGCTGCATCATTAAAAAAGCACCCATTCGTGTATCCCGAACTTTGTGTAACTCTATTTGATGGTAATAGTGCTACGAGTAGCTTCAAATGGACCTCTACCCAAACCACATCGGCGGCTTGGTCATCTTCTTGTCACCGTGTCCAACTCCCACTATTTCAGATTACAACCAACCCTTTTGATAACATGGAAGATGATTATGGAACTTCCCATCAGCCCACTGGCCCACCTCCTGATCCTTATGTTGATACATATCCCAATGATTTAGTTGATCCAACTCCTAAGCCTTTCGATAACATTGTTTGTTGTTTTTACTATGTTGGAATCATTGTTTGTTTGTTTTTTTTTTTTGCGTGTAACATTGTTTGTTTTTTTTTTGTGTATAACATTGTTTTTTTGTATTGTGATTAACAAGTTTGATAATTTAATAGGTATATAATGGATCACGACAAAAAAATATTGCGCGTAATTCTTATGTATTTGTATCTTCGTTTTTTTGGAGGAGAAATTTGAAACAAAAACGAGATAATACTTCACGAATGTCCGGACATCAATTCATAATGGAGTTATTACGAGGTAATGAAACACAATGTATTGAGCTACTACGCATGTCTCGTGAATCTTTTATCCGATTATACATACATTTTAGAACAAAATATTTCTTAAAGGATAGCAAACATGTATCCGTTGAAAAAAAAATAGCAATGTTTTTTATGATCGTTGGTCACAATCAACGATATGTAGTTGTCAAGCGTAGATTCCAACACTCAAAGTAAACAATTCATAAATTGTTCTATGAAGTGTTGGACTCCAACACTCAACAAGTTGAGCGCAATTCCTTAAGCAACTTGTCGAGCCTATCGATGCCTTCATCATGAAAATAATTTTGTAAATTTAGCGATAATGTGACAGTCCTCCAATGGTGATGGATTAAATCTAATGGAAAAGTAGTTCCTTGCCAAAATTTTATCTTGTGAGCACACAGGAGACCTATACTGCCATAAAGTGACAAGTGCAAGAAGCTATACCACCTAAAAATACCAAATATATAAAGAAAACTTTTGCGTAAATAATAAATGTTAATAAACAATAATAAAGGTAAATATTACCATCTTTTGCAAAATCATATTGCGTATATATCTCCTTCAAGGCAAAGTGAGATACGTGATAATGAAGCTCTCTAAAAAAATGGCATATTGCAATGGTGAGGAACTTGAATTTTCTCACTTGAGAGTTTCACTTTAATCTCATTAAATTCATGCCTATCTGCAAGATAAATTTTCTCTTTCACTTCCCTTAAATCTCCGGTAGAAACTTGCAAATATTGTTTAAGTTTGGCATGGGCACTTTCAGCTCTCAATGAAGATCGATTGCCAACATGCAAGTACTTATCGGTCCAAGCACTCACAAACTTTTCTTTCCAAGGCAACCATATGTTCTTTATGTACTCAAGTGCATCTTTCTTCTTTTTATACATCGACTCAAAGTCACCCTAAATTTCCTCAGAGAGATTCTGTTGTTAAGTACACAACATTATTCCAATCAAACATAAAAATATCGAACTCCCCTGTACGTCTAAAATATTTATTGCAATTTGGCAATGCGTTTTTTTTTTTCAATATGCTAAACACACAAAAGAGTTGTTGTTGTAGGAAAAATATTTTTATGCCATTCATTAACACCAATTCCATATCTGACATAATCATAGACGGTTGATTACCTTGTCCTGTAATCTCCTTAAGAGCGTGTAATGACCATGAATAATTTTCTTCATCATGTTTTTCCAAGAAAACAAACCCTTAATAAAAAGATATATTGAAGCATGAAACACCAATGATATCAAGGAGTTGCATGTTATATTTATTGGTTTTGTAGGTGCAATCCATCACAAAGATATTGGAGAAGGCTTTGGCCAATTTAATCGACAAAGGGTGTGGAATGAAAAAACGAGATATACGCTCTGGATTATGTGAAATATCATATGTAAACCCGCCTCCTTCAAGCTCCTCAAATAATGCATTGATCATGGGCCGATCTCCTAAATTTTCCCTGTAAATTTTCTTCTTCACATTGTATATACTTCTAGAGATTGCTGCTAGGTTAGGGGTCTGTTGACGCAAAGATGAAAGAATTTGTCTCGGTGGAATTCCAGCATGGGTCATTTCTTTAACACTTTTTATGCTCTCTGATGATAACTGACGAAACGATGGATACCTAGAGATGTTTGTAGATGGCTCATGGTTATCTGACAAGTCTTTTATATCAAATATCCAAACACCATCACTACACTTTTTGCCCACAATCTTGAAAGGACAGTTCATCAACCAAGAAGCAGTAGTTTTTTTTCGTTTACTTGAAATACATCGTATATCTCGATATGAACCACTCATGTCACATTGCAAAATCACATGCTTGTCTTTTCTTGAACCACGAATAGCTATCTCATATCCTTTAGAATAATAAAATTCTCAAACGCTTCTTAAAAAATCGTCACATGAGTCAAATTTTGAAGTAGTTAAATAAAGTATTTCGCTTTATTGCATCAAAGTTGTTGATTCTATTGAACTCGTCTGTTAGATAATCACAAGAAAAGCTGCTTCAGTGAAGTATTGTACTAACATCGATGCCTGCACAAATATCAACTTCCAGTGGTATTAAAATTTACTATAAGCAATCAAGCTTTTTTATAATCATATAAAAACAATAATAAAAACTCATTATAGGGCTTAACCTTCAAATACTCTTGTCGTTTTTTTCACGGTAAAGAACATGAAAAAGCTTTTAACCAACAAATACTCTTGTCTTTTTTTTCTTTTTTTTTTTGACCTTTAGTTATGACATTTGACAATATTAATTTGTAAGAGTAAGACTTAAAGACTAGGGTCGTAAAGACTATAGTGCAACAGCAAAGATGATCTTTTATGGTTTACTGAGTTTGGGAATTCACCCACGACACCCATAATCGGAAAACAAAAAGCGGAAGAAATTTTCAATTTCAGTTGAAGCCTTATATCGCAAACCACCAGAATTGTGTAGAAAAAGAAAAGAAAAGGTGGAAGAAATTTTCACAAACCAGAAACAGAAAAAGGCAGCATTGGCGCAGGCTGCAGAGGCAATGGAGCGACGGTGGAGTAGACGATGGTTGACAGCAGATATGGGAGAAGCGAGATGAAGTATGTAGGAGACGAACACACGAATTAGGCGGGGAAGGGTTTTAAAAGCTGAGGGTATAAAATAAAGTGTAAAATAAAACAAGGGTATAATTGTCAATTTCCCTTAATTTGTTGTTTATGGCCAAAACTTCTTGTGTACATTACCAAAAGGATATCAAAATAAAAAGATATTGCGTCATCCAATATCATATTCACCTTTTTAACTTCAAAATCCCTACAAGATTGTTCAGATTGGTTTTGACTTTTGATCATAAAACTACGACAAACCTCCTATCCATCATCTACCGTCTTTCAAAACAATATATATTTTTTTCTAGAATCTAATAAAATCCCAAAACATGTTAATAATGCTGATCGAGGGTGACACAAAAAAACCGATCACACGAGATCAAAATGTTTTAAGTTAAATGTATGCCCTTTCCCGGGTTTAGAAAAAGGACGTTTCGGTAATTACGCTTGAAATAAATACGTCATGTCCTCAACCGTGAGTCGAGTCTGAGAACCACCATTATCATCGTCTCCAAACGCCGATGCTACCATTTCTCTCTTCTTTTGCTGTAAAAACAAAAGGTTGCAACTTTAGTCCTCCTGATATCATTATAGTCAAACGCAGTACAACCTGTTCTGTTCTGATTATTACCTGAAGAGCTAAAATGCGATCTTCAACAGTATCTTTAACGGTGAACCGTAAAACCGTAACCGGACGCGTTTGGCCAATCCGGTGAGCTCGATCAATTGCTTGATCTTCGGTCGTTGGGTTCCACCACAGATCCAGGAGAATAACATGACAAGCAGCAACCATGTTTAACCCAAGACTAGCGGCTTTCAAAGACATAATCATAACGCTAACCTACAAAACAAAACAAAACAATTTGGACAGGGGTAAAGATGTAAGTTCACACAATTAGACAGAACCTCGGGAAGCGTGTTGAAATCCTTCACGGCTTTATCTCGAGCAACAACGGACATTGTCCCATCGAGTCGCCGGTAACCGATTGAGGAATCCTTAAGACAAACTTCAACCAAATCCAGCATTCTTGTCCATTGCGAGAACACGATTGCTTTCTCTCTTACGAGTGAATTTCCTAAAGTGCCCTCAGGATTTGAAATCGATTGGAGAACTTGGAGGGCGGCTTTGATTTTCGAGGAATCGAGTGCTTTAGAGGGTTCAATTTTTGAGGATGATTCAGATTCTAGTGAACAAGAGCTAGGCTGGTCATCGATGGAAACTTTAAGTGTTGATTTACAAAATACTGAAGACTTAGTAAGAATCTGTTTGCACTCTGAAGATGGACATTGGTTGTCATCACTTGAAAGATGTTCCAGGATGCATTGATTGCAGAAAACGTGCTCACAAGCTGTTACTACAGCATCTTCAGGTGGATCCTGTGTACAATTTATACAAATTAAGTTTTAATATTGGAAGGAGTTGGAAGAGAAATATTGTGCGTACATTACATATGTCACAAATAGCTAAAGAAGCTTCCAGACAGTTGAGAAGACGGCTTAGTTTTTCTTCTGGAATATCTTTTGCCTTTTCAACAGATAACCTCCGGTGAGTACTTGGGGTAAATTCTTTAACAAGTAAAGGATGATCACAAGCTTGTCTTAGACGAAGAAGCATCAACAATATGTTTACGTAGTTTTGTTTTACAGTCCCCGCAGCAGCATATTTCTGAAAACATTTAAAATTTAAATTAAGAACAAAAAGAGAAAAAAAGAAAAGATAACGAAAGTTGAAAAGACATACTGCAAACTGAGCACGTGATTCAGCCTCCAGTCTCCGGTAAAAACCACGCTCCTCATCGGTGAAGTCAACTTTTTTCAGGGTGATGGTTTTTGGTGGCAAAGAGATGATCGGTTCTCCCTTAACAAGTGTACCTATAACAGAACAGGTTAATGAACTTTTAAAAAAATATAAAAAATCAGACTCTTTTTAGATTTCTTACGTTTTGTGCGTCGAAGCATGATAGTCTTCAAGATGAGTTGTAACTTTTTGTATCCAGATACCGGATTTCTTTGAATCGGGGCTTTGATTTGCAAACAGAATGATTTAAATACAGAAAACGGATCGTATTTTAGAAATCGGAAGTAACTATAGAGGTCGTCAATGGAGTTTTGGATAGGCGTCCCGGACAAGCACCACCTGCGTTTAGCTCGGAGTCCCCAACAAGCCCTAGCGACTTGCGTTTTGTAATTCTTAATACTCTGCGCCTCATCTAATATAACCCTAAACCACCTCAATTTTGCAAGAGGCCGATCGACAGATTCAGAATTGGAGGTTTCATCGGAGGTGGGAGGGTATTTCCTTTTTTTGTTGGGCGAGAGCTTTGTTTGAGTTTGACCGTCGTCTTCTTCAGCGAGCGGCTGTTTTGGGACCTCCATGGATACAATTGCGTATGTGGTGAGGACGACGTCGTACTTTGATACCTCGATTGGATCCTTGGTTCTGTTTCCTCCGTAATAGACTAAAACAGAGAGATTGGATTCGGCGATTACTTTGGTATGTAACTCTTCGTTCCATTGACGAAGGACACTTGTAGGACATACAACAAGTGTCCCTGCTGCTACACTGTTTTTCGTTGTGTTTGTTTGCTCGATGAAACTTCCATCTTCGTCTTCATCTAAATTCAAAGTTTCTGTTTGTTTCTCTTTTGTTTTAGTAGCACAGACTGTAGAAGATGAAGGAGACCTTTCTTTGAGAATAAGAGCAATCGCGGAAATTGTTTTGCCCAGGCCCTGTTACAGAGTAACCGTAATAACCGTATAAATAATAAATAAACGATCTATAACCATTGTTATACTATTAATTGAGATTGAAACAAACAAAATAAACAGAAAGGAATACGGATATAAACTTGATCATCTGCAAGAATTCCTCCACAGCAGCGTGTGCTTTTCGTCTCTTTCCTTGTCATCCATGACAAAGCAATCCGCTGGTGTTTCAAAAGTGGAACTGCCAAGCCACCGTCTTGTAGAGATATTTCTGGTTTTCTATGAGGGACGTCCTGCAGATAAACAAGATCATAACCAATTTAATTGCAATTTCCTTCAAACTAAGAATAATACACTTTTGATACTCCAATAGTTGCAAAACATGATGACCTGTAATGGAGTTTGATGACCAGACTTTTCATCATTCGTTTTGAGCTTTGAATTTTTCCGCTTGTTTGCAAGGGGGGCACCAAGTGAAGATGTTTGTGTAGGGACACGTGGTTTTCCATTTGCTGGAGACCGTTTCTTGCACACAGTAGTTAAAACACGTGTACCATGTTTTTCATTTTTCACAACCACTTGTGTTTTTCTTGCTATATCACACTTATGAAGCCCATTTAATCCACTTGTAGAATCTTCAGCACCGACATATGGTCCAATATCAGAGTTCGGATCCACTATCGCTACTCCACCTGGTCTTTCAGCTACAGTCTCATAATTCATCGTACTGTTTATTGATATATTTTGAATCAAATGTGCCTCTGATTCAGTCTTCAAATTAAATAATGTGTCATCGGTATGATTTGAACCAAAATAAAATGGTTTATTAATGAGCATAGAAAACTCGTCACTGGGATCACAGTGAATGTCAGAATACATACTAAGATCCACGAATTGGGCTATGTAATCAGGGTCCTCTGATGTTTGATAACTGTTTATAACTGAATCGGTAAATATTCCATCTGTTAAACCATATTCATCCATCAATTGAGGGTTACCATTGATATCACTAGTGAACCCTAAAGTGTCATTGATATTATCTCTCTCAAAATAAGTTTCTTTAATGGCATGCTGGCTATATGACGAAAAATCTTGAGTACCTCCATGAGTTGTTAACCATGGACTGATATCTGCTGGAAACACATCTTGATGAGATTCCAGATTTTCATAAGAATTGAAATTGAATGTCTGTATATCATTAGCAAATGAATCACTTGAACAGAAAGTTCTAGAAGGTGAGACTTCTGAGGAAAGTAGAGGGGGAAATGGAAGTGAACCTGGAAAAGAAAGAATCATAAATTTAGACATAGCAAGTATCATGTGGCACAGATGAATTTGTTTGAGAAGCTAAAAAGGTTACCATTAAGGGTTTCAGAATGCTCATAACCACCTTGTGAAGCTGATTCACTAAAGAGTATAGTATTTGAACAAGGATCAGGTAGCTCATTCTGCACAAGGTACATTACATATAACTGTTCAAGGAAACAAAATACCAATCCAACAGATGTAACACAAACCCTAGTTTTTACAGCTTATACATGAACAATCAGATGACTCCAATTGTTTAGTTTACAGCAATGCCGGATAATACTTTTAACGAATTTACAAATCATACTGCATTTCATCTCTAATTGCTTTTAGATCCAGAAGAATTTCAGATTATGTGTTCAAAAACGTCTAATTCTTCATGTGACAACAGCACGCACATTCTAAACAGATTCACAAAATCATACACCAATCGACCTTAAATCGCTTGAAATTCAGAAGGATTACCAAAAATCTCTTCAAAATAATCTAATTTTTCATGTAAAGCAGACACATAAACATCCACGAATCAACCACGTTACGACAGCATCATAAATACTAAACAAACTCACACGATCAAACACCAATATCACCTAAAAAACAACCAAAACAACAACAAGAAATACACTAAATCTACCTCCGAATGGTCACCACGGGATTTCTCCCCAACCATATTAACCAACGATACGATATCCACCGGCTCGTCGTCATTGGCGTGTAAGGCAAACCCGTAACAATAATCATCATCAAACTGCGAACCGTACGAAGAGCTGTTGTTTGCCATGATCATCGTCTCTTACAATGGCAATGCTACGAATATAATGACGAGCACTTCAAATTCCATAAAACCCTTCATTTACCTCTTCATACAACCGCAATGAAACCCTCACTTCTGCCTCCGATTGTGCCCTAATTTCTGTAAATCAGCCCAATAACGTTTCCAGATTGTTACAAGTAAATCTAGTGAAGAATCCACGGGGAATTTGGTCTGGTGGAGTGTACGGGATCGACTCGTGGGACGTTTGCTTCATCATTGACTCGTATTCGTATATATGGAATCAATGCGCATGGATTGGCTTTCGTGAGTCGTGACTATTTTTTCTATTCTTTTATTTTCTTAAAACAAAAATAACGTTTCATTTACAAATTAGGTTAAAAAACGTGACTTCAAGCAAACTCATATTCTTTCCATTTTAGCAAACATACACGTCCTTTTATAAAAGGGAAAATGACTTATAATGATAATTACCATCCAAGTAAAGCCTTTGTACAAAAAACATCATCCAAGTAAGGCTTTTGTACAAAAAACACAAACGAACTACATGTTTTGTTTAAATTTTACCCGATGGTAACCGGCTCTTGCAGGTTAAATTGTTCATCTGTTATTATGTCATGTCACTAAATATTAGGCCAAGTCATCATTTAACCTGCAAGAGCCGGTTACCATCGGGTAAAATTTGAACAAAACATGTAGTTCGTTGGTGTTTTTTGTACAAAAGCCTTACTTGGATGGTGTTTTTTGTACAAAGGTCTTACTTGGATGATGTTTTTTGAACAGGCCAAACTTGGATTGTGTTTTTTGAACAGTTTTGAAACATAATTACCCTTATAAGTCATTTTCCCTTTATAAAAAAGCATGCAACACCAAGACGTCATCCATTACTATATGGGGTATGCATGCTTGGTCGCGTTACCGACACATCATCTCTACTTTCTTATCACACCATCAAGGAAATACTCATAACTCTGCATCATCTAATTATTTATTTTTTTATTTAATTTAATTTAATACAACTTACATTCTTTTTTGACTTAATTTAAATACAAACATAAATAAAAATCCTAAAAATTAAAATTTTATTAAAAACAATTAAAATTACAAATCCTAAAAATTAAAATTACAAATCCTAAAAATAAAAACTACAAATCCTAAAAAGAAAAATTACAAACCCTAAAAAAATTACGGTTCCTAAGATTGGAATTGAGGTTGAAATTGTGGATGATACGCGTTATGTTGGAACGGGAACGGTTGTTGGTACGGAAATGGTTGTTGAAAAAAGTTTTGTTGGACAATTGTTGAAACAAATTTGGTTGCGGAACATTGGATCATTGTTGTAGCAAGTTCATAAACGAACCGGTCGGTGAATCGAGAGACGAATATTGTCGGGAAGTATTTTGGTTCAGGTTGTGGGAAGATGCATTTGAGTTGGGATCCATATTCTTTTTGGTGTATGTATTGTAAAAGATGTAACTTTTAAAATGTGGATGTGTATATATATAAGTGGTTTGAAAATTAAAAAAGTTTAAAAAAAAATTAACCTCAACGGTCACATGAACGGTAAAAAAAAACAACGTTCGAATTCTTTGTCGTGGCTTGCCGTTCTCCCTTCCACGCCGGCCCACGCAGCCGTGGTCCACACCACCCCGGGGCGGTGTTCCACGGCGTGGCATCATGCCACATCAGTCCCTACGCCACCTGGGGTGTATACCAGACAGTCTTATGGACTATCGACTTCCTATATAGAGGTTATCGATAAAGGAGGTCTTGCTATCCTTTGTGAAACTATTGATTGTCACCATTGTACTTTTTTATTTTCTTGAGCTTTTTTGTTGTTGTTGTTTATAAAAACTTTAATCACAGAGTAGTAAAATTGATTCCAAATTTTTAGATTTACATGGAATTAGATTCATCAAAATTGACAAATAAATATAACATAACATAAATGAAAAGGAAATGCAAACAATCTACCTTATATTATTACGAAAACTATTAATATGATATGACATGAATTTTCATATAACACCTCATATAACACCTCATGAGGTTGTGACTAGGGGTGCAGACGAGTCGAGCTGAGCCCGAACCTGACCAAGCTCGGCTCGGGCTCGTTAAGAAATATACAAGGCTCGACTCAGGCTCGAGCTTAATGGTCCCAAGCTTGGATCGGGCTCGTTAAGAAATATGCAGGCTCGGCTCGGGGTCGAGCTCGGCAAGTTTATTTCCTGACAAGCCTAAATGAGCTTAAGCTCGACTCGAGCTCGTTTACTCTAATGTAGGAAAATAACAACTTACTTAACTTATATGACTAAATATGTTTTAATTTTAATTTATATAAAATAAAATAAAAATTATATTATATATAGGCTCGTTTAAGGCTCGTGAGCTTGGTGACACAGGCTCGGTTCGAGCTCGTTTAACAAACGAGCCTTATATTAAGCTCAAGCTCGGCTCGGGCTCGTTTAAAATCGGTCTCAAGTCGAGCTTTTAACGAGCCGGTCCCGGGTAGCTCACGAGCCGGCTCGGCTCATTTGCACCCCTATTTGTGACTTGTGAGTGAACCGAAACTAAATATTGATAGCAATATTTGACTCTACTAATATGTTTTAGACAGACTATATCTAAAACAAATGGTATAGCATATGAACCAAATTTATAATATATATTTTTATCATTTATTACAATCTTATTTGAGTTTTAATGAATTATATACATTTAATATACCTTTGTCGAATTTTATCATCATTATTATTTGAGTTTTAATGTGTATGATCGATCCTATTTATATACCTTTATGATAATATACTAACTGTGATTGAGGGTATTAAATTGACAAGTTTTTAGTTTTTATGAAAGTATGTTGTTATTTTTGACATAAAATGGTCAATAATGGAAATAATTAGGACAAATGAGTTAAAATATAATATGTTATTATCAATAAAATAAATAATAGTAAACAAAGTATAAATTTTTTATTATATCAACTATATCAATTACATCGTACATGTTAACAATTAGAAAAACCAGTGCCCGTACAAAATTGTTTTACAATTTTGAAATAATAGTTATTCCTTTTTTAAAAATTTTAAGTTTTTTATGATTAACACAATACGTAGTTAATATCGATAATAATGATGATGATAAAATGTAATACTCGTTATTGATTTCTAGTTTCTTTCGTTCAAGGGCCTTAACATGTTTCTAACTCTAAATATGGTGAATGTTGCAATGTTTACATATTGGTCCAAAGAGTTGACTTATTTCAATAATCAAGTTGTAAAAATCATAATAAATCGACCAAAAATCATATGAGTGTGTCTTATACCTCTAGAAAGCTAAAAGAGCATACTTTGACAATATTTAATAAAGCTAAAAAATGAATACAATATAAGTATTATTAAGTAACGATTTGAAATGTGATCGGGGTAGTGATTACTGACTATTGGTAATGTATGTAGGTTTATCAGAGATAGAGTTCATCCTAGCTCACACCAGTAGTACTGTTCAGACATCTTATTATCATATGAGTTTATATACTCTATACGAGATATTATGTGTTTACGTGGTGTATGCTCATATGATATGTTTGCATGTTATGTTAGTTTCATTTTCCCGAAAGGGGGAGCAAGAGAGTATCAGATTATATGTTCATGTTTCCGGAAGGAGGAGCAAGAGAGTATCAGATTATATGTTTACATGTTTATGATTACGTGTATTATGCTTACATAACATATAGTGTAATGTGTAGATGTTGTGTGTTTACTAAGTTTTATGCTTACCCGTTGTTTATTAATATTTTTAGGACCCTTCGGGATGGACAATGGAAATAATCCAGCATGACTGTAAATGACGTTCGCATTCCCTAGTTTCAATTATTATTTATGACATTTATGATTTTGTAACATGGGTATTGAGACTTCCGCATTTTGTTTACAGTAAATCCTTTTAGGATATTTTGATTTGGTCTAATAAAATGTAACATTGATGTTTTATTTAGTATATAATTTTTTTGGGTCGTTACATAAAAGAAAAGACAACCATCGTAAACATGAGCAATAAATAAATAAACGACTTAACACGTGACTTTTTAAACCATATTGACCAATCGTGAATTTTTTCAAATAATAATGTTGAAAATACGATAATCGATCTCCACGAATAAGGGTTTTTAAGCCGGTTACTGTGTGACAGATATGTATTTTGTCTATAATATGCGGAAATAAAATAAGAGTTGCGGAATAAAATAAAGCGGTAAATCTAAACTAGACAGTATTTAAATAGACAGAAAGCGGTAAATAAATTAAATGTTAGAAGTTAGAGGTTAGATGTAATAAACGCCATTATCAACGATAAAGTGTTTTTACAATAAATAAAAGGTTAGAAGTTAGAAGTTAGAAGTTAGAAGTTAGATGTCTCGGTTAAATACAGTCCACATATGTTTTCGTTGTCACGGTTCAATTTTTATGTCTTGGATGTTTGGTACAGTTGATTTATAACAGTTTCAATAAATCAATAATAACACGGATAATTTCAAAAGAACTTATCGATAGCAGATGAATATGACGATTTTCTTTGAAGCTTCGATTCTTGTTCTTTGCTCGGGTTTTCTTGATGTGTCGATTTCTTGTTCTTCACGGTAAGATGAGGTTTTGGTGATTTTTGGTGTCGGGTAGAGGTTGTTTAGAGGTTTGGAGTTTGGTGTCGGGTAGAGGTTTTTAGAGGTTTGAAGTTTGGTGTCGGGTAGAGGTTTTGTTTCTTGAGGTTTTGCGGTTTGATTCTTGTTGCCAAATGCAGAAATATCAGAGTTTTGAGCTATTTGGTCGTGGGTTTCTTGGAGAGTATATGAGTATATAATGCTTGGTTTTTTTTGGGTGTAACAAAATAGCAAGAGAAAGACTCAATTTATAGTTGCTGAACACACAGCGTTCGCGTCGCGACCGGAAGGGCCGTCGCGTCGCGAAGGTGCTCGGCTGGTGGTCAGTGCGCTTTTTGTCGGGTCAGTGCGTCTTCGCTGGTATGTCGAGCTTTTCGTCGCGTTTCCTTTTGGTCGTGTTGCTTTTGGTCGCGTCGCGAAGGATAGTGCGTTGGGTTGGTAGTCTCGCGATTAGAAAGTTGGTGGTGTCACGTTGGAGCTCTTCGCGTCGGAGGTCTTCGCGTCGCGACCATCTCCTTCGTCGCGTCGCGAGCGCTGTAGGATTTTGGTCTTCTGCCTTGCTTCTTCTCTTCACGTCGCGACCATAGGGTCTGTCGCGTCGTGATTGTTGTAGCAGTGTGATATTTTGTATTTTGCTCTTTGGTTTGAAGCGTTACTTCCTCAGGTTTGGATGATTTCTCAAAGTTTCTCGGGTCTTGATTTATTCTTGTTTTTGATCTCGAATTCACGCAATCTGGAATAAACTGATAATATTTGTTAGATAATAATAGTTCATCTTATTTCAGTGATTGTCACATACAAAAATATATTTTTCAACAATTTCCCCCTATGTGATCATTACTGAAATAAGAACAGATTAAAAGGTAAGGTTGAAAATTCTTGTAATTTGGATAAAACATTTATAAAACCATATCACTTGTTTTGAAAAAGTGTGACTAGATTTTACTTATGTTTTGAAAAATGTTTGTTAAGAATATTTGTTTCTGAATCAAGGTTTCATGTTCAATTTTCAAAAGGTTTTTGTATATGTACTTTCATAATATTCCTTAAGATTTTATAACATTTATAAAGACGACAAGTGATCTTAATAGGTCGATTCAGATGAACTCTCATAGGTATAGCTCACACTTGACTGAGGTGTTTTGGTTGTTCTGGGTGCAGAACTGGTGTATAATCACTAAAGATGAGTGATATCTCTCAGTTTGAAGGTGTTGACTTATGCTTAATGTGGATTTATACCTATATACTTTAGTCACTTGGTCTTCATATTAGATAATCAATCACATAAGACTGGTTTCGGCATTACTCAGAGGGTTTCTTCATTTATGCCATTGATGTTCACTCTCTCTCCGTCGGGAAATACATGTAGAGGGGTTTAGAAATATTCATAGTGCAGTTTGCAACTAAGATTATTCAATTATGAAGGCTACAGTATCCCGGTAAATCTTTGGTTTTAACAGCTATATTTGATAAAGCATTTGAGAATCTGTTTGTTTGGAAAATTTTGAGAGATGTCTGTCTTGATTGATTGTTGTTGTAAATCTTCATTTTCTTTGGTGAAGTGTTCACCTTTGTCTTTATCTTTTCTTGATTTGGGAAAAGATATCTGATGTGGTTATCAATTGTGATTTGTTGACAGCATTTATTGGATGTGACTTTGTCGTTTCTTCATTTGTCAGACTTGCTATGCAAGATGATAAATCTTTTCTTGATGTGGCTTGATTGAGGATAGGGATAGGTGATATAAAAGACAGTTTGTCTAATATATAAGAAAATGATTGTATCGTCCCTGGTCATTTTGATATCTAAGCAAAAATGAGACTAGCATCACGGTATAAGAGTATAAATCCTATAAGTCATAATGAAAAACACCTTTGCTCACAGAAATGAATTTCACTTAGCAGTTAAAGACGAGACACAAATTCTCACATGGGTTTGGTTTTCATCTGAATCTCCTGATCTTATGTCCCTTAATTGATAAAATCGTTATATTTGAAATAAATTCAAAGGGAATAGGAGAATGTACATAACGAAAGTTTTGAGATTTGAACCTTCACTTTAATTTAAGAATCAATATGACTGAGAACATTCATCGAGCATAAGTATCTGAAAATTTAGTCAAGAAGATGTTAATCACATGGTTTTATAAAGATTTTAAAAAGATAAAACTTTGTCCTAATTTTTTTGTGATTTTTGATTATGTGGATGTTTTTGGAAAATTTTGGTTATTTGAATGTTTTTGGTAGATTTTGGTTATTTGAATGTGAAAGTAAACACTCTTTTGTACAAACAAAATGTAAGAGATTAGGGATGGATGTTATCTGGATTCAACATTCCTAGACGGCCTAGGAAGTATTGAAACTTGGTTTCGTCTAAAGCTTTAGTAAAGACATCGGCAATTTGATATTCGGTGTTTATGAAGTGCAATTCGATATGACCTTTTTGTATGTTGTCTTTGAGGAAATGATATCGAATGTCGATGTGCTTTGTCATGGAATGGTGTACTGGATTGTGAGAAATGGCAATTGCGCTGGTTGAGTCACAAAATATTGGAATTTGTGATACTTTGTAGCCATAGTCACGTAATTGAGTTTGCATCCACATGACTTGTGAACAGCAGCTTGCGGCAGCTACATATTCAGCTTCTGCGGTTGAAGTGGACACGCATGATTGTTTCTTTGAAGTCCAACTTACCAGTCTGCCTCCTAGAAATTGACAAGAACCAGATGTGCTTTTCCTGTCTAGTCTGCATCCTCCATAGTCGGAGTCGGTGAAGGCGTTAAGCTGAAAATCAGAGTTAGCAGGATACCAAAGGCCAAGAGATGGAGTTCCTTTAAGATATTTGAAAATTCTTTTCACAGCTATAGCATGAGATTCCATAGGATTGGCTTGGTATCTGGCACAGACACATGTAGAAAACATGATGTCGGGTCTGCTGGCTGTGAGGTATAGGAGTGATCCTATCATTCCTCGATATTTCTTTTGATTGACAGGCTTGCCATTTAAGTCTGCATCTAATTTGTAACCAAGGGCCATTGGGGTCTTTGCTGTGTTGGATTTGTCAAGAGAAAAACGAGTTAGAAGATTTTTAACATAATTTTCTTGATTGATGAAAATTCCATCTGATGATTGTTTGACTTGAAGTCCAAGAAAGGTAGTCATTTCTCCTATCATGCTCATCTCAAATTTGCTCTTCATTAAATCTGCAAACTTGATACTCAAAGATTCATCAGTAGAACCGAAAATAATGTCATCGACATATATTTGAACGATTAACAGATGTTTATTAAAAATTTTACGAAAGAGAGTTTGATCAATTGAACCTCTTTTGAATCCTGATTCTTCTAGAAATGTTGACAATGTTGAATACCAGGCTCGAGGTGCTTGTTTTAAGCCATAAACTGCTTTTTGTAACTTAAAACTGTGATTTGGGAACTGTGGATCTTCAAAACCTGGAGGTTGTTGAATATACACATCACGATCAATCTCTCCATGTAAAAATGCACATTTTACATCCATTTGGAATACTTTGAAGTTCTTGTGTGCTGCATATGCTAGAAAGATACGAATGGCTTCGAGTCTTGCAACTGGAGCATAAGTTTCATCGTAGTCGATTCCTTCTTGTTGTGAATAGCCCTTGACGACAAGTCTTGCTTTGTTTCGACAAACTATGCCTTGATCATCAGTTTTGTTTCTGAAGACCCATCTTGAACCTACTACAGTAACATCGGGAGGAGTAGGAACAAGATCCCATACTTGGTTTCTTTCGAATTCAGCTAGTTCTTCCTGCATGGCTTTGACCCAGTCTGGATCTTTGAGAGCTGAATTGATGGTTTTGGGTTCGGTCATGGATAAGAATGCTCCGTATAAACATTCATTTGAGGTAGCGGCTCTTGTTTGAATACCAGAATTTAGATCTCCTATGATTTGTTCTGCAGGATGATTTCTGGTCCATTTGTTTAGGCGAGTTTTTTCAGGTATTTCGATTGGTGTTTCTATGTCCCATTGTTCTTCTTGGTCAGGTGATTCTGTTGGGAATAGATTTTGGTTGTTGTCAGATATGTCTTTTTGGATTATAGGGTGAGAATGGGGTGAAGAAGGTTCCCCCATAGATGATGCACTGGGATTATTTTGGACAGGTGGATTGGTAGTGTTCAAAAAGGGATTTAGTGTTGGTAGTTCCCCCTCGACTTGATCTGTATTTTCTTGGTTTGATTGTAAAGTTTCTGCATCGGAGTTTCCTGTAGGAATGGTAGAAGATGTTAGAAATTCAGAATTATAAGCGGTTTTGGGTTGTTCAAAAAGTAAATCAAGATCAATTTCTATGTCCGTAGAAGGCATTTGTTGAATTGGATTTTGAAAAATATTATCGATCATTTTAGAACCAAAATGTTTACGATCCAATTTTCTGACATAAAATTCATCGAAATGAATATCGGTACTTTCTTCAATTACTCTAGTACGTTTATTCAGTACTCGATAAGCAGCTGAGGTAAAGGAGTAACCAAGGAAAATTCCTTCGTCTGATCTTGATTCAAATTTTGAAAGGTGATCTTTGTTATTCTTTATGAAGCATCGACAACCAAAAATATGAAAGAATTTGATGTTTGGTTTTCGGTTGTTAATGACTTCATATGGTGTTTTATGAAGTTGTTTATGGATTAAAGAACGATTTTGAGTGTAGCAAGCTGTGGCTATTGCTTCTGCCCAGAAGTATTGTGGTAGATCAGCAAAGATAAGCATTGATCTTGCAGCTTCGCACAGAGTTCGGTTCTTTCTTTCAACAACGCCGTTTTGTTGAGGGGTGTAAGGGGCTGAGAAGTTGTGTTCGATGCCTTTGTTTTTGAGAAATGAGTCTAGAGTTATGTTTTTGAACTCTAAACCATTATCACTTCGGATTCTTCGAACGGGTTGTTTGAGTTTTAATTCAATCTGTTTGATGAAGTTGATTATTTCTTCAGGTGCTTCTGACTTTAGCCTTAAAAAGAAAACCCAAGTAAAGCGTGAGTAATCATCAATAATAACAAGGATGTATTTCTTCCCTTTTATGCTTTGGGTTTTTGCAGGGCCACAAAGATCAATGTGCAGTAATTCTAGTGGTTCGGATACACTAGATTCTGAAATGCTTTTATGAGAGGATTTGGACAGTTTTCCTCCTTCACAAGCTGCACAAAGAGTTTCATTATCAAGTTTCAGAAGTGGCAGTCCGCGAACAAGATCATTTGCAATCAACTTATTGATGTAGCCGAAGTTGAGATGGGAAAGACGACGATGCCACAACCAGCTAATATCAGCTGAAGCTTTGGACAAGAGACAGATGTCTGGTTTTCCATAGATAAGGTCCATATCTAGTGGATACATGTTGCCTAAACGATCAGAATTAACTAGAATGGCTTTGGTCTTGGCGTCCATGATTGTGCTTCGTTGTTTGGTGAAAAGAACTTCATGATTGTTGTCACAAAGTTGTGATACGCTGATTAGGTTGTGTTTCAGGCCGTCAACGTAGGCTACTTTCTTGATGGTGAAGTGACCATTTGTTATGTTTCCATAACCTTTGATTCTTGCAGTCATGTTATTTCCAAAAGTGACATCTTGTTTGGATTCTGTGGGTTTGAAGTCTCGTAGAAAACTTTGGTTTCCTGTCATATGCTTGGAGCAGCCACTATCGATATACCATGTGCCATCCTTGGGCTCTCCAGCACAAAGTGCCTGCAATTAGACAGAAATTTTAGGTACCCAAACCATGGTGGGTCCTGATTTGTTAATGGTTTTTGATAATCTGAAATCATTATGGTTTCTGTTAATTGGACGAAGTGGTTGAGGCTTGATTTGACTTATCAGATTTTCCCAATTTAAGATTTGTCTTTGAAAACCTGTCATTTGAAACGATTTCTGATTTTGTGAAAAGTATCCTATGTGTGACGTTCTGTTTGATAATCTTTCTTTGTATCTGGGATCTGAATGGTTTTGGAAAACACTTTGATGATGAAATGGAATTTGGTGAAATGATGGTTTCTGAAAGTTCCTTGAGTGATTGAAATTTATCTTTTGAAAGTGACTTTGAATCGGTTTTGAAAAGGTTTTTGTTTTGGATTAAAGGTTTGTTTTTGTGGCACAGCGACTGGTTTCAAAGGTTTTTCTTTGAAAACAATGGGCTTGCTTTGTTCTTTTGGTTTAACGACAGCTTGAACGGGTTGTTTATTTGTCTGTTGTTTCTTTGAATACTTTTGTCCCAGACTGTTCTTTCCAATAAAGGTTGAGTTTAAAGAGGGAAAGACTGTTGGAACAGAAGTACTACCATTTTGATGAACAGAATCTTCTCCATTTAAGAAATTTTCAAGTTTGATTGTGCCATCATTCCTTGTTAGTTTAGTAGATCTCAATTGATGAGTTACTGAACTAGCAGAGTCTGATTCAGATTTTACAACTCTTTTGAATGACTTGTTGAAAAAGGTATCATCTGGACTGCAGTTGATTACTGTTTCATCATCTGAATCGTCCTCATAGGCAGATGAGAAAAAATATGGTTGAGGAGATTTAGAGTTTTCACTAATATTCCCATTTTCATTTTCAGTCATTTCATTTTCAAAAGATTCTCTTCCAATTCCTGGTTTATAGTTCGTATCTATTTTGCCAGTTCCTAAGTTGTTTGCTTTAGTGAAAACATCATCACTCAATTTTCTGGCAATATTGATAGAATCCAGTTTTCCTTGAAATCTTTGATTTTCGGATTCAATAAATTTTATTTGCTTTGAAGAATCATCTAGTTTTAGAATTAAACTAGTGTTTTTGTCAGTTAAATCTTGAATTTTTTGTTTTAACTGAAGGACTTCTTTTTCTAAGGTATCTTTTATTTCAGATGAAATAACAGATTGATTTTTTATTTCTAAGTCCCTTTTTTATTTTAGAGCTTCATTTAATTGTTCTAGGACGTGGTTATTTTCTTCAGATTTTCGTTCAATGTCTCTTTCAAGTTTGTCTCTAGTCCTTGTTGATTCTCCAAATCTGAGTTGCAAGGTTTGTAATTCAGATTTGTAGATGTCAGATTTGACTATTGTGTCATGATACAGTCTGAGATCAGCTTTTAGACTGTTCTCAATCTTAGTCATGTGGGACTCAAATGGTGTTCTTGAAAGACCGAGATCTGAGATCATAGACCATACCTGATCGATGACATATGGAGCTCTTGTGGTTGGTTCATTGTCAGCCATGAAGCAGAAGTTTGACTGAGCTGGTTCAGTATCTGTTTCATCATCAGAAGTTGGCCAGTGTTCCACGCTAGGTTCGTAGAATGCCATCAAAGCTTTTTGCTTTGCTTTCTTTTCTTGTTTCTTCAGTTCTTCGGCTTTTTGAGCGTAGTAAGCTGAGTCTTTGACCTTGACTTTGGCTCGACAATCTCGGGCATAATGATTTAGTCCTTTGCATTTGTGACAAATGATTACGTCATCATCATCATCGCTATTGTCAGCCTTTTGGCTCTTAACGGGTGGTCTTTCAGATGTTTGAGTTTGTTTCTGTTGAGATGGTTTTGAGTAATTTTGCTGAGATCCGGAACTTTGGTTATTTTGAAAACCATTGTTTTGATTATAAGAGTTGTGATTATTTTGAAATCCACGATTCTGAAAGTTTTGTCCAAAAGTGGATCTTTGTTGAAAATTTGGTCTATGATGTGGCAAAAATCTTTCGAGATTAGTGTTTGCTACCAAAGCACACAATTGTTGGTAGTCAGCTTCATTATTTGGATCAGACAAGTCACAAGAATTACTTAAGAAAGCTTGGTTTTGATTTAAATCAATTTGACTTTGATCAGGAAAATGTGTTTGGTTTTGAGAGGATGTTGTCAAAAGAGCAAGTGGTCCTCCAAAAGAAGTAGACGTTGGTGGGTCAATCGAGGACTCATACGATTGTAATTCTCCGTACAGATTGTACAAAGATTCAGTATGAATTGCCGGATTTCCCTGGATGATGAGTTTGACCATTTTCCAGCTTTCATAAAGATTGTTTAAAAATTTGAGGTTTATTTCATGCTGTGACTTTTTGATGCCTAAATTATTCATTTTGATGGTAATGAGATTGAATCTGTCATGAGCATCATGGATGGTCTCATGTGAAAACATTTTGAAGTTGTCAAATTCGTTTAAAACCGATGTTTTCTTGTTTCCAATGATTCTCTCATTTCCTTCAAAACGATTTTTCAAAGTTTGCCAAATTTGATTTGCAGTTAAAAGGATTATATCATTCATTTGGCTTAGAATACTGTGGGGTATTCCAGACACAAGTTCCTTTTTGGCTTGAAGTTCAAGTTTCTTCCTTTCATTCAGTATATCCAAGTTACTCGTAAGAGAGGTCATGTTCTCTGGTAGAGATCCGTCTACACATTTCCACACATCTTCACCTATAGAGTTGAGATGAAGATTCATACGACCTACCCATGATTTATATTCTTCGGGAATAAGAATGGGTGCTCGAGTACCTGAACCTATACTGTTAGCAATAGATACAGAATTTATGTTTGAGTAGTTTGCGGAAGACATCTTTGTTTTTTTTTTTGTTGAACAAGTGATATTAAGATGAAATTTTTAAAGGAAACTTATTGGTGGTTTATAAAAACGCTACACAAAAGTTCTCGACAAAAATTTCAAAGTAAATCACACAAGCTCTGATACCAATTGTTGAAAATACGATAATCGATCTCCACGAATAAGGGTTTTTAAGCCGGTTACTGTGTGACAGATATGTATTTTGTCTATAATATGCGGAAATAAAATAAGAGTTGCGGAATAAAATAAAGCGGTAAATCTAAACTAGACAGTATTTAAATAGACAGAAAGCGGTAAATAAATTAAATGATAGAAGTTAGAGGTTAGATGTAATAAACGCCATTATCAACGATAAAGTGTTTTTACAATAAATAAAAGGTTAGAAGTTAGAAGTTAGAAGTTAGAAGTTAGATGTCTCGGTTAAATACAGTCCACATATGTTTTCGTTGTCACGGTTCAATTTTTATGTCTTGGATGTTTGGTACAGTTGATTTATAACAGTTTCAATAAATCAATAATAACACGGATAATTTCAAAAGAACTTATCGATAGCAGATGAATATGACGATTTTCTTTGAAGCTTCGATTCTTGTTCTTTGCTCGGGTTTTCTTGATGTGTCGATTTCTTGTTCTTCACGGTAAGATGAGGTTTTGGTGATTTTTGGTGTCGGGTAGAGGTTGTTTAGAGGTTTGGAGTTTGGTGTCGGGTAGAGGTTTTTAGAGGTTTGAAGTTTGGTGTCGGGTAGAGGTTTTGTTTCTTGAGGTTTTGCGGTTTGATTCTTGTTGCCAAATGCAGAAATATCAGAGTTTTGAGCTATTTGGTCGTGGGTTTCTTGGAGAGTATATGAGTATATAATGCTTGGTTTTTTTTGGGTGTAACAAAATAGCAAGAGAAAGACTCAATTTATAGTTGCTGAACACACAGCGTTCGCGTCGCGACCGGAAGGGCCGTCGCGTCGCGAAGGTGCTCGGCTGGTGGTCGGTGCGCTTTTTGTCGGGTCAGTGCGTCTTCGCTGGTATGTCGAGCTTTTCGTCGCGTTTCCTTTTGGTCGCGTTGCTTTTGGTCGCGTCGCGAAGGATAGTGCGTTGGGTTGGTAGTCTCGCGATTAGAAAGTTGGTGGTGTCACGTTGGAGCTCTTCGCGTCGGAGGTCTTCGCGTCGCGACCATCTCCTTCGTCGCGTCGCGAGCGCTGTAGGATTTTGGTCTTCTGCCTTGCTTCTTCTCTTCACGTCGCGACCATAGGGTCTGTCGCGTCGTGATTGCTGTAGCAGTGTGATATTTTGTATTTTGCTCTTTGGTTTGAAGCGTTACTTCCTCAGGTTTGGATGATTTCTCAAAGTTTCTCGGGTCTTGATTTATTCTTGTTTTTGATCTCGAATTCACGCAATCTGGAATAAACTGATAATATTTGTTAGATAATAATAGTTCATCTTATTTCAGTGATTGTCACATACAAAAATATATTTTTCAACAAATAACAATAGTAATATTATAATAACAATGAGATTATTAATCTAATAATAACATAATAATAATAGTAGTAGCAATAATATAATAATAATATAGAAAACAATGATCGTAACGTGAGTGATGAACAACTAAAGGCATAACATTTTGTAAACCAAATTGACTTTTTGTAAATGATAATAAATGAACGATTAAATTTGCGACTTTTTGTAAACCACGTCGACCAATTGTGAAATAATATTAACGGTAACGGTATCGGTAACAGTAACAGTAACGATAACGATAACGGTAACAGTAACAGTAACAATAACAATAACAATAACAGTAATGATAATAAACAATCAAAAACATAAGCGATAAAAAATAAAACGAGTAAACACGCGACTTTTTGTAAACCACACTAACAACTCATGATTGTGAACGATAAAAAATAAAAACGACTAAACACACATGACTTTTTGTAAATCACACTAATAACTTGTAATTATGAACGATAAAAATAAACGATTAAATGCACGACTTTTTGTAAACCACATTAACTAATTATGAAAATTTATCAATTTATAACAATAATAATAATATAATATTATTAAATTTAATATTCTAATAATAAAAATAATAATAATAGACAAAAAAAAAGAAAAAAATAAAAAAATCAAATCAAATAGAGTTACATAAAACAAAAAGAACTACAAAAAGACAAAATTTCATATCAAGATATACATGCAACAATCTTGTTTTTTGATATTTTTAATAGTTTCACAATCCCTGTGTTATATGTTTTTTTTTCTAAGTTTGTTTATTGCTGTTTTTTTACTAATTATTTTTATACCCTTTCATAAAGCATGTAAAATTGTAGAATCATATACAATATTCATTTTTTACAACATTTTTGAAGAAAGTGTAAAAGGATATTTGTTTTTTACAACTTTTAGTTTTGGTTATTAACATGTAAAACAAAATTCGCTTCTTATATTTTTTTAACCGTTTATTTTTTACTACTCTTCGTAAAAAATATAAAATAGTTGCCGAAAAAATTTAAAATGAAATTTGTTATTCACAAACTTTTGCATGTTAAAAACGAAATTATAACGTGCAACTCAAGAAGGTTTCAAACAAATATATAAAAGAACATGTAAATCATTTTAAAAAACAAGTAAACATTAACTTTGTTATTAAACATGCACAAAAGAACAATTGAAATAATTTGTAAAAATGAATTTTAGAAATTAAGAGAAAGTGAATTTATAAACAGATTAAAAAAAACTTAATTGTAAAATAAAAAGTAAAACCAACAAGGAATATAATAAAACAAATATATAAAATATATTTTAAAATTAGAGACCATATTCTAAAACTTAGGGCAAATTTGTAAAAAAAAAATATGGGCATGTATAATATGTTGGTGTATGTCACGACAATATTAGACCGGTGATTGATAGTGTTCCGCATCCTTAATCGCTTTTTCTTGAGCTATCTTATATTTTCCGATTATACTGTCATTTTGACATAACAATATTTTAACAAATACAAAACGCTCGGGATAGATCTCATCAACACGAGTGTATTTAGAACCGTTGACGAAAATAATATCATTGAAAATTTGCAAGCTCGTCAGGAATCAATAAATCATGTATAAGATGTTCGAAGGCATATTCATGGTCTTTCTGTATATATCTCTGGATTTTCTTACTTGACTTTTAGTTTACTCATTTATTAAAATATTGTAAGTAAGTTCTAATGCATTAGCAATGTCGGACCGTTTGAATAATCAATTGAATATTCATATCCGACGATGAAAACGAATAAGACGTTTCAAGGGGTAAGAGTGAGTGTTTGAGGTCTAAGAGCAATAAGAAATGGTGTAGGTTGTTGGTATCTATCTTGGAAAAAGAGTTGCTAAAATTTGAATTTTTAAATGGCAAATCTTCATAAATGGTCATTGTGGTTTCATCGAATATCAAGTTTCGTTCCAAACTTTTTTGTATCTCGAGAATAGTCCCTGTGGTTTGAAAATTTTTTATAGCTCGCCCCTCTTGCTCACTCAGACAATTTTTCACGGTTAAATGAGATCACATGCATAACAGGTGAGGCAAAAGGGTCTTTTCCTTTAAGGCATGCTATAAATTGAGAGAAATGATTAAACCCCGACATACGTCCTTCTCACTGCACGTCGCCACCTCTAGTCCCTCTCCCAAGAAACCCATACTTCTTCGTCTCCCTTTAGCTTTTGATCAGCAGAAAAAACTTTGGTTACTCAGTACACAACGCAAAATGGTGTTTTGTAAATGGACTTTGCATGAAAAGGGTACAAAAAAACATATTTGCAAGTTGAATACAGTAAGGTTTTACAGTCATGGAAGTATTTCTCATTTTCAATATGTTGATCAGAGACTCACAATGTGTTTAACCTTTTTTATTTGTGGTTGCAGATGGATTTGACAACTATTTCACACTAATGATATTGTACGGTGGTATCTTCACCAAGCCCCCAACAAGAAGATACATAGACAGTTTTGTATCATATTATGCCTTTGTTTACATAGACCTATTTTCAGTACATTACATTGATGTAATGGTTTATGAGTTAGGATACCAAAAAGAGCAGACCTTGTACTGCTATTATTGTATCCATTATCACCTATTAGATCATGGCTTAATGCCTTTAAGGAATGACCAAGATGTGCATAAAATTGTGACATAAATCCCTAAACATATACAAATAAGTGTGTACATTGAAGCCACACAGACAAGGGTATTTACTTATTTTAAGTTTCCTTCAAAACTCATGATCAAGGATTTGAAACCTGATAATGTTTCACCATGAATCAATAAAAGGATACTAGGTAAGATAGAAGCATGTTCATGTAGTAGGCATATTGATTTGAATGAACCGGTACCTGGTAAAATTGATCAATCACATGTAAATGATTTGAATGAAGACATAGTTTCTTAAAATCTATTATACCATATCAAATGTCATAGGTTAGCCAACAAAGTCAGGTGACACAAGTTGAGCAAGGTGCAAAAGATGACACAATCCCAACTCCCAAGTTATCATGTTGATTCTAACTTCCAAAATGTAGAATGTCCAATCTTTCAAGATGGTGGTGGAATCCAAGGAGGAGGAGATCATGATACTAACACATTTTAAATGATTACTCAATATTGGGTGAGTATGATCTTGAGTTTAATGTTGAAGATGTAGTAGGAGCTTAATATGGAGTAGTTGATGAATAGAGTGATGATGATAGTGATCAAAATAATGGAGAGGATTCATGTGAGGATGATGATGAGGAGGACTTCAAAGTAGATCACCCAAGCCTATATTATTATGTAGATTTGGATATGAGTGGATTTCATAGTGTTGTGGTGTTGATAAACATGGGGTACTCGGAGATCGGACAACAAAGGCAATTAATGACATTATTGATGAAGAACTTAAAGTTATAGACTTTGATGGGTATGAGTTTGCAGGTTTTTAAGAAGATAAGAGGAAAATGATGCTTAAAGAATTAAGTTGGTCAAGAAAATGCTCATATAGGGAGGTTCACATGAAGGCATTTGGAGTGGGGCAGACCTTTAAGTGAAAGGAAGATGTTAAAAACTTTATCACATTACATGGGCCCTCTGTCTAGCAAAACATGACAAAATTAAGAATACGGGTCAAATATGGTAGGTCAATCTGGTCAGCATAGTGGTAGGCCCTCTACAAGAAGTAAAGTGGAGTGTTAAGAGAAAAGTGAAATCGATAGACAAAAGGGTATTGTCCTTGGGTTGTGCAGATCTCGAGGCCTAGTGATAACGAATACTGGATTATGAAAACAATCAATGTTGACCATGAATGCTTGCTAGCAAGGTCAGTTAAAACTTATACTTCTAAATTATTGGCCAAAAACATCCTTCAACAAATTCAAGGCAACCCCAGGATTCCAATGAAAGCCTACATGAAGAGTTGTCAAATAAATTTTAGCTGGGTGTGTCAAAGCAGAAGGTGGTTAGTGAAAAGTCGATGGTTAAACTTTTAATAAGTAGGGACTATCAACTGTAGTATGGGTTACTGAGGGATTATGTGTTAGAGCTTTAAAACAGTAATCCGGGTACCGCTATTAGGATAAATGTGAACCCTGAACCAAAATCTGTCTGCTACCTCTAGTACTTTTAGAAGGATCTATGTGTTGTCTTAGTGTATTGAAGTTGGGGTTCCAAGCTGGGTTAAGGGATTTCCAAGGAGTGAATGGTACATTTATGTATGACCCATATCATGGGCAAGTATTGATTGTCGTATGCCTTTATTTAAACAATGGTATATATATTGTAGCTCATGTCAAGGGCTTCTCACTCCCATAACCACGTAACTTATTGAGGACATTAAGAGGATGAATCGCAGTATATAGCTGCCTACAAGGGGGCAAGGAAGTATCAAGTGAATCTCCATGGCAATATCAAATTGTAGTAAAACCTAAATGAAAGGACATGCAGTTGTAGAACTTAGGAGATTACAGATTTTCCATGTAAACATGAAGTTTGTGCTATTTGGGATATGATTAAGAATGGAGAGGATACGCTTGATGCTGAATAGTGGGTCCATCATTGTAATAGGGTGTCAACATGATGAGTGTCCTTTTTCCTTGAATCCACTTATGTATCACAAACAGGTATGTATATTTCATACAAAATTGATGTCATAAGTTACATGTTTCCATTAAGTTACCAAAATTAACATGTTTTTATATACACATGTAGGAAGACAAAAAAGAAGAATAGGAAAATGGGTGTTGATGAGCCCAGCAGTCAATCTACCAAGTTAAGTAGGAAGTACCTCACAGTAACATGCATAAAATGTCATATCAAGGGTCATAGTTCTAAGACGTGCAAAGGCATGGGGCATTGGTGAATTATCACATGTTGGAGAAAAGGGGAAGAGTAAGGGAAAAGAGAAGGTGGCTGGAGGTTTTGCTAAGCAGGGGTGTTGGGAATTGTTTGGTTTGTTGTTTAAGTTTATTTGAAAAAAAACATTGTTTATTATTTGAAACTTAGTTGAATGCTTAGTGTTTAAGGTTCTCTTGGGTAAAACAGTGCTATTTATGGGTTTCCAAAACTATTGACTGACACATGTAACGTTCGTCCAAAACAATGGGCTATTTTGCTTCTATATGTATTTGGATTGCAATTGTACTAGCTTTTGGTTACTTAGTTATGCGGCAATTGTATAAATACTTATTTTGTAACAATTGTTTATTTATGTACTCTGCAATTTAGGTATCAAACATATGGAATTGCAAAATAAAAACGTATTTGGTCAAACAACCGAGAAAATGACAATAACCATTGCATTCACTAGAATTCATACAACGTACATCTTAACATTTTACATACAATAAGATTACCCTCAAACAGCTATTCATACCCACCCATAAAACAAATGCTTAAACATGTTACATTAACATACTAAAATCCCCTTTCTGTTGCCCGAAAAAACCATTTGCAATCCAATTCTGAAAATTAAAACATTACTGAAGGCAATGGTAACTCAAAAGGAAAACCCAATAACATATTAAGTTCAACTTCATTTTCCATTACTTTTGCACCTGCAATTTTGAGCCTTTCTTCCAGCCTGTTTATTGCTCTAAGCAAACTTGGAATCACAATAACAACCCTAGGGCACATCGGAGGGTCTACCCACCCTAGGAACCCACATTTCCTATCAACCTTGAACATCTCCAAAGTTTCCTACCTGGATTAAGATCGGTCCATGGTGTCATATTGATTGATGGACTTCCACATTCGTGGATTACCGTTGCTTGATTTGCTTGGAGCTTGAATGCAGCATCGTCCAGGTAGAAGAGAGAAGAAAATGTTTGAAAGGGTTGGAAGTTACCTACTTATAAGTAATGATAAAATTGAAAATACCCTTTTGCTTTCACCTGTTATGCATGTGCTATCACTTAACGACCAAAAATCGACAAGAGTAAGCCAGATGGACGATCTATAAAAAGTTTTCAAACTATAGTGACTGTTATTAAGAAAAAAAAAAGTTAGAGACGAAACTTAATATATTGTGAAACCACCGAGACCATTTATGAAGATTTGTTTTTTTAAATTAAAAAATGGTTCATAAGTTTAAGAGTAAATTACAATAATTATCTATGTGGTTTGCATGAAATTGCAATAATCGACCAACTTTTTAAAAAACCTCGAAAATGGTCCAAATGTTTCGATTTACTTTCAATAATGGTCCAAAAATAAGTAAAAAAAAGTAAAAAGACCAATTTACCCTTTTTAATTTATTTTTCATTTTTATTTTAATGTTTTATTTATTTTAGTAATTAAAAAAAAAAGAAAAATACCCCACCACACCCCACCCCCACCTCCTGCATCTCTCTCTCTCTCTCTCTATCTCTCTCTCTCTCTTCTTTTCTGGTTAATCAAGAACAGAACACCCCCATCTCCACCATTTTTTCCGGCGAAGAGGTTAATCAAGAACAGAACACCCCCATCTCCACCATTTTTTCCGGCGAAGAGGTTAATCAAGAACAGAACACCCCCATCTCCACCATTTTTTCCAGCGAAGAGCTCTGCGATGAAATGGGTTTTGAATCAATTAAAAAATAATAATAATAAAACAACCCATCTCTCTCTCTCTCTTCTTTTCTTTTTCTGGTTAATCAAGAACACAACACCCCCATCTCCACCATTTTTTCCGGCGTGTAAGAAAACCTGCAACTACAAACCGATGGTGCCTTAAGTTCCATTCTACCTTCTGTTGGTTTTTCACAGACCTGCAACTTTGATTGGCAATGAAATAGCAAACGAAAAACAGAGTATGCAAACGAAAAAGAGAGTATGCAAGCTTAAAGCTTTGAACTTTATTCAGTGAATTGAAATGGAGGTGATAACCTCAACGTACAGAAATGCAACATATTTAAAGACTAAAAAACATGTGAATAAACAGCAACTAACTCCACTAGGCTTGGGACTCGGTACTATAGCCCACATAGCTTTTACTTATTCGATGAACAAAGCTTAAATGTCGATCCAGTTACAGTACCTGCACTACTTCCACCTAACAGGTCTACTCTGAATCGAGGGATAATAAAAGATGATCTTTGTATTGAAGTTCCTCAAATACCCAGAAAACTTACTGAAACTGGATGGCATGGTGGGGCCAGCACGCAGCCCAGTTCCATTTCAGCTTCAAGTCGCATGCGTGATATGTTACAACCTCGTAGTGCCTATGTAAGATTATTAAATTTTATATCACTTTTCAGTTGAATAGCTCTTAAACCCACCTCCACCCACGGATGGTATGTTTGTAAACCCGCCTCCACCCATTGCTCATTCGTCTTCTTCTTTTGTCTTCTGCTAGCTCCTCCTCCGAGACGGAGATGAAGACCGATCCTCCCGGAAAAGAACCACAGAAACCAACCACTGATTATCTGCTTTCACTGTTCCTCTATCTTTATTCTCTCTTTCTCTCTTCGTATCGTATAAGAGGAGTTTAGTAGGGGAAACGACACCTCGTGTTGCGATGGTAGTAGCAATTTACGGTGGTGACTCGATAGATGAAGAAGGTGAGAGAAACGCTGGAGTGATATCTGAAAGTGATTGAGAGCGAAATCCGGCGGTGGTAGTAGTAGATTGAAGAAGAAGGGAGGTGTAGAAGGAGAGTGGCAGCTGAGAAGGAGAGTGGCGGCTGATTGAGAGCGAAATCCGGCGGTGGTAGTAGTAGATTGAAGAAGAAGGAGGTGTAGAAGGAGAGTGGTGGCTGAGAAGGAGGATGAGGGAAATAGAGAAAGGAGGCGATGGTAGTAGCAGTTTACACGCACCAAGAGAGAGACGAGCGGAGAGAGAGTTGTTGGGGGGGGGGAGGTGGGGTGGGGTTGGAATTGTTTTTTTTTAATTCATTTAATAATTATACAATTAAATAAAAATGAAAAAGAAATTTAAAAGGGTAAAATTGTCTTTTAACTTGACCTTTGGACCATTATTGAAGTAAATCGAAACATTTGGACCATTTTTGAGGTTTTTTAAAAAGTTGGTCGATTATTACAATTTCATGCAAACCACATGGACCATTATTGTAAGGGAAAATGACTTATAAGGGTAATTATGTTTTAAAACTGTTCAAAAAACACCATCCAAGTTTGGTCTGTTCAAAAAACACCATCCAAGTAAGGCCTTTGTACAAAAAACACCATCCAAGTACGGCCTTTGTACAAAAAACACCATCGAATTACATGTTTTGTTCAAATTTTACCCGATGGTAACCGGCTCTTGCAGGTTAAATGATGACTTGGCCTAATACTTGGTGACCGGCCAAGTCATCATTTAACATGCAAGAGCCGGTTACCATCGGGTAAAATTTGAACAAAACATGTAGTTCGATGGTGTTTTTTGTACAAAGACCTTACTTGGATGGTATTTTTTGTACAAATGCCTTACTTGGATGGTGTTTTTTGAACAGACCAAACTTAGATGATATTTTTTGAACAGTTTTGAAACATAATTACCCTTATAAGTCATTTTCCCTTATTGTAATTTACTCTAAGTTTAAATAAAGGAGACGAACAACTCCGGTCGGTCTTACGGGTTAAAACTGTATTTTATATACACTTTAATATGGTTGCCGCTGGCTATAAAATTCGAGTTCGAAATTGGGTTAAAAAAACAAAATCCATAACTTCAGGGGTCATTTTTGAAAACCATCTTGATCGACTATAATTGCTCAATACACGCTTAAAACGGATTGTTCATCATCTTTTTTCGCGATCTACAAAATTCAGAAGTCGAAAATTTCAATTAAACTGATCAAAGTGTTACGATTCTTTAGATGGGTTTGAAGGTCAGAGCAGTAAACTGATGTCATTGTTTTGGAGTGTCATCCGTCAACTAGCAGAAATTGAAGCCATGGTAATAACTTATCCCTTTTCTCTCGTTTTTTCGTCGATTCCAATCCGTAATCCAATTAACTGTATAAAACATATAATCGAATCCATTCACTGATATAGTTGTTTAATTTGAATGAGTGTTTTAATTTCAGGGCTTCCCCAATTAATTTTGGAATTTATACTTATTAGGGTTTGGTTGAGGTTAATGGTTAGGATTCGATTTTTTTTGTTCTTTTTGAATAAAACTGACACTCTACTTAAGCATACAGCGATATGGGTACGTAAAAGGTTAATTAGTACTTGTACCTGATGCAGTGAAAGTTGTACACTGCCAGGGATTTGTAAGTTTCGACTCCTGGAAACGGGTCTAGCCTTGTAAATGTGTTTGAAGTTATGCGAATCGATGTGGATACATTATCCAGACTCTTTGTTTTCTTTTTGGTTCCAAACATGACCAAGAACTGAATACAAACTTTGTTTTCTTTTTGAAAATCGTAAACCTATCCGATATTGTTTTCAAGATTGAAAAAGCTAGTAATAGACAAAATAACTAGTTCAACTTATTGTATGTACTATGTAGGCTACTTCAAAGAAGGTAATAACAAGGGACGACTGGGAGAAAAAGCTTAATGATGTTAAAATTCAAAAAGAAGACATGAACAAATTGGTTATGAATTTTCTTGTCACTGAAGGATATGTTGATGCAGCAGAAAAGTTCCGAAAAGAATCTGGCACGGAACGTATCCTTTTCATCTCTTTCATAATTCTGTTTCAAATTTTAAAGCATCAATTTGAATCATTTTCTTTTCTTTTATATATATGAATCTCCTTAATAAATAAATAGCAGATATAGACCTTGCAACAATAACAGATCGTATGGCTGTTAAGAAAGCAGTTCAGTCAGGAAACGTTGAAGATGCAATTGAAAAAGTTAATGATTTGAACCCTGAGGTTAGTATTCTACTTTTATGTACTTTTTATTTATAAAAATATTAAACTGACAAATAACTTTATGCAGATTTTAGATACAAATCCCCAGCTATTTTTCCATCTGCAACAACAAAGGTTGATAGAATTGATTAGAAATGGAAAGGTTGAAGAGGCTCTTGAATTTGCACAAGAAGAACTTGCTCCAAGAGGGGAGGAAAATGTACCTTCTGATCTTTTTATACTAATATTCAAATGCCCAAAATGCCCTTTGTCTGATAAACTTCCCTCCATTGATTGCAGCAAAGCTTTCTAGAGGAGTTGGAGAGAACGGTTGCACTACTGGCTTTTGAAGATGTGAAGAATAGCCCTGTTGGGGACCTTTTAGACATTTCACAACGTCTAAAAACTGCAAGTGAGGTCAATGCAGCAATCCTTACAAGTCAAAGTCATGAAAAAGGTTAGTGGTTGTCAATATATCAACTCTAAATCTCTTTTTTTGTAACATCCCTCTTTTATCTCTTCCTATGACTAAAAAATCCACCGAATTATGGCAATGTCATGTAAATACATAGCAAATTTCAGTGCTATAATTGGGTAGATTTTCTTAAAGGAAAGAAATTAAAAGTACAATGCTGTAATAGAAAGAAATGAAAGTAGAATGTTATAGTACACAAATAATTGAACTTATGTTGCTATTTTCTGCATTTAGCCCTTAAAATAGTGATCTAGTTTTTAAATAAAGAAAATTTAGGGGGTTGTAACTGTAAGCACTTGAGTATACTTTGAGTGAGGCTTTTGAACTGTTATTTTAAATAAATTATAGTTTTACCCATTTAGCTTTTTTTTTTCAATAAAATATATCTCAAATTGACCTTTTTTTATAAATGGATTGAAATTGCCACCTCTAAGAGATACTAATATTTAATTGTGATGTGAAGCATTGGATGTTTGAATCTAAAAACTTCAAATAAATTCCAAAATCGACATTTTTGTAAAAAACAATTAGAGACAAGTCTGTAAGGACATAATCGTAAATTTGAAGTGGTGTCAACCTTGTTAAACCTGTTTTTTAATTGAGTTTGTAAGGACATACTCGTAAATTTGAAGTTCCCATCAACACCTTTTTTAGTTTTATAAAGAGTTAATGTACTAAACACGATTACAATAAGTATACGATCAAAATAATAATCAAAATTTATAGTAATGCAGTTTAGGTGACTTTCAACATAATTCATTTCTAAAACTTTTATAAATCATTCTCATTTGACCTTTCATTTCTAGCATTTTCAAAATGAAATGCCCATAAATACCATCTTTGGTTTATATGAATCCTTGGATTTGTTTTAGCATTAATGTTGATGGAGAATTATTTAACATTACAGACCCGAAGCTGCCAAGTTTATTAAGAATGCTTTTATGGGCTCAAAATCAGCTTGATGAAAAGGCAGCTTATCCACGAATCACGGATCTTTTCACAGCCACACTTGAAGACCCTTCTGTTTGACCATTTGTTACAGAAAGCAAGCGCAAGTGCGTGTTTGATTTGAAAATGTTTTCATCATGTGTTGTGACATTGAAAATCTTTTAGTTGTAAAGACAGTTGTTAGTAGCCTGTGATCTCTTGTAAAATGAAGAGTTTCAGTATGATTGAATGTCAACAAATCGTTTTTTTTTTTTTTTTTTGGTATCTTCTAAAACACTGGATTTTTGGACAAAGAGTAGGGTTCAATGAAAAAACATAGCCTAGTAAGAAAAAAAGAAAAATTTAAGGTACAAATGTCTTGAGGTGAAAAAGATTAGAAGTATAATGTTGCAACAGGAACAAATGAAAGTGGGATGATATAATACTGAAATGAGTTATAACGTGCTAGTTGTTTTTTTGTATTTAGCCGATTCTTATGCATTTGCATTCTCATTATTTGTCCAAAAATTGTTTGTAATTACTAATTACGAAAGAGTGGTTTTTAGTTTTTAGCATTTTATGGGAGAACAAAATCTTTCTAACTCTTTGACATTTAGTTCGAATATATTTTCTAATGTGTTTTTTTTACGTTTTGTTCATTTACATTATTTAACGTTGTAATTTACTGCTTTTCTGATTTTTGAAGTTTTGTTTGGATACATTTTTATACATTTTGTTTCTTTATATTAGGGCTAATAACATAAAAACCACTGTAGTTTGGCCAAAATTCGGTTTAAGCACTATATTTTTTTTTTGTTCTAAAAAAACCACTCATACTTTCAAAAAGAAATCGTAAAAACCACTCATATTTTCAAAAAAGATATATTGCGATCACTATAACAAATAAAAGTCAAGATTTTATGCCGCCAACTCGGAACACTTTTTACTCCCGTCGCATTCAAATTTTAGTGGATTCACTTGGACATCCTATGCATTTAGAACGTGGCCGAAAAGCTGCACTTACGAAGACCAAAATGACATGTAGAAAACTTTATGTATCATTTTCACTGCAATGAAGTTCCAATATTTACTTCAAATGTCGATATGAAATTTTTCACATAATATTTCGATGAAAATAATCGTTAAGAGTTATAAAATAAAATGAACAGTGGTCAATATAGAATTTTTTGAAAGTATGAATGGTTTTTATGGAACAAAAAAAATATAGTGGTTAAACCAGAATTTTGAGCAAATTACAGTGGTTTTTATGTTATTAACCCTTTATATTATTAAATATTGTAATATACCATTGTTCTAATTATTTTAATCAAGTTTTTTTTCATAAATGAAGATAATAAATACAATATTAATTAGTTAAATATTTATAAATCATCTAATACAATGCTTTCAGTGCTACAATTAGAGTGGAAATTATTCATATACATTTCTACCTGGTTTCATTGTATTAACTTATGAGAAGCATTAGGCTAAGGGGTGTGGGAGACGGAGAGAACGCGAGGAGCTGGAGAGAGAGAAAGAGATTAGCCAATGAGAAGGGAAGAAGTGGAAGAGAAGACGTTCTAGGAACGTCTTCAGGAGTATACGTGAGGATGCGTAAGAAGGAGCACGCATGAGAACGGAAGAGGGGGCGATGTTTGGTTGCGTTCTAGGCGCCACCTCATCCAAGACGCGGGTGTGCGTCCGGCACACCCCTCAGCCTTATAAACATTTTTTTTTCCAGTTTTTTCTTTATGACTGTGTTATTCACAATGGCACTATCCATCCACAAAGATCACCATAATAAGCACTATCCATCCACAAGATCACCATAATAATGTTGGAAAATAAAGAAAGATAAAGATGAACTATGTATAAACGATATGTTGCCTACATTTTTATTAGATGCATTTGTAGTCCTTTAAATAGACAAATACAATTAAGGGTTCCTAGAAATGGTAGAAATTCACTGCCTAAAAAAATCTCAACTACTTGACTGCGACTTGGACCACTTCTAGTAGACTTATTCAAAGATAAAAACGTGAGAACTAAAAACACAAGAAATATAAGAACAACACTTTCAACAAATAACTAATGGAAACCACACTTAAACTTGTTTTAGTCTTTTTTTTGTGGGAAAATGACTTAGGAGGGTAACAAAGTTTCAAAATTATATAAAAAACATCATTTAACTTTGTTTAGTACAAAAATACCAACAAATTATAGCATTTGTACACATATAACCATCAAAGTTATCATCTTGTAAATAAAACCACATTTACATCATTGACTATAGTAGGTTTTAGTCTAAATTTACCCGGTCAATAATTTATAATTAAGAAAAATGACTTAGGAATGTAACAAAGTTTTAAAATCATACAAAAACACCATTCAACCTTGTTTAACACAAAAATACCAACAAACTATAACATTCGTACACACATGGCCATTAAAATTATCATTTTTTTCTTCGAAAAACATATTTACATCCTATTGGAATAACATTCTTATGTCTCAAAAACGGATCACCAAAATTATTTTTTGGTATAACTTCATCCTCATCTTCATGATTTATATCCGAAATGACTAAGTCTACATCATCATCATAAACTATCACTATTTGTGCCTCCATCTTCATCTTTTTATTCCTCAATCCAGACTAATCAATGTACACATAAATTATTGCATCATTACCATAGCCAGTATCAAGAAACCTTTCATAATCATTATAATCTCTGGCTTCTCTCAAACCATCTTTGAGGGACCGATTTCCAACACAGCAATAGACATCATCACACTTATCCCTAACCAATTTCTCAATATAATTGATGAAATCCTTGAAACCCATGCTTCTGAAATCTACTCCAGTAACAAATGTTTTGAAGGAGCTCAAGTATACTATACGCATAGGGGCAAAAGCCCCTTCGTGGTAAACATCCATGGTGATGAACTCTTCATTTGACATACCGGCCATTCTCATGGTGTTTGATTTGAACATGAAAACCCTTAAGAAAAACCCTAATTTCAGGTGCAAGTTTCCTGATTGGGGTAAGACATCATTACACTTATCCCTAACCAATTTCTCAATATAATTGATGAAGCTTGAAACCCATGCTTCTAAAATCTACTCCAGTAACAAATGTTTTGAAGGAGCTGAAGTATACTATACGCATAGAGGCAAAAGCCCCTTCGTGGTAAACATCCATGGTGACAAACTCTTCATTTGACGTACCAGCCATTCTCGTGGTGTTTGATTTGAACATGAAAACCCTTAAGAAAAACCCTAATTTCAGGTGCAAGTGTCCTGATTGGGGTAAGTAAGTGCTGACTTTAAGAATAAGATTTAGAGTTCGGAAGTAGCTAAGGTAGCACGCTCTACGGATTAAGTGGGATACTTGTAACAAATTGTAGTTGGTGACTTGTCCAAGTGGGAGACTATTGGAATAGTATCCAAGGTCATAACTAAAATGATAAGGACTTTCCATTAATAGGAGGGTCCTTTTTGGGTTGCCCTCAGTAGTCCAAATGGTAATAGGTTAACTAAGAGAGAGAAATAAATAGTTTATTAATTTGTCATGTGATGATAAATTAATTAGAAACTAGTTTGGAATTAATTTCAATTAATTAGAAATAATTTAAATCAATTTGAGATTAATTAAAAGTGCAGGGACTAAATATTAATTGTTCGATAGTTAGACAATGAATAATATTTAAACATGGAGGATATGGAACGAAATTTGAAGGATAAACCTTCATAATTTCGTTCACCATGATGGGATAAAGAAGGATAAGATTTAAATTAAACATAAGTTGGATTATTTAATCAATTATCTTTATCCTGTTTAAATTCAAATTAGGTTTATCTCTAAGCATCCTTGCAAACTATAAATACCCCTCCATGGGCATCATAAGTCTGTGCCACTTTTCCAAAGCTCCATATTATGTAATTTTCTCTTCTTTCTAAAGCAGAATCGACAATTTCTCTCTAGGGTTTTATATCGAGCTTTCTTAATTAACAAATTAATATAGTAATTTTGACTTATTGGGTGTGAACCATTAGATGTATTCTCTTTTGGGTACTGCATTCCTTATCTTGGGATTTAATCTACACAAGGGTTCCTCAAGCAAATTGGTTTTTGCTAAAGGTTGGTATTCTTAAACCTTTTTGTAGTTGTAAATTAGCATTAAGTAGCTTCCTTGTAGGTTTTTACTAATTGTTACTAGCCTTAGAAATTTTTGTATGTTTCCGCTGTAATGTTTGAATTTTCTAGGGTATAGAAAACCTGCCAGTATCTTCTAATCTTCTTGAGATCGTCAAGGACTTGAATCAGGGCTTTAAAAAGGAAAAGATAATAGGTTATTACCCTTCTAAATAATTTTATTTCTATAATCATAGTATCCAACCTTTGCTGGATAAAATTTAGAGTAAATTACATAATTGTGTTTGACACGAATTTGCACTCTAGTCCATGTTTTGATTTTTCACTTACAGGTCTTGTGGTTACATTTTTGCTACACTGACGGTCCCTCTTAGGGTTACCGTCTATTTTTTCCCGTTAAATGGAGGTAAAATGACGAAAATTCCATGAGGGACCAAAATTATATTTTTGTAATTTCTGAAAGTTTCTTCTCTTTCCCTGTTTCCTGCCCATCGACGTTATTACCATCCCAGAGCACCAGTCAACCACGACTTCTCTGAGCCAATCAACTCGCCTGAGACAACACCTCCGCTTCACGCCGACTTCTCTCCTCTTCCTCCACCAACAACTCGAACCACCTCCAAGTCGTGTACATCTTCAAAGCTCCGATCCATGTGTATAATCGTTGGTCTGATGATGTTTAGGGTTAAACAAATAATCGTTGGTCTGACGATGTTTAGGTTCAATTTTGTGAAATCTCCACGCCGTCTCCGCCTGCCGGAATAGGGGAACCATTAAGGGGAGGGGCGGTTTTAGATCCGTAATTTTGATGGAAGGGTTGTGCCTAGGTATGAACGTTTGGTTTAACTACAACTGAGGTTAATTTTTTTTACAAAAGTCCTTGAATTGATGTGAAATCACTGGTACGTTTGGTTTTGAAAGATTCTTTTTGTTTAATTTACTACCGTTTGTTTGTAATTTGCTCTTCTATTTCTTGGTTTTGAATTTCATCATCGCATCAATTAGATTTCATTCTGATTCGGAATTGGTATATGAACTGATAGTTGGATTCTTGTTGTCGTGTGTTAATGATTTTGGTTAAAATTCGTTTTAAGGTTTTTCGGTTGAGTCTTACGATTTTAAGGTTATTCTTCGATTGTTTATTCATCATCGATTTCGACAATTTTAAGCAAATTGATGCGACATTGAAGATTGTCATGATGATTCAGTTGAACATTGTTACCCGCTCCGATACTCTGATCTCCTCCATTTTCAATTTTGCAGCCGAAGAAGGTGAATAACGTCAAGATCACACAATGTATAAACACGATTTAACCAAACAACTCTTTGATTAACAATCGGGAAATATCACTCAAAAACCCGATTCACAGTTTGTACATATCTCTGTGCCTTAGTTCTAACAACGCTAAACAACTAAATATATATCCATCTAGGAACATATTACGCTCCTAGACATCATGACAAACACTACCATTTGTTTCCCACTTATTTGTGTGGTCCCCGTGACTTAGGATTCCAACAATCACCCCCGAATCTATAAGTCCTTCTAGAGAGTCTTTGTGATTTTTTTTCGGGTTTCAAATGTATTGGGCTTGGATTTGCATGAAATGGACCAAGGCCCACTGGCCGACCCGGATCCGCCCGACCCAAAACCACCGACCCGGTTTGATTAAAATTAGGTATCGGTTGATTTTTTTTTCATTCCTGCCTACGATCTCCCTTCTGGTTTGTCTCTCTGAATCCCACTCGCGATCCCGTTGTCTTCTCCGTCTCGCCGCCTTAATAGAAGCTCCGGCAGCGTCGTCGGCGGTTGTTGCCGCCGTTTTGTTCTCCTTCCAACAGTCGGGTGTTGCTATTGCTGCTTCTTTCCGGTCGAGTCTGTCCCTCACGAACTCTTTCTCGATCTGGTTAAAATCGTAACCCATAGAAATCTCACAACCCATAGAGATCTCAGTCACGATCCCAAGTCTCTCTCTCGTATCTTCGCATCCGAATCTCTCGATCCCTCTCTCTCTTGCTTTCTTCTTTCCCGACGATCCTGCCGAACCAGAACCGCCTCCACCTTTTGAGCCGCCGGTGCCTTCGTTCGAGCCACCATTGGATCCACCGCCGCCGCCACTGGATCGGGTGAACAGCACCCGCTGCTGCCCTCCATCTTTCCTTTCTGATTTCTTCGTTCTTTTTGCTGCACCGATTGAAAACGCGAACCAGACCCCCCTTTGTGATCCGTAAGCTCCAGTCGAACCACCGCCGCCACTGGATCTGCTTCTTTCGATTTCGGAGTTCCTCACGCCGCCTCCGTCTTCTCGATTCAATCCGCAGCCACCACATGAGACAACCGATCGGACAAGTATGGCATCGCTCCACCGCCCTTCGGTTTTCGATCCGCCACCGCCACCGGTCGATTGAGTGAGCAACACTCGCTGCTGCTCGTTTCTTCCAACTCCTCCATCCGACATGATGAAAGGTATGATTTCACAGCCTTCTGATCTTAGCTCTGATACCAATTCAAGATCACACAATGTATAAACACGATTTAACCAAACAACTCTTTGATTAACAATCGGAAAATATCATTCAAAAACCCGATTCACAGTTTGTACATATCTCTGTGCCTTAGTTCTAACAACGCTAAACAACTAAATATATATTCATCTAGGAACATATCACGCTCCTAGACATCATGACAAACACTACCATTTGTTTCCCACTTATTTGTGTGGTCCCCGTGACTTAGGATTCCAACATAACGCAAGTGCAGAAAGAATGCCATGAGAGATGGAAGTCTCTCATGTGGGGTTGTGCTACGGAGAAGACCTTCATCTTTGTGGCTTTGTTTTCTGAATCCACATGCAGAGCGAAGGTTGGCCGGGGAGAGGTGGCGAAAGAGATAGAGAGGAAAGGATTTACGATTGAGAGAGTGAGAGAGGGCAGAGATGAGTGAGAAATATTATTTTAAAAACAAAATAAAAATATGGCTATTTTCGTCATTTTACCTCTCTTTAACAGAAATAACTTGACGGTAACCCATTCAGGGACCTGGAGTGTAAAGAAATGGTAACCATAAGGACCACTGAAGTGAAATTTCAAAACTTAGAGCCAGAATGTAATATCATGACAAACACAGGGACCAATTGTGTAATTTACTCTAAAATTTATAAAGTTTGAACCTACGGTTAATCGGTTATACACGTTTTAGTACTTCGCTTCTGGCACTTTAAACGTGCAGGCCATCAATAAGCAAAAACATTTTAAGAAAGTTAGCAGAATGTTACTCCTTACTTAATGATAAGTACAATTTTAAGGGTCTTGTTTTAAACCTTGTTTAAAGTCCCCAAATACAATGACATGTCCTTCCATATTCTCTCTCTATGTGGTAAGCATGTTATTTGATTTCAACCTAGACCTTCTTTCTTTTTCACTTAATAAATTGGGATAATCACAAACGTTACAGCATTATTGAAAATATCTAGTAAGCAAAATTCAAATATGTGATGTGTAGATGTACTATAAAACCGATTATTATGACCATAAAACACATAAAAGGTTGCTTAAAACAGATTTTAGGATTAAATATAAAGTTACATACCTATATTAAACAATATTTAAATATTGTAACCCAAATTTTATGTGAAATTATAGTGATGTTATAAACTTATAATGGTAGTAAGAACTCGATCAAAAGATAGAACCAAGGACCTTTTGTACTAGCATAGTTCAACTAAACTACTGTAAGTGAAAATTGGAGAGGAAGAAAATGCAAATAACTATAAGTTAAGGGTGTATATAGCAAAGAGCTAAAATTCCATTTCTATCCATGCAAAAAGTTGTTCCCTCTTCCGTTTCTCAGTACACCGAACCGGGCCGAAGTGGTTCGGGACATTGACCCAAAACCTACGTTGATAAGCCTAAAGAAAAAAACTAAAAAACATATAAAATGTAAATATCACTAGAAATTTCCGACCCGAATAACCTAACCCAAGTACTGCACGAAGAATGTGACTCGAAGTAATACCGAAAACGACACTAGAAAGATCCGACCCAAATAACATAGACCCAAGCAGATGGAGTAGTACTTGAAGGATGTGATTCTTGTTGTTGCATTGGCAGGGCTACTTTGGTAATTTTGTGATGCTCTACCACATTATGATGGTGATGATGATCATGGTTACCATCATCAAAGTTCAGAGCATAGCTTGAAGGATCATATTGAAAATTGAATTGTCTCCTGGAACCTCCATAAAAAGCCACAAAAAATGTGTGTTTCTTAACTGCTTTTTTCATGGCAGCTCTCATTCTCCAAAACAAGCTTCTACATTGCTTCTTCGAGCATGAGTTCATCCAAACCAATCTCGCAATAACTCCCATTTCTTGAATGAAGAAGCAAAAACGAAGCTTTTTTGGTTTTGATCACTACCCACTTCAAGAAAATTGAATTCTGTAATAATAAAAATATATAAATTTAGAAAGAATCTGGTCATTACCCACTTCAAGAATTTTCAACTTTTAGCAGAAAACAAAGAGATGGTGGTTTGCTAGAAGACACACTTTAAGAAACTTCAAATTTAGCACATACCTAAGAGAGTTTGTTTTTGGTAGAAGACCCACTTCAGAAACTTGAACTCTTGAAGTCTAGAGAGAGAAAGCGGTTGCTTGAATGCCCACTTCAAGAAACTTGAAAATTTAGCAGAAAAACAAAGAGGGGGCTATAAATTTGTGTTGTAGAATACCCGTGTCAAGAATCTTTAAAAGTTGCATAGACATTCAAGATTCTGTAGCATCCACAAGTTTTGCACAAGATCGCTATACTTGATTACCAACTTCAAGAACCCACAAAATTTTGCAAAAAAAACAAAGATAAAATGAGATAAAATTAGTGTAGTAAGATACCCATTTCAAGAATCTTTTAAAGTTGCGTCAAGATTCAAGCTTCTATAATTCCCACATCCAATTTTACACATAGGTAAAAAGATCACTATGCTTGAATGCCCACTTCAAGACTCCACGAATTTTACGAAAAAGTGTCAAAGAAAAAAGAGATAGATTAGCGATGTAGAATAACCTTTTCAAGAATCTTTAAAAATTACTTAGAGATTCAAGATTCTATAGTTCCACTTGGTGAAGTTTGAGAGTTTAATATAGAAAACAAAGCAGGGGTTAAGATCTTTTGTACAAAGGTTGGATTGGGGTTTGGTCAGTACAATCATATAAAGCAAAAAAGAAATCAATACTTTTTCGATTTTTATTTTCAGAAAAGTGTTTTTAGGTGTTTTATAAGGAAGCTATCCCACTTTGAGCTACAGTGTATTTGACACTTTTCCTTCAAAAGCGAAGACTGTTTTTAAAGTACTTTTATACTTCAACCGTTCAACGTATGTAATAGTAATATCTTTTAAATAGATTGTCATATACGATGTACTCTTTCATGATCTAATTACGGTGCTTTTTTGTTCATTTCTAAAGAAATAATTTATTTCGTTATCACTGAAATCTAAAATATATTTCTATTTTGTAAAATAACAAAAATACAATGTCTACTAGTAAAAGGAATTAAAACAGTGATAAAAACTGTTGCAAATCCTTTCAAGGTGTGTTAAGCGGAGTGGTTGCCTATGAAATCATTGGCATCGGCTGCCACGTAGGCACCTCGTAGGATGCATACGAAAATACATTTTGATGCCTACAATGAAGGGTGGATACCACCAACATTTTTATTATTTTTAGATTTAATATTAAATTAAATAAAGAGAGAGATAGAGAGAATAAATGAAGAGAGAGAGAGAAGAGAGAGGGAAAAGTCATCGATATTCCTATAAATTTAAAGAGTTTCTCATGAACCCAGGTACATCAGAAATGTTTAAAATGATCACAAAGTGTAATTATATGTAATATTTGAATTTTACAAAAATTCAAAAATTAAGAATTTTTCATGTATCGGGGTACACGACAAATTGTTAAAAATAACAGAAAAAATATCATTAAAAAATTCAAAATTTAAGGAGTTTCTCATGAAACCAGGTACACCAGAAATGTTTAAAATAAAAAAATTCAAAAATTACCAATAATTACACTTTGTGATCATTTTAAACATTTCTGATGTAATTCGGTTCATGAGAAACTCCTTAAATTTTAAATTTTTTTAATGATATTTTTTATATTATTTTAAACAATTTGTCGTGTATCCCGGTACATGAAAAATTCTTAATTTTTGAATTTTTGTAAAATTCAAAAATTACCTATAATTACACTTTGTGATCATTTTAAACATTTCTGGTGTACCTGGGTTCATGAGAAACTCCTCAAATTTTGAAATTTTTAATGATATTTTAACAATTTGTCGTGTACCAGAATACATGAAAAAATCATAATTTTTGAATTTTTGTAAAATTCTTAAATTACATATAATTACACTTTGTGATCATTTTAAAACATTTATGGTGTACCTGGGTTAATGAGAAACTCCTTAAATTTTGATTTTTTTAATGATATTTTTTCTGTTATTTTTAACAATTTGTCGACTTGTCGTGTACCCTGGTACATGAAAAATTCTTAATTTTTAAATTTTTGTAAAATTCAAAAATTACCTATAATTACACTTTGTGATCATTTTAAACATTTCTGGTGTACCTGGGATCATGAGAAACTCCTCAAATTTTGAAAATTTTAATGATATTTTAACAATTTGTCGTGTACGAGGATACATGAAAAAATCATATTTTTTGAATTTTTGTAAAATTCTTAAATTACCTATAATTACACTTTGTGATCATTTTAAACATTTCTGGTGTACTTGGGTTCAGGAGAAACTCCTTAAATTTTGAATTTTTTAATGATATTTTTTTTGTTAGTTTTAACAATTTGTCGTGTACCCCGGTACATGAAAAATTCTTAATTTTTCAATTTTTGTAAAATTCAAAAATTACCTATAATTACACTTTGTGATCATTTTAAACATTTCTGGTGTACCTACGTTCATGAGAAACTCCTTAAATTTTGAATTTTTTAATGATATTTTTTCTGTTATTTTTAACAATTTGTCGTGTACCCCGGTACATGAAAAATACTTAATTTTTCAATTTTTGTAAAATTCAAAAATTACCTATAATTACACTTTGTGATCATTTTAAACATTTCTGGTGTACCTAGATTCATGAGAAACTCCTTAAATTTTGAATTTTTTAATGATATTTTTTCTGTTATTTTTAACAATTTGTCGTGTACCTCGGTACATGAAAAATTCTTAATTTTTGAATTTTTTTAAAATTCAAAAATTACCTATAATTACACTTTGTGATCATTTTAAACATTTCTGGTGTACCTGGGTTCATGAGAAACTCCTTAAATTTTGAATTTTTTAAATGATATTTTTTCTGTTATTTTTAACAATTTGTCGTGTACCCCGGTACATGAAAAATTCTTAATTTTTGAATTTCTGTAAAATTCAAAAATTACCAATAATTACACTTTGTGATCATTTTAAACATTTCTGGTGTAATTGGGTTCATGAGAAACTCCTTAAATTTTAAATTTTTTTAATGATATTTTTTCTATTATTTTTAACAATTTGTCGTGTATCCCGGTACATGAAAAAGTCTTAATTTTTGAATTTTTGTAAAATTCAAAAATTACCTATAATTACACTTTTTGATCATTTTAAACATTTCTGGTGTACCTGGGTTCATGAGAAACTCCTCAAATTTTGAAATTTTTAATGATATTTTAACAATTTGTCGTGTACCAGGATACATGAAAAAAATCATATTTTTTGAATTTTTTTAAAATTCTTAAATTACCTATAATTACACTTTGTGATCATTTTAAACATTTCTGGTGTACCTGGGTTCATGAGAAACTCCTTAAATTTTGAATTTTTTAATGATATTTTTTCTGTTAGTTTTAACAATTTGTCGTGTCCCCCGGTACATGAAAAATTCTTAATTTTTCAATTTTTGTAAAATTCAAAAATTACCTATACTTACACTTTGTGATCATTTTAAACATATCTGGTGTACCTACGTTCATGAGAAACTCCTTAAATTTTGAATTTTTTAATGATATTTTTTGTGTTATTTTTAACAATTTGTCGGGTACCCCGGTACATGAAAAATTCTTAATTTTTCAATTTTTGTAAAATTCAAAAATTACCTATAATTACACTTTGTGATCATTTTAAACATTTCTGGTGTACCTAGGTTCATGAGAAACTCCTTAAATTTTGAATTTTTTTAATGATATTTTTTCTGTTATTTTTAACAATTTATCGTGTACCCGGGTACATGAAAAATTCTTAATTTTTCAATTTTTGTAAAATTCAAAAATTACCTATAATTACACTTTGGGATCATTTTAAACATTTCTGGTGTACCTAGATTCATGAGAAACTCCTTAAATTTTGAATTTTTTAATGATATTTTTTGTGTTATTTTTAACAATTTGTCGTGTACCTCGGTACATGAAAAATTCTTAATTTTTGAATTTTTGTAAAATTCAAAAATTACCTATAATTACACTTTGTGATCATTTTAAACATTTCTGGTGTACCTGGGTTCATGAGAAACTCCTTAAATTTTGAATTTTTTAAATGATATTTTTTCTGTTATTTTTAACAATTTGTCGTGTACCCCGGTACATGAAAAATTCTTAATTTTTGAATTTCTGTAAAATTCAAAAATTACCAATAATTACACTTTGTGATCATTTTAAACATTTTTGGTGTAATTGGGTTCATGAGAAAATCCTTAAATTTTAAATTTTTTTAATGATATTTTTTCTATTATTTTTAACAATTTGTCGTGTATCCTGGTACATGAAAAATTCTTAATTTTTGAATTTTTGTAAAATTCAAAAATTACCTATAATTACACTTTGTGATCATTTTAAACATTTCTGCTGTACCTGGGTTCATGAGAAACTCCTCAAATTTTGAAAATTTTAATGATATTTTAACAATTTGTCGTGTACCAGGATACATGAAAAAATCATATTTTTTGAATTTTTGTAAAATTCTTAAATTACCTATAATTACACTTTGTGATCATTTTAAACATTTCTGGTGTACCTGGGTTCAGGAGAAACTCCTTAAATTTTGAATTTTTTAATGATATTTTTCTGTTAGTTTTAACAATTTGTCGTGTCCCCCGGTACATGAAAAATTCTTAATTTTTCAATTTTTGTAAAATTCAAAAATTACCTATAATTCACTTTGTGATCATTTTAAACATTTCTGGTGTACCTACGTTCATGAGAAACTCCTTAAATTTTGAATTTTTAATGATATTTTTTCTGTTCTTTTTAACAATTTGTTGTGTACCCCGGTACATGAAAAATTCTTAATTTTTCAATTTTTGTAAAATTCAAAAATTACCTATAATTACACTTTGTGATCATTTTAAACATTTCTAGTGTACCTAGGTTCATGAGAAACTCCTTAAATTTTGAATTTTTTTAATGATATTTTTTCTGTTATTTTTAACAATTTGTCGTGTACCCCGGTACATGAAAAATTCTTAATTTTTCAATTTTTGTAAAATTCAAAAATTACCTATAATTACACTTTGGGATCATTTTAAACATTTCATGAGAAACTCCTTAAATTTTGAATTTTTTAATGATATTTTTTCTGTTATTTTTAACAATTTGTCGTGTACCTCGGTACATGAAAAATTCTTAATTTTTGAATTTTTGTAAAATTCAAAAATTACCTATAATTACACTTTGTGATCATTTTAAACATTTCTGGTGTACCTTGGTTCATGAGAAACTCCTTAAATTTTGAATTTTTTTAATGATATTTTTTCTGTTATTTTTAACAATTTGTCGTGTACCCCAGTACATGAAAAATTCTTAATTTTTGAATTTTTGTAAAATTCAAAAATTACCAATAATTACACTTTGTGATCATTTTAAACATTTATGGTGTAATTGGGTTCATGAGAAACTCCTTAAATTTTAAATTTTTTTAATGATATTTTTTCTATTATTTTTAACAATTTGTCGTGTATCCCGTTACATGAAAAATTCTTAATTTTTGAATTTTTGTAAAATTCAAAAATTACCTATAATTACACTTTGTGATCATTTTAAACATTTCTAGTGTACCCGAGTTCATGAGAAACTCCTCAAATTTTGAAATTTTTAATGATATTTTAACAATTTGTCGTGTATCAGGATACATGAAAAAATCATAATTTTTGAATTTTTGTAAAATTCTTAAATTACCTATAATTACACTTTGTGATCATTTTAAAACATTTATGGTGTACCTGGGTTCATGAGAAACTCCTCAAATTTTGAAATTTTTAATGATATTTTAACAATTTGTCGTGTACCAGGATACATGAAAAAATCATATTTTTTGAATTTTTGTAAAATTCTTAAATTACCTATAATTACACTTTGTGATCATTTTAAACATTTCTGGTGTACCTGGGTTCATGAGAACTCCTTAAATTTTGAAGTTTTTTAATGATATTTTTTCTGTTAGTTTTAACAATTTGTCGTGTCTCCCGGTACATGAAAAATTCTTAATTTTTCAATTTTTGTAAAATTCAAAAATTACCTATAATTACATTTTGTGATCATTTTAAACATTTCTGGTGTACCTACGTTCATGGGAAACTCCTTAAATTTTGAATTTTTTAATGATATTTTTTCTGTTATTTTTAACAATTTGTCGTGTACCCCGGTACATGAAAAATTCTTAATTTTTCAATTTTTGTAAAATTCAAAAATTACCTATAATTACACTTTGTGATCATTTTAAACATTTCTGGTGTACCTAGGTTCATGAGAAACTCCTTAAATTTTGAATTTTTTAATGATATTTTTTCTGTTATTTTTAACAATTTGTCGTGTACCTCGGTACATGAAAAATTCTTAATTTTTCAATTTTTGTAAAATTCAAAAATTACCTATAATTACACTTTGGGATCATTTTAAACATTTCATGGGAAACTCCTTAAATTTTGAATTTTTTAATGATATTTTTTCTGTTATTTTTAACAATTTGTCGTGTACCTCGGTACTTGAAAAATTCTTAATTTTTGAATTTTTGTAAAATTCAAAAATTACCTATAATTACACTTTGTGATCATTTTTAACATTTCTGGTGTACCTTGGTTCATGAGAAACTCCTTAAATTTTGAATTTTTTTAATGATATTTTTTCTGTTATTTTTAACAATTTGTCGTGTACCCCGGTACATGAAAAATTCTTAATTTTTGAATTTTTGTAAAATTCAAAAATTACCAATAATTACACTTTGTGATCATTTTAAACATTTCTGGTGTAATTGGGTTCATGAGAAACTCCTTAAATTTTAAATTTTTTTAATGATATTTTTTCTATTATTTTTAACAATTTGTCGTGTATCCCGGTACATGAAAAATTCTTAATTTTTGAATTTTTGTAAAATTCAAAAACTACCTATAATTACACTTTGTGATCATTTTAAACATTTCTGGTGTACCTGGGTTCATGAGAAACTCCTCAAATTTTGAAATTTTTAATGATATTTTAACAATTTGTCGTGTATCAGGATACATTAAAAAATCAAAATTTTTGAATTTTTGTAAAATTCTTAAATTACCTATAATTACACTTTGTGATCATTTTAAAACATTTATGGTGTACCTGGGTTCATGAGAAACTCCTCAAATTTTGAAATTTTTAATGATATTTTAACAATTTGTCGTGTACCAGGATACATGAAAAAATCATATTTTTTGAATTTTTGTAAAATTCTTAAATTACCTATAATTACACTTTGTGATCATTTTAAACATTTCTGGTGTAACTGGGTTCATGAGAAACTCCTTAAATTTTGAATTTTTTAATGATATTTTTTCTGTTAGTTTTAACAATTTGTCGTGTCCCCCGGTACATGAAAAATTCTTAATTTTTCAATTTTTGTAAAATTCAAAAATTACCTATAATTACATTATGTGATCATTTTAAACATTTCTGGTGTACCTACGTTCATGAGAAACTCCTTAAATTTTGAATTTGTTAATGATATTTTTTCTGTTATTTTTAACAATTTGTCGTGTACCCCGGTACATGAAAAATTCTTAATTTTTCAATTTTTGTAAACTTCAAAAATTACCTATAATTACACTTTGTGATCATTTTAAACATTTCTGGTGTACCTAGGTTCATGAGAAACTCCTTAAATTTTGAATTTTTTAATGATATTTTTTCTGTTATTTTTAACAATTTGTCGTGTACCCCGGTACATGAAAAATTCTTAATTTTTCAATTTTTGTAAAATTCAAAAATTACCTATAATTACACTTTGTGATCATTTTAAACATTTCTGGTGTACCTAGATTAATGAGAAACTCCTTAAATTTGGAATTTTTTAATGATATTTTTTCTGTTATTTTTAACAATTTGTAGTGTACCTCGGTACATGAAAAATTTTTAATTTTTGAATTTTTGTAAAATTCAAAAATTACCTATAATTACACTTTGTGATCATTTTAAACATTTCTGGTGTACCTGGGTTCATGAGAAACTCCTTAAATTTTGAATTTTTTTAATGATATTTTTTCTGTTATTTTTAACAATTTGTCGTGTACCCCGGTACATGAAAAATTCTTAATTTTTGAATTTTTGTAAAATTCAAAAATTACCAATAATTACACTTTGTGATCATTTTAAACATTTCTGGTGTAATTGGGTTCATGAGAAACTCCTTAAATTTTAAATTTTTTTAATGATATTTTTTCTATTATTTTTAACAATTTGTCGTGTATCCCGGTACATGAAAAACATTTAATTTTTGAATTTTTGTAAAATTCAAAAATTACCTATAATTACACTTTGTGATCATTTTAAACATTTCTGGTGTACCTGGGTTCATGAGAAACTCCTTAAATTTTGAATTTTTTAATGATATTTTTTCTGTTATTTTTAACAATTTGTCTTGTATCCCGGTACATGAAAAATTCTTAATTTTTGAATTTTTGTAAAATTCAAAAATTACCTATAATTACACTTTGTGATCATTTCAAAACATTTCTGGTGTACCTGGGTTCACGAGAAACTCCTTAAATTTTGAATTTTTTTAATGATATTTTTTCTGTTATTTTTAACAATTTGTCGTGTACCCTGGTACATGAAAAATTCTTAATTTTTCAATTTTTGTAAAATTCAAAAAGTACCTATAATTACACTTTGTGATCATTTTAAACATTTCTGGTGTACCTAGGTTCATGAGAAAGTCCTTAAATTTTGAATTTTTTAATGATATTTTTTCTAGTATTTTTAACAATTTGTCGTGTACACCGGTACCTGAAAAATTCTTAATTTTTGAATTTTTGTAAAATTCAAAAATTACCTATAATTACACTTTGGGATCATTTTAAACATTTCTGGAGTACGTGGGTTCATGAGAAACTTCTTAAATTTTGAATTTTTAATGATATTTTTTCTGTTATTTTTAACAATTTGTCGTGTACCCCGGTACATGAAAAATTCTTTATTTGTGAATTTTTGTAAAATTCAAAAATTACCTATAATTACAATTTGTGATCATTTTAAAACATTTCTGGGGGTACCTGGGTTCATGAGAAACTCCTTAAATTTTTTAATGATATTTTAACAATTTTTCGTGTACCCGGATACATGAAAAAATCATAAATTTTGAATTTTTGTAAAATTCTTAAATTACCTATAATTACACTTTGTGATCATTTTAAACATTTATGGTGTACCTGGGTTCATGTGAAACTCCTTAAATTTTGAATTTTTTAATGATATTTTTCTGTTATTTTTAACAATTTGTCGTGTACCCGGGTACATGAAAAATTCTTAATTTTTGAATTTTTGTAAATTTCAAAAATTACCTATAATTACACTTTGTGATCATTTTAAAACATTTCTGGGGTACCTGGGTTCATGATAAACTCCTTAAATTTTGAATTTTTAATGATATTTTTTGTGTTATTTTTAACAATTTGTCGTGTACCCCGGTACATGAAAAATTCTTAATTTTTGAATTTTTGTAAAATTCAAAAATTACCTATAATTACACTTTGTGATCATATTAAACATTTCTGGTGTACCTGGGTCCATGAGAAACTCCTTAAATTTTGAATTTTTTAATGATATTTTTTTAACAATTTGTCGTGTACCCCGGTACATGAAAAATTCTTAATTTTTGAATTTCTGTAAAATTCAAAAATTACCTATAATTACACTTTGTGATCATTTTAAACATTTCTGGTGTACCTGGGTTCATGAGAAACTCCTTAAATTTTGAATTTTTTACTGATATTTTTTTAACAATTTGTCGTGTACCCCGGTACATGAAAAATTATTAATTTTTGAATTTCTGTAAAATTCAAAAATTACCTATAATTACACTTTGTGATCATTTTAAACATTTCTGGTGTACCTGGGTTCATGAGAAACTCCTTAAATTTTGAATTTTTTAATGATATTTTTCTGTTATTTTCAACAATTTGTCGTGTACCCCAGTACATGAAAAATTCTTAATTTTTGAATTTTTTTAAAATTCAAAAATTACCTATAATTACACTTTGTGATCATTTTAAACATTTCTGGTGTACCTGGGTTCATGACAAACTCCTTAATTTTTGAATTTTTTAATGATATTTTTTTTGTTATTTTTAATAATTTGTCGTGTACCCCGGTAAATGAAACATTCTTAATTTTTGAATTTTTGTAAAATTCAAAAATTACATATAATTACACTTTGTGATCATTTTAATCATTTATGGTGTAACTGGGTTCATGATAAAGTCCTTAAATTTTGAATTTTTTAATGATATTTTTTCTATTATTTTTAACAATTTGTCGTGTACCCCGGTACATGAAAAATTCTTAATTTTTGAATTTTTGTAAAATTCAAAAATTACATATAATTACACTTTGTTATCATTTTAAACATTTCCGGTGTACCTGGGTTCATGAGAAACTCCTTAAATTTTAAAAATTTTAATGATATTTTAACAATTTTTCGTGTACCCGGATACATGAAAAAATCATAAATTTTGAATTTTTGTAAAATTCTTAAATTACCTATAATTACACTTTGAGATCATTTTAAACATTTATGGTGTACCTGGGTTCATGAGAAACTCCTTAAATTTTGAATTTTTTAACGATATTTTTTCTGTTATTTTTAACAATTTGTCGTGTACCCCGGTACATGAAAAATTTTTAATTTTTGAATTTTTGTAAAATTCAAAAATTACCTATAATTACACTTTGTGATCATTTTAAAACATTTCTGGTGTACCTGGGTTCATGAGAAACTCCTTAAATTTTGAATTTTTTAACGATATTTTTTCTGTTATTTTTAACAATTTGTCGTGTACCCCGGTACATGAAAAATTCTTAATTTTAGAATTTTTGTAAAATTCAAAAATTACCTATAATTACACTTTGTGATCATTTTAAACATTTCTGGTGTACCTGGGTTCTTGAGAAACTCCTTAAATTTTGAATTTTTTAACGATATTTTTTATGTTATTTTTAACAATTTGTCGTGTACCCCGGTACATGAAAAATTCTTAATTTTTGAATTTTTGTAAAATTCAAAAATTACCTATAATTACACTTTGTGATCATTTTAAAACATTTCTGGTGTACCTGGGTTCATGAGAAACTCCCTAAATTTTGAATTTTTTAATGATATTTTTTGTGTTATTTTTAACAATTTGTCGTGTACCCCGGTACATGAAAAATTCTTAATTTTTGAATTTTTGTAAAATTCAAAAATTACCTATAATTACACTTTGTGATCATTTTAAACATTTCTGGTGTACCTGGGTTAATGAGAAACTCCTTAAATTTTGAATTTTTTAATTATATTTTTTTTGTTATTTTTAACAATTTGTCGTGTACCCCGGTACCCAGAAATGTTTTAAAATGATCACAAAGTGTAATTATAGGTAATTTTTGAATTTTACAAAAATTCAAAAATTAAGAATTTTTCATGTACCGGGGTACACGACAAATTGTTAAAAATAACAGAAAAAATATCGTTAAAAAATTCAAAATTTAAGGAGTTTCTCATGAACCCAGGTACACCAGAAATGTTTAAAATGATCACAAAGTGTAATTATAGGTAATTTTTGAATTTTACAAAAATTCAAAAATTAAGAATTTTTCATGTACCGGGGTACACGACAAATTGTTAAAAACAACAGAAAAAATATCGTTAAAAAATTCAAAATTTAAGGAGTTTCTCATGAACCCAGGTACACCAGAAATGTTTAAAATGATCACAAAGTGTAATTATAGGTAATTTTTGAATTTTACAAAAATTCAAAAATTAATAATTTTTCATGTACCGGGGTACACGACAAATTGTTAAAAATAACAGAAAAATATCATTAAAAAATTCAAAATTTAAAGAGTTTCTCATGAAACCAGGTACACCAGAAATGTTTAAAATGATCACATAGTGTAATTATAGGTAATTTTTGAATTTTACAAAAATTGAAAAATTAAGAATTTTTAATGTACCGGGGTATACGACAAATTGTTAAAAATAACACAAAAAATATTATTAAAAAATTCAAAATTTAAGGAGTTTCTCATGAACCCAGGTACACCATAAATGTTTAAAATGATCTCAAAGTGTAATTATAGGTAATTTAAGAATTTTACAAAAATTCAAAATTTATGATTTTTTCATGTATCCGGGTACACGAAAAATTGTTAAAATATCATTAAAAATTTCAAAATTTAAGGAGTTTCTTATGAACCCAGGTACACCGGAAATGTTTAAAATGATCACAAAGTGTAATTATATGTAATTTTTGAATTTTACAAAAATTCAAAAATTAAGAATTTTTCATGTACCGGGTTACACGACAAATTGTTAAAAATAACAGAAAAAATATCGTTAAAAAATTCAAAATTTAAGGAGTTTCTCATGAACCCAGGTACACCAGAAATGTTTAAAATGATCACAAAGTGTAATTATAGGTAGTTTTTCAATTTTACAAAAATTCAAAAATTAAGAATTTTTCATGTACCGGGGTACACGACAAATTGTTAAAAATAATAGAAAAAATATCATTAAAAAATTCAAAATTTAAGGAGTTTCTCATGAAACCAGGTACACCATAAATGTTTAAAATGATCATAAAGTGTAATTATAGGTAATTTTTGAATTTTACAAAAATTGAAAAATTAAGAATTTTTCATGTATCGGGGTACACGACAAATTGTTAAAAATAACAGAAAAAATATCATTAAAAAATTCAAAATTTGAGTTTCTCATGAACCCAGGTACACAAGAAATGTTTAAAATGATCACAAAGTGTAATTTTAGGTAATTTAAGAATTTTACAAAAATTCAAAATTTATGATTTTTTTCATGTATCCGGGTACACGAAAAATTGTTAAAATATCATTAAAAATTTAAAAATTTAAGGAGTTTCTCATGAACCCAGGTACACCGGAAATGTTTAAAATGATCACAAAGTGTAATTATATGTAATTTTTGAATTTTACAAAAATTCAAAATTTAAGAATTTTTCATGTACCGGGGTACACGATAAATTGTTAAAAATAATAGAAAAAATATCATTAAAAATTCAAAATTTAAGGACTTTCTCATGAACCCAGTTACACCAGAAATGTTTAAAATGATCACAAAGTGTAATTATAGGTAATTTTTGAATTTTACAAAAATTCAAAAATTAAGAATTTTTCATGTACCGGGGTACACGACAAATTGTTAAAAATAACAGAAAAAATATCATTAAAAAAATTCAAAATTTAAGGAGTTTCTCATGAAACCAGGTACACCATAAATGTTTAAAATGATCACAAAGTGTAATTATTGGTAATTTTTGAATTTTACAAAAATTGAAAAATTAAGAATTTTTCATGTACCGGGATACACGACAAATTGTTAAAAATAATAGAAAAATATCATTAAAAAATTCAAAATTTAAAGAGTTTCTCATGAACCCAGGTACACCAGAAATGTTTAAAATGATCACAAAGTGTAATTATAGGTAATTTAAGAATTTTACAAAAATTCAAAATTTATGATTTTTTAATGTATCCGGATACACGACACATTGTTAAAATATCATTAAAAATTTCAAAATTTAAGGAGGTTCTCATGAACCCAGGTACACCAGAAATGTTTAAAATGATCACAAAGTGTAATTATATATAATTTTTGAATTTTACAAAAATTCAAATTAAGAATTTTTCATGTACCGGGGTACACGACAAATTGTTAAAAATAATAGAAAAATATCATTAAAAAATTCAAAATTTAAGGACTTTCTCATGAACCCAGTTACACCAGAAATGTTTAAAATGATCACAAAGTTTAATTATAGGTAATTTTTGAATTTTACAAAAATTCATAAATTAAGAATTTTTCATGTACCGGGGTACACGACAAATTGTTAAAAATAACACAAAAAATATCATTAAAAATTCAAAATTTAAGGAGTTTCTCATGAAACCAGGTACACCAGAAATGTTTAAAATGATCACAAAGTGTAATTATAGGTAATTTTTGAATTTTACAAAAATTCAAAAATTAAGAATTTTTTCATGTACCGGGGTACACGACAAATTGTTAAAAATAACAGAAAAATATCATTAAAAAATTCAAAATTTAAGGAGTTTCTCATGAACCCAGGTACACCAGAAATGTTTAAAATGATCACAAAGTGTAATTATAGGTAATTTTTGAATTTTACAGAAATTCAAAAATTAAGAATTTTTCATGTACCGGGGTACACGAAAAATTGTTAAAAAAATATCAGTAAAAAATTCAAAACTTAAGGAGTTTCTCATGAACCCAGGTACACCAGAAATGTCTAAAATGATCACAAAGTGTAATTATAGGTAATTTTTGAATTTTACAAAAATTCAAAAATTAAGAATTTTTCATGTACCGGGGTACACGACAAATTGTTATAAATAACACAAAAAATATCATTAAAAATTCAAAATTTGAAGAGTTTCTCATGAACCAGGTACCCCAGAAATGTTTTAAAAAGATCATAAAGTGTAATTATAGGTAATTTTTTAATTTTACAAAAATTCAAAAATTAAGAATTTTTCATGTACCGGGGTACACGAAAATTGTTAAAAATAACAGAAAAATATCATTAAAAAATTCAAAATTTAAGGAGTTTCTCTTGAACCCAAGTATACCAGAAATGTTTAAAATGATCACAAAGTGTAATTATAGGTAATTTTTGAATTTTACAAAAATTCAAAAATTAAGAATTTTTCATGTACCGGGGTACACGACAAATTGTTAAAAATAACAGAAAAAATATCATTAAAAAATTCAAAATTTAAGGAGTTTCTCATTAACCCAAGTACACCAGAAATGTTTTAAAATGATCACAAAGTGTAATTTAATTTTTGAATTTTACAAAAATTCAAAAATTAAGAATTTTTCATGTACCGGGGTACACGACAGATTGTTAAAAATAACAGAAAAAATATCATTAAAAAATTCAAAATTTAAGGAGTTTCTCATGAACCCAGGTACACCAGAAATGTTTAAAATGATCACAAAGTGTAATTATAGGTAATTTTTGAATTTTACAAAAATTAATAAATTAAGAATTTTTCATGTACCGGGGTACACGACAAATTGTTAAAAATAACACAAAAAATATCATTAAAAATTCAAAATTGAAGGAGTTTCTCATGAACCCAGGTACCCCAGAAATGTTTTAAAATCATCACAATGTGTAATTATAGGTAATTTTTGAATTTTACAAAAATTCAAAAATTAAGAATTTTTCATGTACCGGGGTACATGACAAATTGTTAAAAATAACAGAAAAAATATCATTAAAAAATTCAAAATTTAAGGAGTTTCTCATGAACCCAAGTACACCAGAAATGTTTTAAAATGATCACAAAGTGTAATTTAATTTTTGAATTTTACAAAAATTCAAAAATTAAGAATTTTTCATGTACAAATTTAAGGAGTTTCTCATTAACCCAGGTACACCAGAAATGTTTTAAAATGATCACAAAGTTTAATTATAGGTAATTTTTGAATTTTACAAAAACTCAAAAATTAAGAATTTTTCATGTACCGGGGTACACGACAAATTGTTAAAAATAACAGAAAAAATATCATTAAAAAATTCAAAATTTAAGGAGTTTCTCATGAACCCAGATACAGCAGAAATGTTTTAAAATGATCACAAAGTGTAATTATAGGTAATTTTTGAATTTTACAAAAATTCAAAAATTAAGAATTTTTGATGTACCGGGTTACACGACAAATTGTTAAAAATAACAGAAAAAATATCATTAAAAAAAATTCAAAATTTAAGTAGTTTCTCATGAACCCAGGTACACCAGAAATGTTTAAAATGATCACAAAGTGTAATTATAGGTAATTTTTGAATTTTACAGAAATTCAAAAATTAAGAATTTTTCATGTACCGGGGTACACGACAAATTGTTAAAAAAAATATCAGTAAAAAATTCAAAATTTAAGGAGTTTCTCATGAACCCAGGTACACCAGAAATGTTTAAAATGATCACAAAGTGTAATTATAGGTAATTTTTGAATTTTAAAAAAATTCATAAATTAAGAATTTTTCATGTACCGGGGTACACGGCAAATTGTTAAAAATAACACAAAAAATATCATTAAAAATTCAAAATTGAAGGAGTTTCTCTTGAACCCAGGTACCCCAGAAATGTTTTAAAATGATCACAATGTGTAATTATAGGTAATTTTTGAATTTTACAAAAATTCAAAAATTAATAATTTTTCATGTACCGGGGTACACGACAAAATCTTAAAAATAACCGAAAAAATATCATTAAAAAATTCAAAATTGAAGGAGTTTCTCATGAACCCAGGTACACCAGAAATGTTTTAAAATGATCACAAAGTGTAATTTTAGGTAATTTTTGAATTTTACAAAAATTTAAAAATTAAGAATTTTTCATGTACCGGGGTACACGACAGATTGTTAAAAATAACAGAAAAAATATCATTAAAAAATTCAAAATTTAAGGAGTTTCTCATGAACCCAGGTACACCAGAAATGTTTTAAAATTATCACAAAGTTTAATTATAGGTAATTTTTGAATTTTACAAAAATTCAAAAATTAAGAATTTTTCATGTACCGGGGTACACGACAAATTGTTAAAAATAACAGAAAAAATATCATTAAAAAATTCAAAATTTAAGGAGTTTCTTATGAAGCTAGGTACACCTAAAATGTTTAAAATGATCACAAAGTGTAATTATAGGTCATTTTTGAATTTTACAAAAATTGAAAAATTAAGAATTTTTCATGTACCGGGGTACACGACAAATTGTTAAAAATAACAGAAAAATATCATTAAAAAATTCAAAATTTAAGGAGTTTCACATGAACCCAGGTACACCAGAAATGTTTAAAATGATCACAAAGTGTAATTATAGGTAATTTAAGAATTTTACAAAAATTCAAAATTTATGATTTTTTCATGTATCCGGGTACACGAAAAATTGTTAAAATATCATTAAAAATTTCAAAATTTAAGGAGTTTCTCATGAACCCAGGTACAACGGAAATGTTTAAAATGATCACAAAGTGTAATTATATGTAATTTTTGAATTTTACAAAAATTCAAAAAATAAGAATTTTTCATGTACCGGGGTACACGACAAATTGTTAAAAATAATAGAAAAAATATCATTAAAAATTCAAAATTTAAGGACTTTCTCATGAACCCAGTTACACCATAAATGATTAAAATGATCACAAAGTGTAATTATAGGTAATTTTTGAATTTTACAAAAATTCAAAAATTAAGAATGTTTCATGTACCGGGGTACACGACAAATTATTAAAAATAATAAAAAAATATTATTAAAAAATTCAAAATTTAAGGAATTTCTCAAGAACCCAGGTACACCAGAAATGTTTAAAATGATCACAAATTGTAATTATAGGTAATTTTTGAATTTTACAAAAATTCAAAAATTAAGAATTTTTCATGTACCGGGGTACACGATAAATTGATAAAAAATAACAGAAAAATATCATTAAAAAAATTCAAAATTTAAGGAGTTTCTCATGAACCCTGTTACACCAGAAATGTTTAAAATGATCACAAAGTGTAATTATAGGTAATTTTTGAATTTTATAAAAATTCAAAAATTATGAATTTTTCATGTACCGGGGTACACGACAGATTGTTAAAAATAACACAAAAAATATCATTAAAAATTCAAAATTTAAGGAGTTTATCATGAACCCAGGTACCCCAGAAATGTTTTAAAATGATCACAAAGTGTAATTATAGGTAATTTTTGAAATTTACAAAAATTCAAAAATTAAGAATTTTTCATGTACCGGGGTACACGACAAATTGTTAAAAATAACGGAAAAAATATCGTTAAAAAATTCAAAATTTAAGGAGTTTCTCATGAACCCAGGTACACCAGAAATGTTTAAAATGATCACAAAGTGTAATTATAGGTAATTTTTGAATTTTACAAAAATTCAAAAATTAAGAATTTTTCATGTACCGGGGTACACGACAAATTGTTAAAAATAACAGAAAAATATCATTAAAAAATTCAAAATTTAAAGAGTTTCTCATGAAACCAGGTATACCAGAAATGTTTAAAATGATCACATAGTGTAATTATAGGTAATTTTTGAATTTTAAAAAAATTGAAAAATTAAGAATTTTTAATGTACCGGGGTACACGACAAATTGTTAAAAATAACACAAAAAATATTATTAAAAAATTCAAAATTTAAGGAGTTTCTCATGAACCCAGGTACACCATAAATGTTTAAAATGATCTCAAAGTGTAATTATAGGTAATTTAAGAATTTTACAAAAATTCAAAATTTATGATTTTTTCATGTATCCGGGTACACGAAAAATTGTTAAAATATCATTAAAAATTTCAAAATTTAAGGAGTTTCTCATTAACCCAGGTACACCGGAAATGTTTAAAATGATCACAAAGTGTAATTATATGTAATTTTTGAATTTTACAAAAATTCAAAAATTAAGAATTTTTCATGTACCGGGTTACACGACAAATTGTTAAAAATAACAGAAAAAATATCGTTAAAAAATTCAAAATTTAAGGAGTTTCTCATGAACCCAGATACACCAGAAATGTTTAAAATGATCACAAAGTGTAATTATAGGTAATTTTTCAATTTAACAAAAATTCAAAAATTAAGAATTTTTCATGTACCGGGGTACACGACAAATTGTTAAAAATAATAGAAAAAATATCATTAAAAAATTCAAAATTTAAGGAGTTTCTCATGAAACCAGGTACACCATAAATGTTTCAAATGATCACAAAGTGTAATTATAGGTAATTTTTGAATTTTACAAAAATTGAAAAATTAAGAATTTTTCATGTATCGGGGTACACGACAAATTGTTAAAAATAACAGAAAAAATATCATTAAAAAATTCAAAATTTAAGGAATTTCTCATGAACCCAGGTACATAAGAAATGTTTAAAATGATCACAAAGTGTAATTGTAGGTAATTTAAGAATTTTACAAAAATTCAAAATTTATGATTTTTTTCATGTATCCGGGTACACGAAAAATTGTTAAAATATCATTAAAAATTTCAAAATTTAAGGAGTTTCTCATGAACCCAGGTACACCGGAAATGTTTAAAATGATCACAAAGTGTAATTATATGTAATTTTTGAATTTTACAAAAATTCAAAATTTAAAAATTTTTCATGTACCGGGGTACACGACAAATTGTTAAAAATAATAGAAAAAATATCATTAAAAATTCAAAATTTAAGGACTTTCTCATGAACCCAGTTACACCAGAAATGTTTAAAATGATCACAAAGTGTAATTATAGGTAATTTTTGAATTTTACAAAAATTCAAAAATTAAGAATTTTTCATGTACCGGGGTACACGACAAATTGTAAAAAATAACAGAAAAAATATCATTAAAAAAATTCAAAATTTAAGGAGTTTCTCATGAAACCAGGTACACCAGAAATGTTTAAAATGATCACAAAGTGTAATTATAGGTAATTTTTGAATTTTACAAAAATTGAAAACTTAAGAATTTTTCATGTACCGGGATACACGACAAATTGTTAAAAATAACAGAAAAATATCATTAAAAAAATCAAAATTTAAAGAGTTTCTCATGAACCCAGGTACACCAGAAATGTTTAAAATGATCACAAAGTGTAATTATAGGTAATTTAAGAATTTTACAAAAATTCAAAATTTATGATTTTTTCATGTATCCGGATACTCGACACATTGTTAAAATATCATTAAAAATTCAAAATTTAAGGAGTTTCTCTTGAACCCAAGTACACCAGAAATGTTTAAAATGATCACAAATTGTAATTATATATAATTTTTGAATTTTACAAAAATTCAAATTAAGAATTTTTCATGTACCGGGGTACACGACAAATTGTTAAAAATAATAGAAAAAATATCATTAAAAAATTCAAAATTTAAGTACTTTCTCATGAACCCAGTTACACCAGAAATGTTTAAAATGATCACAAAGTGTAATTATAGGTAATTTTTGAATTTTACAAAAAATCATAAATTAAGAATTTTTCATGTACCGGGGTACACGACAAATTGTTAAAAATAACACAAAAAATATCATTAAAAATTCAAAATTTAAGGAGTTTCTCATGAAACCAGGTACACCAGAAATGTTTAAAATGATCACAAAGTGTAATTATAGGTAATTTTTGAATTTTACAAAAATTCAAAAATTAAGAATTTTTTCATGTACCGGGGTACACGACAAATTGTTAAAAATAACAGAAAAATATCATTAAAAAAATTCAAAATTTAAGGAGTTTCTCATGAACCCAGGTACACCAGAAATGTTTAAAATGATCACAAAGTGTAATTATAGGTAATTTTTGAATTTTACAAAAATTCAAAAATTAAGAATTTTTCATGTACCGGGGTACACGACAAATTGTTATAAATAACACAAAAAATATCATTAAAAATTCAAAATTTGAAGAGTTTCTCATGAACCCAGGTACCCCAGAAATGTTTTAAAATGATCATAAAGTGTAATTATAGGTAATTTCTTAATTTTACAAAAATTCAAAAATTAAGAATTTTTCATGTACCGGGGTACACGACAAATTGTTAAAAATAACAGAAAAATATCATTAAAAAATTCAAAATTTAAGGAGTTTCTCTTGAACCCAAGTACACCAGAAATGTTTAAAATGATCACAAAGTGTAATTATAGGTAATTTTTGAATTTTACAAAAATTCAAAAATTAAGAATTTTTCATGTACCGGGGTACACGACAAATTGTTAAAAATAACAGAAAAAATATCATTAAAAAATTCAAAATTTAAGGAGTTTCTCATGAACCCAGGTACACCAGAAATATTTAAAATAATCACAAAGTGTAATTATAGGTAATTTTTGAATTTTACAAAAATTGAAAAATTAAGAATTTTTCATGTACCGGGGTACACGACAAATTGTTAAAAATAACAGAAAAAATATCATTAAAAATTCAAAATTTAAGGAGTTTCTCATGAACCCAAGTACACGAGAAATGTTTTAAAATGATCACAAAGTGTAATTTAATTTTTGAATTTTACAAAAATTCAAAAATTAAGAATTTTTCATGTACCGGGGTACACGACAGATTGTTAAAAATAACAGAAAAAATATCATTAAAAAATTCAAAATTTAAGGAGTTTCTCATGAACCCAGTTACACCAGAAATGTTTAAAATGATCACAAAGTGTAATTATAGGTAATTTTTGAATTTTACAAAAATTCATAAATTAAGAATTTTTCATGTACCGGGGTACACGACAAATTGTTAAAAATAACACAAAAAATATCATTAAAAATTCAAAATTGAAGGAGTTTCTCATGAACCCAGGTACCCCAGAAATGTTTTAAAATCATCACAATATGTAATTATAGGTAATTTTTGAATTTTACAAAAATTCAAAAATTAAGAATTTTTCATGTACCGGGGTACATGACAAATTGTTAAAAATAACAGAAAAAATATCATTAAAAAATTCTGTTGAAAATACGATAATCGATCTCCACGAATAAGGGTTTTTAAGCCGATTACTGTGTGACAGATATGTATTTTATCTATAATATGCGGAATAAATAAGAGTTGCGGTAAATCTAAACTAGACAGTATTTAAATAGACAGAAAGCGGTAAATAAAGTAAAAGTTAGAAGTTAAAGGTTAGATGTAATAAACGCCATTATCAACGATAACGTGTTTTTACAATAAATAAAAAGGTTAGAAATTAGGAGTTAGATGTTAGATGTAATAAACGTCATTATCAACGATAACGTGTTTTTACAATAAATAAAAAGGTTAGAAGTTAGAAGTTAAATGTCTCGGTTAAATACAGTCCACATGTGTTTTCGTTGTCACGGTTCAATTTTTATGTCTTGGATGTTTGGTACAGTTGATTTATAACAGTTTCAATAAATCAATAATAACACGGATAATTTCAAAAGAACTTATCGATAGCAGATGAATATGACGATTTTCTTTGAAGCTTCGATTCTTGTTCTTTGCTCGGGTTTTCTTGATGTGTCGATTTCTTGTTCTTCACGGTAAGATGAGGTTTTGGTGATTTTTGGTGTCGGGTAGAGGTTGTTTAGAGGTTTGGAGTTTGGTGTCGGGTAGAGGTTTTTAGAAGTTTGAAGTTTGGTGTCGGGTAGAGGTTTTGTTTCTTGAGGTTTTGCGGTTTGATTCTTGTTGCCAAATGCAAAAATTTCAGAGTTTTGAGCTATTTGGTCGTGGGTTTCTTGGAGAGTATATGAGTATATAATGCTTGGTTAATTGGGTGTGTCAAAATAGCAAGAGAAAGACTCAATTTATAGTTGCTGAACACACAGCGTTCGCGTCGCGACCGGAAGGGCCGTCGCGTCGCGAAGGTGCTCGGCTGGTGGTCGGTGCGCTTTTTGTCGGGTCAGTGCGTCTTCGCTGGTATGTCGAGCTTTTCGTCGCGTTTCCTTTTGGTCGCGTTGCTTTTGGTCGCGTCGCGAAGGATAGTGCGTTGGGTTGGTAGTCTCGCGATTAGAAAGTTGGTGGTGTCACGTTGGAGCTCTTCGCGTCGGAGGTCTTCGCGTCGCGACAAGGAGGTCCGTCGCGTCGCGATCGCTGTAGCGATCTGGACTTCTGTCTTTGCTCTTCTCTTCACGTCGCGACCATAGGGTCTGTCGCGTCGTGATTGCTGTAGCAGTGTGATATTTTGTATTTTTGCTATTTGGTTTGTAGCGTTACTTCCTCAGGTTTGGATGTTTTCTCAAAGTTTCTCGGGTTTTGATTCATTCTTGTTTTTGATCTTGAATTCACGCAACCTGAAATACTGATAATATTTGTTAGAAAACATTTCGACTTATTTCAGTGATGGTCACATAAAAACATAAAAACATTATTCAACAATTTCCCCCTATGTGATCATTAATGAAATGAGGATAAAAATGTTTGATTGAAAATTCTTGAAATTTGGATAAGACATTTATAAAACCATATCACTTGTTTTGAAAAAGTGTGACTAGATTTTACTTATGTTTTGAAAAATGTTTGTCAAGAATATTTGTTTCTGAATCAAGGTTTCATGTTCAATTATCAAAAGGTTTTTTGTATATGTACTTTCATAATATTCCTTAAGATTTTATAACATTTATAAAGACGACAAGTGATCTTAATAGGTCGATTCAGATGAACTCTCAAAGGTATAGCTCACACTTGACTGATGTGTTTTGGTTGTTCTGGGTGCAGAACTGGTGTATAATCACTAAAGATGAGTGATATCTCTCAGTTTGAAGGTGTTTGAAGGTGTTGACTTATGCTTAATGTGATTTGTTGACAGCATTTGTTGGATGTGACTTTGTCGTTTCTTCATTTGTCAGACTTGCTATGCAAGATGATAAATCTTTTCTTGATGTGGCTTGATTGAGGATAGGGATAGGTGATATAATAGACAGTTTATCTAATATATAAAGAAATGATCGTATCGTCCCTGGTCATTTTGATATCTAAGCAAAAATGAGACTAGCATCACGGTATAAGAGTATAAATCCTATAAGTCATAATGAAAACACCTTTGCTCACAGAAATGAATTTCACTTAGCAGTTAAAGACGAGGCACAAATTCTCACATGGGTTTGGTTTTCATCTGAATCTCCTGATCTTATGTCCCTTAATTGATAAAATCGTTATATTTGAAATAAATTCAAAGGGAATAGGAGAATGTACATAACGAAAATTTTTGAGATTTGAACCTTCACTTTAATTTAAGAATCAATATGACTGATAACATTCATCGAGCATAAGTATCTGAAAATTTAGTCAAGAAGATGTTAATCACATGGTTTTATAAGGACTTTAAAAGATAAAACTTTATCCTAATTTTTTTGTGATTTTTGATTATGTGAATGTTTTTGGAAAATTTTGGTTATTTGAATGTTTTTGGAAAATTTTGGTTATTTGAATGTTTTTGGAAAATTTTGATTATTTGACTGAAAGTAAACACTCTTTTGTACAAACAAAATGTAAGAGATTAGGGATGGATGTTATCTGGATTCAACATTCCTAGACGGCCTAGGAAGTATTGAAACTTGGTTTCGTCTAAAGCCTTAGTAAAGACATCGGCAATTTGATCTTCGGTGTTTATGAAGTGCAATTCGATATGACATTTTTGTATGTTGTCTTTGAGGAAATGATATCGAATGTCGATGTGCTTTGTCATGGAATGGTGCACTGGATTGTGAGAAATGGCAATTGCGCTGGTTGAGTCACAAAATATGGGAATTTGTGATACTTTGTAGCCATAGTCACGTAATTGAGTTTGCATCCACATGACTTGTGAACAGCAGCTTGCGGCAGCTACATATTCAGCTTCTGCGGTTGAAGTGGACACGCATGATTGTTTCTTTGAAGTCCAACTTACCAGTCTGCCTCCTAGAAATTGGCAAGAACCAGATGTGCTTTTTCTGTCTAGTCTGCATCCTCCATAGTCGGAGTCGGTGAAGGCGTTAAGCTGAAAATCAGAGTTAGCTGGATACCAAAGGCCAAGAGATGGAGTTCCTTTAAGATATTTGAAAATTCTTTTCACAGCTATAGCATGAGATTCCATAGGATTGGCTTGGTATCTGGCACAGACACATGTAGAAAACATGATGTCGGGTCTGCTGGCTGTGAGGTATAGGAGTGATCCTATCATTCCTCGATATTTCTTTTGATCAACAGGCTTGCCATTTAAGTCTGCATCTAATTTGTAACCAAGGGCCATTGGGGTCTTTGCTGTGTTGGATTTGTCAAGAGAAAAACGAGTTAGAAGATTTTTGACATAATTTTCTTGATTGATGAAAATTCCATCTGATGATTGTTTCACTTGAAGTCCAAGAAAAGTAGTCATTTCTCCTATCATGCTCATCTCAAATTTGCTCTTCATTAAATCTGCAAACTTGATACTCAAAGATTCATCAGTAGAACCGAAAATAATGTCATCGACGTATATTTGAACGATTAACAGATGTTTGTTAAAGATTTTACGAAAGAGAGTTTGATCAATTGAACCTCTTTTGAATCCTGATTCTTCTAGAAATGTTGACAATGTTGAATACCAGGCTCGAGGTGCTTGTTTTAAGCCATAAACTGCTTTTTGTAACTTAAAACTATGATTTGGGAACTGTGGATCTTCAAAACCTGGAGGTTGTTGAATATACACATCGCGATCAATCTCTCCATGTAAAAATGCACATTTTACATCCATTTGGAATACTTTGAAGTTCTTGTGTGCTGCATATGCTAGAAAGATACGAATGGCTTCGAGTCTTGCAACTGGAGCATAAGTTTCATCGTAGTCGATTCCTTCTTGTTGTGAATAGCCCTTGACGACAAGTCTTGCTTTGTTTCGACAAACTACGCCTTGATCATCAGTTTTGTTTCTGAAAACCCATCTTGAACCCACTACAGTAACATCGGGAGGAGTAGGAACAAGATCCCATACTTGGTTTCTTTCGAATTCAGCTAGTTCTTCTTGCATGGCTTTGACCCAGTCTGGATCTTTGAGAGCTGAATTGATGGTTTTGGGTTCGGTCATGGATAAGAATGCTCCGTATAAACATTCATTTGAGGTAGCGGCTCTTGTTTGAATACCAGAATTTGGATCTCCTATGATTTGTTCTGCAGGATGATTTCTGGTCCATTTGTTTAGGCGAGTTTTTTCAGGTATTTCGATTGGTGTTTCTATGTCCCATTGTTCTTCTTGGTCAGGTGATTCTGTTGGGAATAGATTTTGGTTGTTGTCAGATATGTCTTTTTGGATTATAGGGTGAGAATGGGGTGAAGAAGGTTCCCCCATAGATGATGCACTGGGATCATTTTGGACAGGTGGATTGGTAGTGTTCAAAGAGGGATTTAGTGTTGGTAGTTCCCCCTCAACTTGATCTGCATTTTCTTGGTTTGATTGTGAAGTTTCTGCATCGGAGTTACCTGTAGGAATGGTAGAAGATGTTAGAAATTCAGAATTATAAGCGGTTTTGGGTTGTTCAAAAAGTAAATCAAGATCAATTTCTATGTCCGTAGAAGGCATTTGTTGAATTGGATTTTGAAAAATATTATCGATCATTTTAGAACCAAAATGTTTACGATCCAATTTTCTGACATAAAATTCATCGAAATGAATATCGGTACTTTCTTCAATTACTCTAGTACGTTTATTCAGTACTCGATAAGCAGCTGAGGTAAAGGAGTAACCAAGGAAAATTCCTTCGTCTGATCTTGATTCAAATTTTGAAAGGTGATCTTTGTTATTCTTTATGAAGCATCGACAACCAAAAATATGAAAGAATTTGATGTTTGGTTTTCGGTTGTTAATGACTTCATATGGTGTTTTATGAAGTTGTTTATGGATTAAAGAACGATTTTGAGTGTAGCAAGCTGTGGCTATTGCTTCTGCCCAGAAGTATTGTGGTAGATCAGCAAAGATAAGCATTGATCTTGCAGCTTCGCACAGAGTTCGGTTCTTTCTTTCAACAACGCCGTTTTGTTGAGGAGTGTAAGGGGCTGAGAAGTTGTGTTCGATGCCTTTGTTTTTGAGAAATGAGTCTAGAGTTATGTTTTTGAACTCTAAACCATTATCACTTCGGATTCTTCGAACGGGTCGTTTGAGCTTTAATTCAATCTGTTTGATGAAGTTGATTATTTCTTCAGGTGCTTCTGACTTTAGCCTTAAAAAGAAAACCCAAGTAAAGCGTGAGTAATCATCAATAATAACAAGGATGTATTTCTTCCCTTTTATGCTTTGGGTTTTTGCAGGGCCACAAAGATCAATGTGCAGTAATTCTAGTGGTTCGGATACACTAGATTCAGAAATGCTTTTATGAGAGGATTTGGACAGTTTTCCTCCTTCACAAGCTGCACAAAGAGTTTCATTATCAAGTTTCAGAAGTGGCAGTCCGCGAACAAGATCATTTGCAATCAACTTGTTGATGTAGCCGAAGTTGAGATGGGAAAGACGACGATGCCACAACCAGCTAATATCAGCTGAAGCTTTGGACAAGAGACAGATGTCTGGTTTTCCATAGATAAGGTCCATATCTAGTGGATACATGTTGCCTAAACGATCAGAATTAACTAGAATCGCTTTGGTCTTGGCGTCCATGATTGTGCTTCATTGTTTGGTGAAAAGAACTTCATGATTGTTGTCACAAAGTTGTGATACGCTGATTAGGTTGTGTTTCAGGCCGTCAACGTAGGCTACTTTCTTGATGGTGAAGTGACCATTTGTTATGTTTCCATAACCTTTGATTCTTGCAGTCATGTTATTTCCAAAACTGACATCTTGTTTGGATTCTGTGGGTTTGAAGTCTCGTAGAAAGCTTTGGTTTCCTGTCATATGCTTGGAGCAGCCACTATCGATATACCATGTGCCATCCTTGGGCTCTCCAGCACAAAGTACCTGCAATTAGACAGAAATTTTAGGTACCCAAACCATGGTGGGTCCTGATTTGTTAATGGTTTTTGATAATCTGAAATCATTATGGTTTCTGTTAATTGGACGAAGTGGTTGAGGCTTGATTTGACTTATCAGATTTTCCCAATTTAAGATTTGTCTTTGAAAACCTGTCATTTGAAACGATTTCTGATTTTGTGAAAAGTATCCTATGTGTGACGTTCTGTTTGATAATCTTTCTTTGTATCTGGGATCTGAATGGTTTTGGAAAACACTTTGATGATGGAATGGAATTTGGTGAAATGATGGTTCTTGAAAGTTCCTTGAGAGATTGAAATTTATCTTTTGAAAGTGACTTTGAATTGGTTTTTGAAAAGGTTTTTGTTTTGGATTAAAGGTTTGTTTTTGTGGCACAGCGACTGGTTTCAAAGGTTTTTCTTTGAAAACAATGGGCTTGCTTTGTTCTTTTGGTTTAACGACAGCTTGAATGGGTTGTTTATTTGTCTGTTGTTTCTTTGAATACTTTTGTCCCAGACTGTTCTTTCCAATAAAGGTTGAGTTTAAAGAGGGAAAGACTGTTGGAACAGAAGTACTACCATTTTGATGAACAGAATTTTCTCCATTTAAGAAATTTTCAAGTTTGATCGTGCCATCATTCTTTGTTAGTTTAGTAGATCTCAATTGATGAGTTACTGAACTAGCAGAGTCTGATTCAGATTTTACAACTCTTTTGTATGACTTGTTGAAAAAAGTATCATCTGGGCTACAGTTGATTATTGTTTCATCATCTGAATCGTCCTCATAGGCAGATGAGAAAAAATCTGGTTGAGGAGATTTAGAGTTTTCACTAATTTTCCCATTTTCATTTTCAATCATTTCATTTTCAAAAGATTCTCTTCCAATTCCTAGTTTATAGTTCGTATCAATTTTGCCAGTTCCTAAGTTGTTTGCTTTAGTGAAAACATCATCACTCAATTTTCTGGCAATATTGATAGAATCCAGTTTTCCTTGAAATCTTTGATTTTCGGATTCAAGAAATTTGATTTGCTTTGAAGAATCATCTAGTTTTAGAATTAAACTAGTGTTTTTGTCAGTTAAATCTTGAACTTTTTGTTTTAACTGAAGGACTTCCTTTTCTAAGGTATCTTTTATTTCAGATGAAATAACAGATTGATTTTTTATTTCTAAGTCCCTTTTTTGTTCTAGAGCTTCATTTAATTGTTCTAGGACGTGATTATTTTCTTCAGATTTTCGTTCAATGTCTCTTTCAAGTTTGTCTCTAGTCCTTGTTGATTCTCCAAATCTGAGTTGCAAGGTTTGTAATTCAGATTTGTAGATGTCAGATTTGACTATTGTGTCATGATACAGTCTGAGATCAGCTTTTAGACTGTTCTCAATCTTAGTCATGTGGGACTCAAATGGTGTTCTTGAAAGACCGAGATCTGAGATCATAGACCATACCTGATCGATGACATATGGAGCTCTTGTGGTTGGTTCATTGTCAGCCATGAAGCAGAAGTTTGACTGAGCTGGTTCAGTATCTGTTTCATCATCAGAAGTTGGCCAGTGTTCCACGCTAGGTTCGTAGAATGCCATCAAAGCTTTTTGCTTTGCTTTCTTTTCTTGTTTCTTCAGTTCTTCGGCTTTTTGAGCGTAGTAAGCTGAGTCTTTGACCTTGACTTTGGCTCGACAATCTCGGGCATAATGATTTAGTCCTTTGCATTTGTGACAAATGATTACGTCATCATCATCATCGTTATTGTCAGCCTTTTGGCTCTTAACGGGTGGTCTTTCGGATGTTTGAGTTTGTTTCTGTTGAGATGGTTTTGAATGATTTTGCTGAAATCCAGAATTTTGGTTATTTTGAAAACCATTGTTTTGATTGTAAGAGTTGTGATTATTTTGAAATCCACGATTCTGAAAGTTTTGTCCAAAAGTGGATCTTTGTTGAAAATTTGGTCTATGATGTGGCAAAATCTTTCGAGATTAGTGTTTGCTACCAAAGCACACAATTGATGGTAGTCAGCTTCATTATTTGGATCAGATAAGTCACAAGGATTACTTAAGAAAGCTTGGTTTTGATCAATTTGACTTTGATCAGGAAAATGTGTTTGGTTTTGAGAGGATGTTGACAACAGAGCAAGCGGTCCTCCAAAAGAAGTAGACGTTGGTGGGTCAATCGAGGATTCATACGATTGTAATTCTCCGTACAGATTGTACAAAGATTCAGTATGAATTGCCGGATTTCCCTGGATGATGAGTTTGACCATTTTCCAGCTTTCATAAAGATTGTTTAAAAATTTGAGGTTTATTTCATGCTGTGACTTTTTGATGCCTAAATTATTCATTTTGATGGTAATGAGATTGAATCTGTCATGAGCATCATGGATGGTCTCATGTGAAAACATTTTGAAGTTGTCAAATTCGTTTAAAACAGATGTTTTCTTGTTTCCAATGATTCTCTCATTTCCTTCAAAACGATTTTTCAAAGTTTGCCAAATTTGGTTTGCAGTTAAAAGGATTATATCATTCATTTGGCTTAGAATATTGTGGGGTATTCCAGACACAAGTTCCTTTTTGGCTTGAAGTTCAAGTTTCTTCCTTTCATTCAGTATATCCAAGTTACTCGTAAGAGAGGTCATGTTCTCTGGTAGAGATCCGTCTACACATTTCCACACATCTTCACTTATAGAGTTGAGATGAAGATTCATACGACCTACCCATGATTTATATTCTTCGGGAATAAGAATGGGTGCTCGAGTACCTGAACCTATACTGTTAGCAATAGATACAGAATTTATGTTTGAGTAGTTTGCGGAAGACATTTTTGTTTTTTTTTTTTTGTTTTTTTTTTGTTAACGAAAATGTGATGTTAAAATGAAATTTTTAAAGAAAACTTATTGGTGGTTTATAAAAACGCTACACAAAAGTTTTCAACAAAAATTTTCAAAATAAATCACACAAGTAATTTTTAAATGTTTTTGTTTGTTTTTAATTTTTTTGTTGAACAAGTGATATTAAGATGAAATTTTTAAAGGAAACTTATTGGTGGTTTATAAAAACGCTACACAAAAGTTCTCGACAAAAATTTCAAAGTAAATCACACAAGCTCTGATACCAATTGTTGAAAATACGATAATCGATCTCCACGAATAAGGGTTTTTAAGCCGATTACTGTGTGACAGATATGTATTTTATCTATAATATGCGGAATAAATAAGAGTTGCGGTAAATCTAAACTAGAAAGTATTTAAATAGACAGAAAGCGGTAAATAAAGTAAAAGTTAGAAGTTAAAGGTTAGATGTAATAAACGCCATTATCAACGATAACGTGTTTTTACAATAAATAAAAAGGTTAGAAATTAGGAGTTAGATGTTAGATGTAATAAACGCCATTATCAACGATAACGTGTTTTTACAATAAATAAAAAGGTTAGAAGTTAGAAGTTAAATGTCTCGGTTAAATACAGTCCACATGTGTTTTCGTTGTCACGGTTCAATTTTTATGTCTTGGATGTTTGGTACAGTTGATTTATAACAGTTTCAATAAATCAATAATAACACGGATAATTTCAAAAGAACTTATCGATAGCAGATGAATATGACGATTTTCTTTGAAGCTTCGATTCTTGTTCTTTGCTCGGGTTTTCTTGATGTGTCGATTTCTTGTTCTTCACGGTAAGATGAGGTTTTGGTGATTTTTGGTGTCGGGTAGAGGTTGTTTAGAGGTTTGGAGTTTGGTGTCGGGTAGAGGTTTTTAGAGGTTTGAAGTTTGGTGTCGGGTAGAGGTTTTGTTTCTTGAGGTTTTGCGGTTTGATTCTTGTTGCCAAATGCAAAAATTTCAGAGTTTTGAGCTATTTGGTCGTGGGTTTCTTGGAGAGTATATGAGTATATAATGCTTGGTTAATTGGGTGTGTCAAAATAGCAAGAGAAAGACTCAATTTATAGTTGCTGAACACACAGCGTTCGCGTCGCGACCGGAAGGGCCGTCGCGTCGCGAAGGTGCTCGGCTGGTGGTCGGTGCGCTTTTTGTCGGGTCAGTGCGTCTTCGCTGGTATGTCGAGCTTTTCGTCGTGTTTCCTTTTGGTCGCGTTGCTTTTGGTCGCGTCGCGAAGGATAGTGCGTTGGGTTGGTAGTCTCGCGATTAGAAAGTTGGTGGTGTCACGTTGGAGCTCTTCGCGTCGGAGGTCTTCGCGTCGCGACAAGGAGGTCCGTCGCGTCGCGATCGCTGTAGCGATCTGGACTTCTGTCTTTGCTCTTCTCTTCACGTTGCGACCATAGGGTCTGTCGCGTCGTGATTGCTGTAGCAGTGTGATATTTTGTATTTTTGCTCTATGGTTTGTAGCGTTACTTCCTCAGGTTTGGATGTTTTTTCAAAGTTTCTCGGGTTTTGATTCATTCTTGTTTTTGATCTTGAATTCACGCAACCTGAAATACTGATAATATTTGTTAGAAAACATTTCGACTTATTTCAGTGATGGTCACATAAAAACATAAAAACATTATTCAACAAATTCAAAATTTAAGGAGTTTCTCATGAACCCAAGTACACCAGAAATGTTTTAAAATGATCACAAAGTGTAATTTAATTTTTGAATTTTACAAAAATTCAAAAATTAAGAATTTTTCATGTACCGGGGTACACGACAGATTGTTAAAAATAACTGAAAAAATATCATTAAAAAATTCAAAATTTAAGGAGTTTCTCATGAACCCAGGTACACCAGAAATGTTTTAAAATGATCACAAAGTTTAATTATAGGTAATTTTTGAATTTTACAAAAATTCAAAAATTAAGAATTTTTCATGTACCGGGGTACACGACAAATTGTTAAAAATAACAGAAAAAATATCATTAAAAAATTCAAAATTTAAGGAGTTTCTCATGAACCCAGGTACAGCAGAAATGTTTTAAAATGATCACAAAGTGTAATTATAGGTAATTTTTGAATTTTACAAAAATTCAAAAATTAAGAATTTTTCATGTACCGGGGTACACGACAAATTGTTAAAAATAACAGAAAAAATATCATTAAAAAAATTCAAAATTTAAGTAGTTTCTCATGAACCCAGGTACACCAGAAATGTTTAAAATGATCACAAAGTGTAATTATAGGTAATTTTTGAATTTTACAGAAATTCAAAAATTAAGAATTTTTCATGTACCGGGGTACACGACAAATTGTTAAAAAAAATATCAGTAAAAAATTCAAAATTTAAGGAGTTTCTCATGAACCCAGGTACACCAGAAATGTTTAAAATGATCACAAAGTGTAATTATAGGTAATTTTTGAATTTTAAAAAAATTCATAAATTAAGAATTTTTCATGTACCGGGGTACACGACAAATTGTTAAAAATAACACAAAAATATCATTAAAAATTCAAAATTGAAGGAGTTTCTCTTGAACCCAGGTACCCCAGAAATGTTTTAAAATGATCACAATGTGTAATTATAGGTAATTTTTGAATTTTACAAAAATTCAAAAATTAATAATTTTTCATGTACCGGGGTACACGACAAATTCTTTAAAATAACAGAAAAAATATCATTAAAAAATTCAAAATTTAAGGAGTTTCTCATGAACCCAGGTACACCAGAAATGTTTTAAAATGATCACAAAGTGTAATTTTAGGTAATTTTTGAATTTTACAAAAATTTAAAAATTAAGAATTTTTCATGTACCGGGGTACACGACAGATTGTTAAAAATAACAGAAAAAATATCATTAAAAAATTCAAAATTTAAGGAGTTTCTCATGAACCCAGGTACACCAGAAATGTTTTAAAATTATCACAAAGTTTAATTATAGGTAATTTTTGAATTTTACAAAAATTCAAAAATTAAGAATTTTTCATGTACCGGGGTACACGACAAATTGTTAAAAATAACAGAAAAAATATCATTAAAAAATTCAAAATTTAAGGAGTTTCTTATGAAGCCAGGTACACCTAAAATGTTTAAAATGATCACAAAGTGTAATTATAGGTCATTTTTGAATTTTACAAAAATTGAAAAATTAAGAATTTTTCATGTACCGGGGTACACGACAAATTGTTAAAAATAACAGAAAAATATCATTAAAAAATTCAAAATTTAAGGAGTTTCACATGAACCCAGGTACACCAGAAATGTTTAAAATGATCACAAAGTATAATTATAGGTAATTTAAGAATTTTACAAAAATTCAAAATTTATGATTTTTTCATGTATCCGGGTACACGAAAAATTGTTAAAATATCATTAAAAATTTCAAAATTTAAGGAGTTTCTCATGAACCCAGGTACAACGGAAATGTTTAAAATGATCACAAAGTGTAATTATATGTAATTTTTGAATTTTACAAAAATTAAAAAATTAAGAATTTTTCATGTACCGGGGTACACGACAAATTGTTAAAAATAATAGAAAAAATATCATTAAAAAATTCAAAATTTAAGGACTTTCTCATGAACCCAGTTACACCATAAATGATTAAAATGATCACAAAGTGTAATTATAGGTAATTTTTGAATTTTACAAAAATTCAAAAATTAAGAATGTTTCATGTACCGGGGTACACGACAGATTATTAAAAATAACAAAAAAATATCATTAAAAAATTCAAAATTTAAGGAATTTCTCATGAACCAAGGTACACCAGAAATGTTTAAAATGATCACAAATTGTAATTATAGGTAATTTTTGAATTTTACAAAGATTCAAAAATTAAGAATTTTTCATGTACCGGGGTACACGACAAATTGATAAAAAATAACAGAAAAATATCATTAAAAAAATTCAAAATTTAAGGAGTTTCTCATGAACCCAGTTACACCAGAAATGTTTAAAATGATCACAAAGTGTAATTATAGGTAATTTTTGAATTTTATAAAAATTCAAAAATTATGAATTTTTCATGTACCGGGGTACACGACAAATTGTTAAAAATAACACAAAAAATATCATTAAAAATTCAAAATTTAAGGAGTTTATCATGAACCCAGGTACCCCAGAAATGTTTTAAAATGATCACAAAGTGTAATTATAGGTAATTTTTGAAATTTACAAAAATTCAAAAATTAAGAATTTTTCATGTACCGGGGTACACGACAAATTGTTAAAAATAACAGAAAAATATCATTAAAAAACTCAAAATTTAATGAGTTTCACATGAACCTAGGTACACCATAAATGTTTAAAATGATCACAAAGTGTAATTATAGGTAATTTAAGAATTTTACAAAAATTCAAAATTTATGATTTTTTCATGTATCCGGGTACACGAAAAATTGTTAAAATATCATTAAAAATTTCAAAATTTAAGGAGTTTCTCATGAACCCAGGTACACCGGAAATGTTTAAAATGATCACAAAGTGTAATTATATGTAATTTTTGAATTTTACAAAAATTCAAAAATTAAGAATTTTTGATGTACCGGGGTACACGACAAATTGTTAAAAATAATAGAAAAAATATCATTAAAAAATTCAAAATTTAAGGACTTTCTCATGAACCCAGTTACACCAGAAATGATTAAAATGATCACAAAGTGTAATTATAGGTAATTTTTGAATTTTAAAAAAATTCAAAAATTAAGAATTTTTCATGTATGGCCAATGCCTATGACCGATGCCTCCATCGCAGAGTGGTGATGCCGATGACATCAATGTGCCATGTATATGCCGATGAGAAAAATATGCACCATTCCGTTTAGTCTTATCAATATCGGTTTTGGCAAGTACAATCATGTAAAAACCACGATATGGTCGGGAGTCGAAACACAATCTGTTCAGTATTTGCAGTTTGAGAGTTATGGGAACCCATAAACCGCACCGCAAATGTTCTAAATCATACTAATATAATGCGATTTAGTAGAAACAATTTGTGCAATTCATACGGTTTGATGAACAACCCTATTATTATAATTATTGAGATTATTATATTTATAGAAGAAGTTGCCGATGTTTGAGCGACACTCATCATCATTCCGTTCTAATCGGACAAATAAAATAAATAACTTTGTCACAAATGTATATATATATATATATATATATATATATATATATATATATATATATATATATATATATATATATATATATATATATATATATATATATATATATATATATATATATATATATATATATATATATATATATATATATATATATATATATATATATATATATATATATATATATATATATATATCATTATTATATATATAAGGCGGTATATTTTAGAGTAAGACACCCGGTATGTTGGGGATTTTTGAGAGAATTTTTAAGAATTTTTGACATATTTTCTTGGAATTTAGAGTGAACATTTCTTTATTTTAACAATGAACACAACTGGCATCCACTTACACATAAAACGTCTAAAGATGCGTGAAGATGAAGTTTGTTCCACCGCCTTCACAAATGTCTCGTTTGGATGAGTCATTCTCTATTTCAACACGTATCAAGATTGAGGACAGCTGCATACCCTGACCTATTTCACTGAGTAGCTGTATCCACTTCTCTTTTCTCCCCTTTCAATACACTGATAGCTTTCCTAATACATTAGCATTTGACGCTCTCCTTTTCTATCAGCTATAATCGTTTCTTTTTGCCCACACCAAGAACCCTCAATAGTGTCGAGGGTCTGCGACAGTGACGGTGGTGGTTCAGCCGACGACCACATGAGTATGGTGGTCCGACAAGTGTTATGCAACATTGCTGAGTACGCATCTTCTGACGGTATAATAGTAAAGGGCTTTTTCTCTTCTGCCTCCCATATCTTAATTATGCGTTTTCAAGAAGTCATTTTAACGAAACAAAGGAATACGGACTTTTGGCTTATAACTTGTTGTTATCAAAAAGACTAAAATACATAAGAAGGCAAATTTGGAGAACGCAAGTTTGAGACGATGAATCAATAACTTCAAGATATTGCAGATATGGAACACGCATATATTAAAATGGATTTCCTTCCTCTGCACTATTTCTTCATCAGTATACAACCCTTCCCCATTTAACTACCACATGTACTTCAAAGTTTTAGGCATTTCATGGTAATGATACCAATTCAAAGATCCAGAGACTTTTGAAGCGTTGGAGTCCTCTTGGGTTTTTAATTTGGATGATTGATTGTTGGAAGTTTTTGAGATCACTTAACCACAAACCAGACGATGAAACTAAATTTCCTCTATTCTGTTTCTTCTATTTTCTAGGGTTTATTCGTTAAGAAGTGGAAATGTCTTCGATCGAAGAACGGAGAAAGAGGTGATACTTTCTTTATTCAAAAACCCTCCATTTTTCTTCATCTTTGTTTATTTTCTCTGAAATTATAGTTTTCTTTTAAACCTCCTTCTTCTATAAGGTTGATGGAGGTGGTGGTGTTCGCTCTTTGCCAATTTTATTATGGTAATCATATTTCCGTTTATATTCTTTTTGTAATTTGTTGAAAGGGTTATGCCTAATTCTCTTTGGATATTGTTCAGACCGTACTCCCCCAATGTTGAATCTCACTCTCAACTTGAATTTGTAGTTCGTTGCTTGGTTTTCAAATTTTAGTAAGTAATACATATTTACTGTAAAAAAAATTTGTTGTCTCCTTTTTTCATCGGAGCTTAATGCACCTCCTCCAGTTGAGGTTTTCTCCCCTTAGAGGTGAGTAGTCTTGTGTTTGTGTTTGTTTGTTGTTATCATCTGAATGCAATGATTAATTTTTTAAATTATTATTTACAATGTTTCTGCCATTCCAGAAGAATCTCCTTGCTTGTAACTTTATATGATTACCTGATAAACCTGGCCACAAGCATTGCAGCAGGAAATACTTTCATGATTGGGAAATGTCAACAAATGTGTAAGTTTATGCCTTATTATGCTCTTTTATAAAATTAATCTATGTGCAACTTTATTCCTACTTTAAAATAAGGCTAAAAAGGGTAAATTGGTCATTTTACCATAAAAGGGTAATTTGGTCATTTGACCAAGTGAAGGACCAATTATGTAAAAATATTGTTGCTTGTGGCAAAAGTATAAGAAATGAAAGTTTTGTTGTAATAAAACTTGATTATAGTGCCAAAAGTTCAAGAAAATGAACTTAGGGACTAAAAATGAAAATTTGGAAAATATAAAAAAAAATGAGAAATATCTCTCATTATTTGTGGCTGAACATTTGGAAGCTACGGGAAGAAGTTTGAGATGCGATTCTTTGATCTTCACGGGAGATTGAAGCATGGAATTGGAATCATAGCTTGGAATTGGTGATTCCTAAGCTAAACAAGGTTAGTATTCCAAGTTCGTGAAGTGTTCTTGGTGGGTTTTGTGGGTAAATTGAAATCTGCAATTTCAGTGAAATCCATGAAGTTTGTATATGATTTCTGGGTTCAAACATGTTCATATGATAAGAACATGCCATTGAAACAATTGGTTTTGATGAATTTGAAGTTTTGGGGTTTTTGGAACTAAGAACCCTAATTCTTCCTTTTGATTGATTGAGTTTGTTTCATTGGATTAAAACCTTGTATTATTGGATGGTTTTAGTCTGGAAATAAACCCCATATGATTAAGAACTGGATTAAGGACTTAATATGCAAAAACAGGGTGCTATAGTGAAAAATCGGGACTGAATCTGGACTGCCCAGCAAGAGCACGGGTCGTGCTCTATTTGCACGAGTCGTGCTCCTATTTTTAGGAAGGTTTTATGCCCTACAGACCTTGCACGAGTCGTGCTCCCTAAGGCAACAATATGCACGAGTCGTGCTTGCCTGGCAGGGGACTCAAAAACGTGAATTTTCGCTAGGCATGTCCGATTTACCTCAAACTTGAACCATAAGTCCATGATGGTTTGAAAAGTCCTAGAAAAATACTAAATTGAGTTTTTGACTCCTCGGGGGCACTGTAGATCAATACGAATGCCTCGGTAAATAGTAAAACTCATGAAAAGATGGTAAATGGAAAGTTTATCATCTAGACATTGTTTGTAGTGTTGCAATATTGAACTCTTATGCATTAGAGTCAGTTAAAATAGTTGTTAACCTATAATAATTGTGAAAATGAATGACATTATAGGTAAGGGACAAATGGTTGTGGTGCATGCAAAGGCAAGAAACAACCGGGATTCAAATGCAGCTAGCATCCAGGTGAGTAATCTCACTAATATCATATATGATATATGATGATTGAACTGTTACAGGTTGAAACAGATTTGGGGGACGAAACTTGATAGTTTACAGATGCGTTGAAAAGGCAATATCGGATAAGCCGTGAGTCAATGAAATGACAAGAACGGAGCCGTGAGCCATAAATGATTATAAAATGAAATGAAATCAAATGGTGCGGCCACTTGTGGCTATGATATTGGATGTTAAATCCAACTGGTGCGGCCTAAATGGCTATGATATTTGGTGCGGCCTAAATGGCTATGATATTTGGTGCGGCCTATATGGCTATGATATTTGGTGCGGCCTATATGGCTATGATATTCGGTGCGGCCTATATGGCTATGATATTAAACTTGAATCCAAATGGTGCGGCCTTATGGCTATGATATCGGGTTGTAAAACCTGTTGGTGCGGCCTTAGGGCTATGAATTATAAGTTGAAAATGTTTTGGTGCAGCTTGTACAGTCATGACACATGGTGCGGCTTATATAGCTATGATATAGGGTGCAGTCAATTGTGACTAAGAGATATGGGACAGAAATGGTAATTGAGAATTTATATGTTTATTTTCTCTTGTATATATGTGGATTTATGTGGCTAACAGCTTTGATTTGATCAATGTGCAAATAACAGGTTAGATATGATAATTATCTTTGAAATTAAATGGTGCGGTCTTAGGACCATGATTTTGGGTTGTTGAACCTAAACTGGTGCGGCCTAAGGGCTATGATCTAAATGATGAAACTGTTGGTGCGGCCTTAGGGCTATGATCTGAACAGGTTAAATATTTTTGTGTGGCCTATATGGCTATGATATATGGTGCGGTCAACGATGACTATGATTTGTGGGACAAAAACCGTTTGAGAGTTTAATTGTTATTATTCTCTTATATATTGTGACGTTATTTGCAGATATGATTACTCACTGAGCTTTGTAGCTCATACCGTTTGTTAAATGTCCCTGCAGGTTAGCATAACCCTGATAAGGGTAAGGATAAAGTCCGTGACTGAAGAAGTGAACTTGTAGATGCTGTTAGTAGCAGCCCGGCTTATAAGGAGGTTATTATATTTGTATACTCCTTGATACGCTTGTACCCGTTTTTATTAAAATATACCCCTTTGTTTATGGTTTTAAGTACTGAAACCTATGTTTTAAATGAAAAATTTTCAGGGGTGTTTTTGTTTTAAAAGCCGGGTGTTACAGAGAGTCTGTCTGCGTCCACGTGCAAAGAATGCAACGATACGTGGAGCGCCTCGTTAAGCTGAATGTGCACTTTGATGAGGAGTTGGCTATTGACATAGTCCTGAACTCCTTACCAAGTTGTTATGACCAGTTCATATTCATATTGGCTTGTCATTTGAACAACAGTGAGACCACCTTGGCTCAGTTGCACAACTTACTACAGACCACCTTAGCCTCCACTCCTGTCAGTGCTCTCGTTATGGCTATTGGACAAGGAAAGGGGAAGAAGAGGAAGGGTCCTCCAAGACAGAATTAGAAGGGGAAGGCTAGGGGTGCAAATGAGCCGAGCCGGCTCGTGAGCTATCCGGGACCGGCTCGATAAAAGCTTGGCTTGAGACCGATTTTAAACGAGCCCGAGCATAAATATAAGGCTCGTTTATTAAACGAGCCCGAGCCGAGCCTGTGCCACCAAGCTCGATTAGGCTCGCGAGCCCTGAACGAGCCTATATATATATATATATATATATATATATATATATATATATATATATATATATATATATATATATATATATATATATATATATATATATATATATATATATATATATATAGTATATTTTATATATATATATATATATATATATATATATATATATATATATAGATATATATATATATATATATATATATATATATATATATATATATATATATTATATATATATATATATATATATATATATATATATATATATATATATATATATTAAAATGTATTTAATCATTAGAGTAAACGAGCTCGAGCCGAGCTTAAACTCGTTTAGGCTTGTTAAGAATTAAACGAGACGAGCCCGAGCCCGAGCCGAGCCTGTATATTTCTTAACGAGCCTGAGTCGAGCTTAGGTCCATAAAGCTCATAACGAGCCGAGCCTTGTATATTTCTTAATGAGCCCGAGCCGAGCTTGGCAGGCTCGGGCTCGGCTCGGCTCGTTTGCACCCCTAGGCAAGGCGCATGCTGGGTCATCTAACAATGGCCCAAAGGCTAAACCCGATTCTGACGTTCATCCCGTCCCGAATCCCAAAGAGGTTGATTGCTTTTACTATAACAAGAAAGGGCATTGGAAACGGAGCTGCCTACCTGCAAAATCTGAAGGATGGCAAGACAAAGTCCTTGTCTGCAGGTATATACACTATTTCTAATAACTCATCATCTTCTCATTCTTGGGTCCTTAATACATGATGTAGTTTTCACATTTGCTCTGATTTGCAAGGACTAAGAGAAAATGAGGAGGTGGAGCATGGAAGATTAAACTTGATCATGGGGAATAGACGATCGTCTCCTGTTACCAAGATTGGATTTTATAGTCTAGTGCTTAGTAATTATGTTAGTTTAGAATTGACAAATTGTTTCTACTCACCAGAAATGAATGTAATATTGTTTCGTGTAATGCATTGTTTAGACAAGGTTATAGATATTCATTTAATAATATGAATGGATCTATTTCAGTTTATAAAAATGGTATTTTTAAATTTGAAGCTTTACCTTGTGATGGTGTGTATGAAACTGTGACATGTGTAGAAAATTTAGGCAATAGTGTACTTCAGATTGATTCGTCTAATGGTATAGACAATGCATGCTTGTGGCACTGTCGTCTTGGACACGTTAACAAGAAATGCATCGCCCAACTCCAAAAGGATGGAGTGTTGGAATCATTTGACCTAAGGTCAGATGATGCATGCTAATATTGTCTTTTGGAAAAGATGACAAAATCACCTTTCACAGGACCTTGTGAAAGAGGTGAAGGTTTGTTGGATCTCATTCATACGGATGTGTGTGGACCCTTCAGATCATCCACAAGGGATGCTAATAGATTCTATGTGACTTTTACTGATGATTACAGCAGATATGGCTATATCTGCTTAATCAAGCATAAGTCAGAAACCTTTGAAAAGTTCAAAGAGTTCAAGTATGAAGTCGAGAATCAATTAGGTAGGAAGATAAAGATGCTTAGATCCAACAGAGGCGGTGAGTATCTTAGTATCGAGTTCCTTGACTATCTTATAGAATATGGAATAGTTTCACAGTTGACTCCTCCCAGTACACCACAACTGAATGGTGTGGCTAAGAGGCATAACCGAACCTTGTTGGACATGGTTCGTTCCATGATGAGTCGAGCTTATCTTCCCATACACTTCTGGGGGTATGCCTTAGAGACAGCCGCCCATATCCTCAATCTTGTCCCTACTAAGAAGGTTGCCAAAACACCTCACAAAATGTGGACATCGAAAGCTCCCACGTTGGCACATATTAAAGTCTGGGGTAGTGAAGCTTTTGTAAGACGTGAGACTCATGATTGAGGAAGTCATGTAGATTCAAGAGCTTGCTTATGAAATGCCTGAAGTTTTTGAAATGAAGTTTAAACAGAGCTTTTTCATTGAAAAACCTTTTGAGAACCAGCTTGACATGTCAATTCTTTTAGGACATTTGGATATCCCTGGATGACTAATGTTATTGATGAAAGCATGAATAAACAAAGTTATCAATAATAATTTGTCAGATTTTATATTGAGTGTGGTCAGCACCAATATGCTGTCTGCTCATTGAAAAGAATTTGAAGAATTAATTCTACCAAGAAGGATCTTGTTTCTAAAGATGTTATTCGATACTTTGAATCCAAATTGTTTGAGATCTACTTGATGATGCGACCTACACAAGAGCAAATTTTCCTTTGATGAAAACAAACGACATCATCGTTCTTTATAAGGTTCTGAAGGTTTATTTGACTTTTGTCATAAGGATTTAGTTTGAAAATATGCAATCTTAGCACATCATATTAGAGAAAAGTTAGAAGCAAATTATGTTGTATCGAACTCCTAGACATCTGAAGATGAGTTTTGTGTCTTTTCATTTTAGAATCATCTAAAGACCCAGAGCTTCGAGTGTAGCCTATTCGAATCATTACACGAGATCAGTCAAAGGAGCTCCTTCCATACCAGATATATAGATATATGTTAGTATAAGCAGCTTGATGCAACCGCTCACTACATGCATCCTATGTGTATTGTTATTATTGGTTCTAATCATCCAACAACTCAATTTATATAATGTATATATATCATATGAGAGAGAATGATTGTACAATATTTTGTAAGCTCGTGAAACTTATTACGTTTGAATTATAACATTACTTTTCAATTAATGAACCACACATATTCATTTTTTTTGTCTTGATTGTTATTACAATTTGTATTTAATCAGTCTTTTGAATTACATATATATATATATATATATATATATATATATATATATATATATATATATATATATATATATATATATATATATATATATATATATATATATATATATATATATATATATATATATATATATATATATATATATATATATATATTATTTGTGTGTGTGTGTGTGAGTTAGGATCAAATGAGAACCTTTTTTTTTTTCGTGAGAACCTAGGGAACTTTTGACTGAATTTAAAAAAAAAAAAGACTTAATACACTAAGTCGCTTATATTTTAAACCTTTTGTCAAAAAAATTTTGAAAAAAAATATGCATATACGAAATGTGCACATATGCATTTTTTCTCGCAAATGTATATATGTTCACGTTTTGTGCATATGTGCACATTGCGTATATACATAATTTTTTCAATTTTTTAACGAAAGTTCTTAAATATAAACGACTTAGTGTATTAAGTCATATTTTTTGAAAAAAAATTCAGTCAAAAGTTTTTAAGGTTCTCACAAAAAAAATGGTTCCTATTTGATCTGACCATATATATATATATATATATATATATATATATATATATATATATATATATATATATATATATATATATATATATATATATATATATATATATATATATATATATATATATATATATATATATATATATATATATATATATATATATATATATATATATATATATATATATATATATATATATATAAAGGGTAGGGTTCCATTGAGAATGGAAAAAAAGTTGAAAATGCGAGAATGAATCTGGGCCACTAGATGCGTCAGCGCTGATGCGCCGCTCTATGACGACGAGATGTGTTTAATTTTTCATATATGATTTATTCATATATGAATGTGTATATTCATATATGAATGCGAGAATAAATCTGGGTCACTAGATGCGTCAGCACTGACGCACCGCTCTACGACGACGAGATGGGTTTAATTTTTCATATATGATTTATTCATATATGAATGTGTATATTCATATATGATTATTCATATAATCAAATATGAACAATAGTTTATGAAATATGGTTGTGGTGGTCGGAATGGTGGTAGATGGTGACGATGATGATGGTGATGGCGATAGAGGATGGCGATGATGGTGGTGATGGTGGCGGCGGTGTTAGTGCGGTGGTGGTGTTGGTAGAGATGGGTGGTGACGAAGGTGGTGGTGGTGGCATTGGGTGGTGGTAGCGATGGTGGAGGTGGTGGTAAGGGTGGCGGCGGTGGTGGTTGGTGGCGGTGGCGGGTGGCAGCGGCGGCGGTGGGGGAGGTGGCGGTGGCAACGGTAGTGGTGGCGGCAACGATGGTGGTGGTGGTGACACAGGTGGTGCAGGTGGTGAAAATCATATGTGCAAAGCACTAGAGCAGCAAGATAAAATATGTGGCCCATATTCATTCTCGCATTCTCAACCTTATTTTCATTCTCCATGGAACATACTTCTATATATATATATATATATATATATATATATATATATATATATATATATATATATATATATATATATATATATATATATATATATATATATATATATATATGTGATTGTACCATAAATATTTCTTTCATATCTTGGAATTGTAAAACTAACATGGTGTGACTCAAAATAGGCGAGATTATATTGTTGTTTACGGTGTAATTGGACTGGTCAAACTGGTAAAAGACTTCAACATATTATTCTTTTCATTTGGAATAAAAATAAGTTCCAATTGCTATATTTTTCAACAATGTTTTTCATTAGTGATTAAAATTTTATAAATTGATTCATAGCGACTTATTTATTTAAACTTATAGTTCAAAATGACTGTTATAAATTATTTGTTAGGGTTATTTAAAGATAAATTACTGATTTTTATATTTCAAAATTATGTCAATGCCAAAAGGTTCCTAATTATACTTTAATATTTTAGAAAAATATTAAGTATTTTAAAAGTTGATTCATTATTCATAAAAAGCAGATTAAAAAGTCATAGTTGCTTCTAATTTAAAAATATGTATATACATATTATTATTTGAATTAAGATTTTTAAAGGACATTTACTAAACGACATATCCAAAGTGATATTTTTCAAAAAAAAAAAATAGAAAGACATGATAAAATATTGAATGTGATTTTATAAATTAAATTAATTTTGTTATTATAAACAATAATTAGATATAATGTTCTAAACGAGAAGCATTGGCTTTGGACTGGGTTTACATGTCATATTCACGTGACAAGTCATAAAAATAGTTACCTCCGTACAAATAACTTCTATGTCTCTACCATCTTTTTGAATCCTCTTCCGGAAAACACATGCTAATGGATCAAAATAATTTAAAACTAGACCAATATTCACGCTTTGAGTAAGTTACAGACACTGTAACAATTAAATCATTTGTAAATATATATATATATTATTAAAACTAATCACATTATTTTTTATTGATTTTCAAATAATAAAATTTATACTTATGTAATATAAAATATTCTAAACAATATATATATATATATATATATATATATATATATATATATATATATATATATATATATATATATATATATATATATATATATATATATATATAAACCGATCGGGTAAGGACTCCAATTTCAGTGAGGACCGCGATAACAAATTCGTACGTCTAATCTTGAAAAATGAGTGGCTAAGATTCAATGTGAAAAAATTGATACATATTAAAAGTTTGGGTAGTTATTTGACTAAAAATCGAAACTAGTAGTTTGATATCACAAATAAATAAGGGTAATATGATAATCTTAACGAGACACTCACTCATTTTGCGACATTTGTCGCAATTTCATTAAGTGAGTTTTTTTTATTTCCTCACACTTTGTTTTGGGACATCACTTTTTTTTTTTGTAAAAAAAATTCTGAAAAAACCAAAATTCTTAAAATTTAATTATCTACAAAACAACCATCATGAAATTTTGAAAAAATTATTTTTTATTTTTTATTTTTATAAAAAATCAAAAAAAATTCCAAAAACTCTGTAAATTTATGGGAACATTCTAGACATTATATTAGTAAAAAGAAATTTTCGAAAATAAGTTTTTTAAGTGTATATTTTTTTATTTTTAAGTAAAAATCTTATCAAATTAGCAAAAAAAATGTCTATGACAAAAATATTAAGAATCAAAATATGTTTTATGATTCAAGCGGTTATGAACTGTATTTATTATGAATTAAAACTTATTACAATAAAAAAAATGTTATGAATCAAACTTATTATGATTCAAATTTTATAATGATACAAAAATGTTTCTTAAAATTTGGATCATTTCAAGATCCACATTTGTTATGAATCAAAATATAATATAAAAAACTTTTAACATTCAAAACTTATAATTATCCAAAAATGCTATGAATCAAAACTTATTATGTCATAAATATTATCATTCTTAAGTATAATGATCCAAAACTTATAATCTAATATTCAAAACTTGTTATGATCCAAGATCCAAAATTTGTTATGATCCAAAATTTAAAATTTGTTATAAATATTATGTCTAATAATCCAAAACGAGTTAAAAAAAAGACAAAAACGAGTTTTAAACGAAAAAAAAGTTAAAAACGTAGTAAAAAATAAACGAAAAAATGAAAAAAGCTAAATAAATAAATAAATAAAACCGGAAAAAAATAAAAAACTATAAAAAAAACTGTAAAAAACTGTAAAAACAAAAGAATAATAATAATAACTAATAATCAAATTTATTAAAAGTTAAAAAATATTGAAATAAATAAATAAATAAAAACAAATAAAAAATTCGGCTAAACTATGTTATACGGACGTGCGTAACATATGATAATACCATCGAGTCCGTATTACGTTCCATGGACGAGCGTCACATGCGATTACGTTAAATACAATAGTTACGTCTAATGTCATCATCTTTGACGAAATGATTGGACGAGAATTGTCCTCGCAGTCCTCACCAAAATTGGAGTGCATATATATATATATATATATATATATATATATATATATATATATATATATATATATATATATATATATATATATATATATATATATATATATATATATATATATATATATATATATATATATATATATATATATATATATATATATATATATATATATATATATATATATATATATATATATATATATATATATATATATATATACATACTAGGTTATAACCCGTGTGTTACACGGATTTACGTCTTAAAATACATAAATATAATGCATGAACAAACAAATGTGAAAATTATAAATCCTGTATGAGTAATATTAAATAATTGATCATAAGAGGTAAATTTCTAAAAATAACTAATATATAAACTAATCTAGGAAATAGTGGTGCTAATAAGGTCTCTCCATTTGGGCTTTTAAATCATGTCGTAAACTAATCTAGGAAATAGTGGTGCTAATAAGGTCTCTCCATTATGGAGAATGAGCATCTAGAACTGAAAGTTAGCTAGCTAAACAAATCTTCTCCTAGGCTGGTGTAGATAATTTCAACGTGGGTGGAAATTATCTACACCAGCCTAGGAGAAGATTTGTTTAGCTAGCTAACTTTCAGTTCTAGATGCTCATTCTCCATAATCCAATGCTTCTTCTAATTTGCCACTTTAGGAGAAGACGATATTATTTGTGATGCCATCTGTAAGAACTATTACTGTTGAATAACCTGTCATTTGCAATGTCTACACATTAGTATACTATGTAAGCAATTAATCACTAAAAACACCCACTGCAAGTTTGGAATTAATGGAAAAGAACTTAGACGTGTCAAGTTGATTACATGTCATATTGAAAAAAATGCGAGGTAGCAAGAAAAAAGAAAATAAAAAGTTCCAAGATTCTTGCTTTAAAGGTTTTATATGCACCGCATTCTCCAAGTAACTGTAAAGAAACAGAGGGTCCTCAACCTTATGCCCAATTGACCTGGAAAGAAACTACATAAATAAACCAATATTTATTAAATTGATGCTTCATGATCAATAATAAAAGGGGTACACTTTTTATAAATGAAAGCAAGTTGCTATTTATTGCTTTTAAGTTTTAACCAAATTAAATGCTAGAAATAGCAGCTTACTTTCATTTATTTGCAAGAAATAGCAAGTTACTTTCATTTATTACAAATAAAACAAATAAAAAACATTTAGCTAGCAAATAATATAGAACGGACATAGAAAGCACATAAACAGATAGACATGTATTACTTTAGTTAAATAAGGGTTAAATGCAACAAATAACAATAGACTATATTTTGTTGAATCTTTCATATCATCTCCAAATCCAAGTCTTCTAGTTTATGTTTTAAGATTTTTATCAATATAGTGCAATGTTTCAATCCGGTCTTTTCTTCCTCTTCTTATTCCATTTTAAACCTCTGAAACTACTCTCCAAGTGATGTTCTATGTTCTTTCTTTCTAGTAGTTTTTTCCGACAATCTAGTTACGGAACCAAACATATAACCCTGGAGTGGAAAAACTTCATTCTTTTCACTTCCTTGTGAATGGTCATTAGGCCAATGCTCTTTTTCTTTAGTTCTCCACACCTTTTCTAACTCACCATTGATAAGCTTGAATTCATCGATATTTTCATTTTTACTACAGTTATTACCTCTTAATCTTCAGGAAAAATGCATGAACATCAATAAATGTTAATATATATATATATATATATATATATATATATATATATATATATATATATATATATATATATATATATATATATATATATATATATATATATATATATATATATATATATATATATATATATATATATATATATATATATATATAAATGACGGGCTAATTGAAAAATTATAAATAGACAAATAGTTAACAGGTTTTTACAATAAGAGGTTTGATGATACAAAGATACCAACAACATTTATGAATACCTATAAGATGCTACTAATTACCTTTGGTAAACCTCTGATTCCAAGAGCAAGATCAAGCTTCAAAGAGCCTGTGGATACAATAGGTTTCACTCTTGCACCAAAAGATCGTTGCAAGAACTACATAGTCTCCCCTTGAAAATCACCTCCAAGTTCTAATGGGGCTGAACGAAGAGCTATATGCTTTTCTGCAGCTTTGATATTTAATGGTTGCTGTTTGCAGATTTTTAACAAAAATGATACATGTTTGAAATTTTTAGCAAAAATGGTCCCTGATAGCATTTATTTAAGAAATATACTCACTGTTATCATTTTTAAGAAAAAATTGTCTATGCTTGCAATTTTTTTACACACATGGAACCAAACAAATGACATAAAAGGTCCTTTAAATCTAGCAACCTATATTCACAGCATCGATATACCTCTTCACACCAACACCATCGAACAAAACTCAAAGAAGAAGATGATGAATAGTAATTCAAACAATCATTTAAAATTTAATTAAAATGAAGCGTCTTTGAGAAGAAATCAAGATTTTCTTTATCTAAAATGATGAATAGCTTCACTTTGAGAATTATTTCTATTTTCAATAATCACTGTCATTGAAAATATTCATTACCTGCTCCACAACATACCCATGTGTTAACAGCTCCCGAGGAAAAAAATTACCTGAAATAATTGATCAAATTTGATTGAATTTTAAAATTTGATTGGTCTTGAAGCTTTACATGATAAGATTAAACGTACACCCTGGGTTAACTTCGAATATTGTATACTCTGAGAAAATTTTACCTGGGTTGAATACGTGCAAATAAAAAAGATTGGCAAGAAAACATTTTAAATCAATACCTCATAAGCATAAAACCTCAAAATCCTTGTCTTACTGCACATACGACTTTGACGCTGGTCTCAATTTTGCAGATGCAAAACTGAATCAACTTAAACAGATCTGCAACAACATGAATGGGTTTCTGATTTAGATGCATGTCAGGATTAACAAATCTATAACAAAAATCAACTACGTCGGACTCCATGGACTAAAAGAAACTTTAAAATGAAGTAGATATGATATTGTTCACTATGACCTCGGAAAACTCCACGAGATGATCGTACTTCTAAATACGTTATCAAGGACGAAAACGGAATCATACTTACTTCACGCGATGATCTTCAATCCCCTAAAAAATAGGCTGTTTGATAATTTCCATTACAGTTTTCTCAAAGTTCAAAATCAATTGACAGGCACACTTGTTTGAAGAAGTAAAACCTAAAATAGAAATCGAGGAAACATAAAACCATGATTGGCAGCGAAGTTCAATCTTGACGCTTACCGAATTAAATTAGGTTTCTGGAACGATTGTTTGGGTGTATAATTCCTCCATCTCATTCATAAGGTCGAGTTGCAATCGTATAAATGGTGAGATGACAGAGACGATTCTGATGAACACACACATGAAACTTTACTTTGTCGAGAAGCCAGCAAACAAAGCGTGGATTGACATAAAGTACAGATTAGAAAGCTTGAATTTTGAACACGAATAATGAAGTTGAAAGGTTCAATCGATGAATTGGGATTTGATTTTTAGATTGGAAAGGCGAAATTGAGGGAAACACCGTGTTGATTGGGGGATGAATGAAAAAATTATGGCGTAAAAATAGGAATAAAATTTCAAATATGAGTCTAATTGAACCTCAACTGTCTAGATAAATACCTTGGGCGGAAAGTCGGCTTCTAAGAATGTGACACGTGGAAAACAGGCATCTAGAAGGAGGACATGTGGCCATAATAGGATTGCTTTATTATAGAGTATATATATATATATATATATATATATATATATATATATATATATATATATGTATATATATATATATATATAATACCTTATAAACCAGTTTCTCAATTATACAATCTCTTAAACATTAAAAATTTAAGATGTACAACACTTTATGAATAGATGTTTCCTATTAAACTGGTATCCCTACTTCCAACCTCCCACCCCGTCTTCAACCTCCCACTCCTCTTGCTCCAATTGGCCCACTTCCCCTCCTTTTCCCACCACGTGTCGGTTACAAGATTTATACCAACACAGTCTCTAATTTGGTCCATTCACAGTTTCACACGATCTCAACAATAGACAACTCCCCAAACCATTATTGTTCTTTCACGACTCCTGCTTCTTCCAGCAGTAACCTATGTCTCTATTTGTGGTATGTGGTTAGTACCCTCCTAAATGGCCATCTCTCTCTCTCTCTCTCTCTCTCTCTCTCTCTCTCTCTCTTTATTCTTTATATCTTTATCTCTCGGAGCTCTTAGGGTTTTGGTTTCATCGTCACTGGCCAATTGATTGCTTCGTCGGGACATGAAATTCCAAAAACATTGCCCAGGTAACTCCTTTGGTACCTTTCCCTTCCTCAGATTTATTGTTATATGGTTCTTTTAGTTTGTATAAATCTTGATTTCGCCGGTCTTTTGATCTAAGCCACATTACCATATATAACTGAAGACGAAGGGTTAAACCACGATTTGAGAAACCCTTCGATTTTGCATATGTATAAAGACGAAGGATGGAACCAGTAAGCATATTCTATCGAATTTTTTGCTTGTAATTTACCGTATGAGTTTTTGATTTCATTTCCCGTGATTGAGTTTCTAATGTTGAACTGGTAATGTGAACCATATATATAACATAAAAGCAATTTTGATTGTGTTGTGATTTTGTAGTTATGGACAATTGGAACTGTAATGCTTGGTGTTCCTCAAGAAAAAACTGAGCTCAAGAAGCAGCTAAAGAAGGAACCTGATTATGATGTAATCATACTCTTGGGGACCTTCAGGTTATCCTTTATGACTTCTCCTATTTGGGTGATATCTCTCTTACACATTTACATTATTAATTTTGTAGTTCTTTTAGATTACGGTGATTGGTGAAGCTAGGATTTTATTTTAAATGGATTAGCATACACCATGATTTTTTGTCAATCTATTATTTCAGGAATGTCCAAAATAGTTTCAAGCCATATTACAATTAATATACCACTGCTGATCTCTTGCAACAAATATACACTGATCTATTGCAACAAATATACATTGATCTCAATAATTTTATCTTTTGGGAATATTTTACAAATTAAACGATCAACATATTTTACAAATTAAACGATCAACATATTTTTCAGAAAGTCTTATTACTGAGCATATTTTTAGAGATGGAGTTTTTTCAGACACTTTCTCAAATTTTCCAATAAAATTGATATAAATTTTTGTATCGGAAAAGGTTTGTATGTGGCTTTTAAAGAGTTCGAATATGGATATATTAAAGAGTTGCGTTTTTAGCAACATACTATCAAAAGATGGCAATAGTTGCGTTTTTTTTTATCAAGGTACTTTTAAAAAATGCTTTTTTTTTTAAATGTACTTTCAAAAGATGTTTTTTTAGCAACGTACTATTTAAAATATGTTTTTTTTAGCAACGTACTTTCAAAACATGGTTTTTTTTAGCATTGTACATCTTAAAATATGGTATTTTAGCAATGTACTTTTTAAAAGATGATTTTTTGAATAATAATTGTATAGTTGTTGTTACTGTTCATAATTAGTTGCCTTTTTAGCACGTACTTTCAAAAGATGGTTTTTTTAGAAACGTACTTTTCAAAAGATGATTTATTTATCAACGTACTTTCAAAATATGGGTTTTTTAGCAATGTACTCTTTAAAGAAAGGATTTTTAAATAATAATTTTGTAGTTGTTGTCAATGTTAATAATTAGTTGGATTTTTTAGCAGCGTACTTTCAAAAAATGGTTTTTTATCAACGTACTTTTCAAAAGATGGCTTTTAAGTAACGTACTTTCAAAACATGATTTTTTAGCAACGTACTTTCAAAACATGTTTTTTTTAAATGACAATTGTATAGTTGTTGTACTGTTCATAATTAGTTGCGATTTTTTAGCAATGTACTTCCAAAATGTGGGTTTTTTGCAACGTACTTTTCAAAAGATGGTTTTCAGCAACATACTTTCAAAACATGTTTTTTAGCAATGTACTTTCAAAACATGGTTTATAAATAATGATTGTATAGTTGTTGCACGGTTCATAATTACTTGCATTTTTTAGCAACAAATGTGGTTTTTTTAGCAACATATTTTTCAAAAGATATTCTTTTTAGCAACTTACTTTTAAAACAACCATAATATTTTAAAATTTAACCGGAAACATTGCACCACCTTCTCTCCCCTCCCCCATCTCCCCCACCCCGACGAAATTTACCCTCGCGGCATTGTGCGGATACACTACTAGTATATATATATATATATATATATATATATATATATATATATATATATATATATATATATATATATATATATATATATATATATATATATATATATATAAAGTTCGGATCCGGTGAGGATTCCAATTTCGGTGAGGACTGCGACGACAATTCTCGTCCACTCATTTCGTCAAGGGCAATAACGTCAAAAGTAATTATTGGATTTGACGTAATCGCATGCCGCGCTCGTCGATAGAACGTATTACGGACTCGATGATATAATCGCATGTTACGCACGTTCGTACAACATAACTTAGCCATGTATTCTTATTTTAATTTTATTTCATTTTTATTTTTTACGTATTTATTTATTTTTTTAAATATTTTTTTAGCTTTTAGTGAACTCAACTTTTTTTTTTGTTTTTTAGTTTTTTTTACTTTAGTTTAATTTTTTTTCAGTTTTTTATCTTTTTTCGTTTGATTTTTCATTTTTTTCTTTTCTTTTCTTTTTATTTTTTTACTTTTTTCGTTTAAAACTCGTATGCTTTTTTTAACACATTTTGAATTATTAGACTTAATAATTATAACAAATTTTGAATCTTCAATCATAACTAGTTTTGGATATTTTTGGATCTTGAATCATAACAAATTTTGAATCTTAGATCATAATTTTGGATCATCACATTTGAAGAATAAAACATATTTTGGTTATTAATATTTTTAGATCATGTATATTTTTTTTGCTAATTTGTAGAGTTTTTTATTTTAATAAAAAAACACTTAAAAAACTCTTTTTCAAAAAATTCTTTTTGCAAACTTACTAATATAATATTTAAAATGATCCCTTAAATTTTCATAAATTTTGGAGAATTGTTTTATTTTTTGGTTTTTTATAATAATAAAAAATACTTTTTTTTTTCAAATTTTCATGATGTTGTTTGTTTTGTAGAGAATTAAATTTTAAAAACTTTGGTTTTTTTAGAATTTTTTTTACAAAAAAAAAAAAAAAGTTATGACCTAAAAATAATGTTGGTAGAATAAAAAAACCCAGCAAACGAGATCGTGACAAATGTCGCAATGGAGGTGGGGTACTCGTTCAGATTACTAATATACCCTTTTTAATTTGTCTTATCCACCACTAGTTTTGATTTTTAGACAACAAGCCCCCCAAACTTTCAAGATATATCAATTTTTTCACATTGAATATTAGTCATCCATTTTTCAATATTAGAGGTTCATATTTGTCCTCACAGCCTCACCGAAATTTGAGTCCTCACCCGATCATATATATATATATATATATATATATATATATATATATATATATATATATATATATATATATATATATATATATATATATATATATAATTCAAATGAGAACCATTAAATGTTAGAAACCAAATGAATAATTAAAGAGGCTAAAATCATGTTTTGTTTTTTAGGTGAAAAATTGGCAAAATCATCATTTTCACAATCTAATATATCCATTCATACAACATTCACAGTTTAATACAATCATTCATATAGTTAGTTATAGTTTAATACAATCACTCTTACAACAAATTACAGTTTAATAGACTAATTCATTTTTAATAGAACTCAACTCTAAACTATATATACCACCTCCACCTCTAACTACTACACGCCCCCAACACCTACCATCGACGCCACCACCGTCACCATCCTTCCTTCTTCCTACAACATCGAATCTACAACCGACAACAATATCATTATGTACAACCTTTATCACCGCCACCCTTCATTTCTTCTAGAACCATCAGATGTGGATCTCCTACATTCTTGGAAGCTCTAAAATTTGGATATGGATAAAATATTAAAATTCAGAGTTTAATATACTAATTCGTGTATAATTCATAGTTTAACACAACAGTTCAGACATTCATTCACAACTTAAAAAACTTAGAGATCTCATTAAGACATTTCATCAAACACCTTGTGTGCATCTTATTTCCAGAACTTCCTTGTCCAAATACCATCATCGGAGACCAGATCAGAGAAATAAAACAAGGATGGGAGGAGGAGAAGGCGAATTGACCTTGTTAATGTGTATACGACGTATGTGCATTTATACCTACACATATGCTAAGTTTACCAAATATATTCAAGAAGAAGAAAACTTATCATTTATATGGAATTGATCTATAAGACTCCATATAGACAATGGAATTGAGCAAGCAAAAAGAAGTAATCCATAAATAACAACAATGACATTAGTCTCACCTTTGTATTTTGGATTTATATAATTTATATGGGCATATGGGAAATAATTTGGAGGTTCTTGCTGCATCCGTACATTGTAGTTTGCGACACTAATCGAGACTTGCAGGAACAAGAATAACTTACTAATCACCCAACAAACAACTATATTAGTAATCACCCAGCAAACAAAAATCCATTTTTTTGTTGGATACAACCAGAAGAACACATGATAAGAAAAAAGCTACAAGAGATTTTAAAGTTCCTAATATATTTGTTGATGTGTAACAATATCAAGTAAGTTGAACGAGCAAAAGCTATTCGCAATTACTGAATTAACTGGGAGATGAATTATAAAAATCGAAAGACATAATAATTATAACTCGCCTGAAGCTCACGGAGCTTGATGTATTGCCAAATCTTCTAAACGGCGCGGGTGCAAGCGGATTCTGAGACACCAAGGAAGTGACCTAGGGCTGGTGAAATCGAAGTTGGTTTCAGAATGCGGGGTTTCAAGGGATTCTCGAGAACAGTGAAGATGAAGAGACGAAATTGAAGTCCACAAATACCTCCATCGCGTGGACAAAATGCTGGTTCGAATTACTTTTTCGGTAGATACAAGACGTCAAAGAATCATTAAAAGAATAGGATCTAGCGTGTTACTGATGAAATCGACCTCATCTTCGCATTTTGATGCATTTGGTGTTCGAACTTCTTCATGATAAAACTTGTTGAGAGAAGATAACAGATTCTCAATTGCATAATACAACACAGTTTCAAGTGATCGCTCTTTGGTGAGCATCAGGGATTTTGTCAGAGTAAGCTGGTTATTGGGCCGTTGGAAGTCGATAGGTTTTTCTTTGTTTGGATTTCTCGCCGCCGATGTCTAGGGTTTTGAGATAGGGAAAGTCGATGGAGCCGGTGGAAGTCGATGAAGAAGATAGAGATAGGCAATGCGAGACATGAGGGATAGAAAAAGAGGTGTATTTTCATTTAATTTAGCCTAATTTTTTGGGATTTAATTTAATGCTTTTTTTATAATTCTTACAATATCTTTAACTGGGTTCTTTAAATACCAAAAATATCATTGAGTTTTATATTAATTACAATATTATCACCATACATCTTATCCATTGATATTTTTTATGGGAACTGATTCTTCCCTTCTTCCCCTGTTATTTTTTATCTATCCACAGAAAGTTATATTAAATAGACAATTATACCCTTTAGCATTTTCTTTTTCAAGATTTGTTTTCAATTTCTTGATGTTTATACTCGTATATCCTGTAATCGGTAACTCACAACCCATGTTCAACTCAGTTGAGCAAGAATCAGTGCACTGAGTGCTTGAATCGCTAAACTCTGACGTTTCTCTTCTTTGACGACCTCTGCTCCACATAGGGTCGTTTGTGACTACAACACCGTCACGAAACCCTGAATATTGTCAAGCTCAAGTACGGGTACGCTTTCGACTACAACTCGAATCTAACTTGCTCAACAAACTACACATTGAGTGATAACATCGGTAACATAACGAGCTTACGCCCGTTGATCATTACCGGAACGAGTGTTTCCGGCAAAATCCCGTTTAGGTTTGGCGAAACTGTTGAAGCTCGATTTGAGACCCAATCGTTTTCCGGCGAGATCCCGGAGACGATGGAGGGTTTAAGGTTTCTGAAATTTTTGAATTTGTTCACACTTGGCTGGCTTACGTTCCGACATGGGTTTAGACTCGGCAAACGATGATTCAACTCCACCTCCGAACAATCTGAATCCTACAATTCATTGAGTCTTCAAAGATCAGTACCTGGAGAAGCAGTGCAGGCGGAAGCAGTACCGTCATTTCGGTCTTGCGTAACGATGTGTACTGTGTAGGTTTTGATCAGAAGCGGATAAAAGTCTTCAATATCAAAAAGGGAACTAAAATGAGGGAATAGTTGTCATTACATATACTTTTCTATAGATAGATAAAAACTCTCCATGGAAATATCATGTTCCATTTTTTATCTAGTGGTCCAAAAAGGGTTCTCAAGTCTTCATGATTTTTCTAGGTTCTCAAAAAATCTCAACTCTCTATCTCTCTCCCTATATATATATATATATATATATATATATATATATATATATATATATATATATATATATATATATATATATATATATATATATATATATAGGGTGTGGATCCGGTGAGGACTCAAAAAATGGTGAGGACTGCGAGGACAATTTTCCACCACCCACTTCGTCAAGGGCACAAACGTCAAACCCAATACTTCGACGTGACGTGATCGCATGCAACGCACGTCCGTGGAACGTACTACGGACTCGGGGATCTAATCACATGTGACGAACATCCATAGAATGTCATTTAAGTGGGTTTTTTTGTTTATTTTCGTTTTTTTATAATTTTTCTAATTTTTTTATTTTATTTTTATTTTATTTTTTATTTTTTAAAAATTTTTTAAATTTGTTTTAAATGCCTATATTCTCGGTTTTAACTTATTTAATTTTAATTTTCGTTTGTTTTATAATTTTTTTCTTTTTTTTAATTTTTTTTTGTTTTAATTTTTTTAATTTTTTAAATTTTTTAATTTTTTAATGTTTTTACAACATGTTTGAAGCTACTAGTGTTATTTTTTTAATTTTTAATTTTTTTGTTTTTATTTTTACATTTTTATGTTTTTGAATCATATCATTTATGGATCATAAAAATTTTGGATCAAAAAATTTTGAATCATAGTATTTTGGATCAATTATTTTTAATCATATAATTCTCGATCAATAATATATTAATTAAACAAAACATAACAAATTTTTGATTATTATATATTTTGAATCATTTAATTTTGAATCATAACAAATATAATTAAGGATCATAAAATATTTGAATCAAAATATTTTTACATCATAACAAATTAAGGATCATAAATGTTTGAATCATAACTTTTATAAATCATAAATATTTTGAATCATCTTATTTGTTTTTTTGAATTTTAATAAAAATTTTATGTTATGTTTTATAAAAACATATATTTCTTAAAATTAAAATATGTACACTTCAAAAACTTATTTTTAAAAAATTCCTTTTACAAAGTCACTAGTATAGTGAGTAGAAAAATCATTTAAATTTTCATTATTTTTGGAGAATATTTTTTTCTGGGTTTTTTATAAAAATAAAGATTTTAAAAATATTTTTTTTTCAAATTTTCATGAGTGTGCTCATTTTGTAGAGAATTAAATTTTAAGAGCATTGGTTTTTTCAGAATTTTTTTTTTTGTAAAGAAAAAAAAGTTATAGCGGAAAAACGAAACGGGTGAAAAAAAAAAATAAAAGCCCAGCCAATGGCTGGGCGACATGTGGCAGAGAGAGAGAAAGGTGGTTTGGAGTTGTTGGAATTGCGACACGTGTCAAGCTCCGAATTTATTTCTTTTTTTTATTTTTTTATCTGAATTTCTTTTCCGATCTAACCCTTCAAACATTAAATCTTCGCTGGAATTTCCTAAAATCTCGCAAATAATTACCAAAATGCCATATTATCTCGCGATATTTTGACGATAAATAAAATTCAATCTCGTCCACTTATTTTTTCAATCATAAGGCCAAAAATTGTCCTCGCAGTCCTCACCAATTTTTGAGTCCTCACCCGATCATATATATATATATATATATATATATATATATATATATATATATATATATATATATATATATATATATATATATATATATATATATATATATATATATATATATATATATATATATATATATATATATATATATATATATATATCCTGATAGTTTTGCAGTCATACAAAACCTTATTCAAATCCTATATTTTTACATAGCCATATAAAACTCCTTATTCAAATCCTCTATTTTTAGTAGCAATCGTTGTAAGCTTTTAGTCTTAAGCGATTAGGGTTTACTCACTCTCTTTAAAGCGCCGCCATGCTCCACCACCTCGCTAGACGAATGCTAAGTAGCTTTTTGTCCTAATAAGAAAAAATTGGAAGTAATATTAAATAAGGAGTAAACATTTAAGGATTCCTAAAACCACATACAAGTAATTTTTTGACCTAATAAGAAAAAATTGAAAGTAATAGCAACATACTTGTAGATGGTAGAGTATTAAGTTGAAACATTCCATTTGAAAACAAACAGCAAGGCTGCCACACTCCATTTTATTTCATTTATCTTTCTTGAACAAGCAGTTATTTTTGACCCGGTTTAGGAAGCTACTTACATTTTTAGCAAGTTAAAACTCACTAATAGGGAAGGACCAAAACTGCCAAAATAAAAAAATAATTTTTTCTTTTTTCAATTTCCCAAAATTAAAGTAAAAAAAAAAAGAATTATTCTTGCAATTTTAAACCATTTTAGCAAAAAGAAATAAATAAATAATAGGTTCCTAAAAAGGGTTAAAATATAAGTAGAAAATGGTAAGTTTTGAAACATATTTTGTAGTTCTGAAAAAGTTTTAGAAGCAGAGAAATAAATCAAGCATCATAAGCTCTGCAACATATTTAGTAGAAAATGATATGCGTTGGAAACAAACAAAGAAAAATAAGTATGACTAAAAATGAAAATAATTAAGAGGCGAATTATTGAGAAGTGAAAGTAAAGTGAAATGTGTGGGAGTTTTCCTCTGAGTGTGCTTGCGGTAAAAACTTTGCTATATTTTGAAGCAATACTTTTGCTTTAAAAACATCTCTATAAAGTTCCAAACATTATAACGTCCCTACCTCATCATACAATGCAATAATCAAACTTTAAACGCATTGCACTTTTACAAAACCACATGCCAAATAATATATTCGCTTACCAGTTACTATTGTAGTTACTATTGTGGATCCAACTGTGTATTCACTTGAGGAGTAATGCCTTCAAAAGAAATGGTTACCTTTTCCTGGAAAATATAAACCAAAATACACATATATTAGTCATGAGATTGTTGCTTTGTCTATCCGGTCACCAATTAAGACGTTACCAAGCACCAACAAACACAACTTTCTACGTATGTTCCAAGAACCATCTAGAATAGAAGTACAAAAAAATACATCCCAAATGATCACACAACTATCTACTTTTCGCCACCAGGACCAACGCTAACTCCAAAATCACAAGTTACATTTATTATTACTTTGCATTAAATAAGATTTAACCAAATTACATATGTTAATAAAAACTCACCTTCAAGAAATATGTCCCTAGAATCTAGAGGATCACATGGAATCAACAACATCTTTCGGCACAAGGTATCAATACTACAAGAAATAATTAAACATTAAAGACCATTAACTTTAAATTGAGAGAAGTGAACCTTAATATTATCCTCAAACACTTTCGAGTTGCTTAGATAAATATTCGGTTTTAGAAGCTATCATCTAGCCATCTCTCCATCACTTTCTTGTTCTTCTGATAAAGGAAAATGCAACCCTCGTGTAGGTGTGTGTCTGTGTTATGTGACAATCCAGACCCTCATGCCTGTCAGTTATTTTGGATGATAGATTGTTGGAGTCATAAAAACGGAAGAGTTAATGCCATGGCTGCAACATCATGACTCCAAAAAAACTTCAAGCGGTGGAAATAAGAAAGAGGAATAGGGATTTGGAGACGATCTTTAACAGAAAAACATTGCCCTTATGTTCACAAATACATTAGAAGGAATCAACTCATTATAGTCATCATGTTGAATGATTCTCACCTACAAACATTTGAATCGAAAAATGAAAAAAAATACACAAACAATTGGTGTGCAAAACATTGGATTTCAAATTAACCTAACAGAAGCAACAATCGGTACATAAAGTAAGAACATCAAACCACCAGACACCAAAAGACAGCGTCCAAAAAGAAATTAGGAAATAGAGCCCTAAAAGAAATTAACGACCTGAGAATCAAAAGAGTTCAATCGATTTTGGAAAAAGTGCGTACAAAACTGACTTGCACATCTTCACAATTTTAAGAAACGTGTAGATCATATACTGTCTCTGCTAGGGTTAAACTACATTTGAATGCCAAAAAAAGATATCAATTATCAATTACCCACAAGAAATTGAAAATATTGTAATAAAGATAAACATATCTTCACTCTATATACCGATTCAGATAGTGGTGGTGTTGATTTTCGTTGGCGGTGCAACCCAGCGACGGTGAAGATATCGAAGGTGGCTAGAGAGAAGAGATAGTGTGGTGGCGGCGTTTACAGAGAGCAACAATGGAGGTGAGGAAGAAAGGCAATCGATTTGAATGATTTGGTGAGTGCAAAGGAAATTGATTTGAAATTTGATAGTTAATCGGTTTCCAAAATAAAGGCGAAATTCGAGGAGATAAAAGAGTATGGATTCCAAAATAAAGGCGAAATTTGAGGAGATAAAAAGAGTAATTACGCAAGATGAAATTTCCGGATTTTTGATGCTTTGGGCGGGAAAAGAAGACTAAAAGGCATAACAATATTACACGTGGCAAGAAGGAACTCTAGAAAAAAGCCATATGGCATGTTTAGGCTTGGTTTATTAGTATGTATAGATAGATGTATAGATGTATAGATCACATTTGATAGGTAACTGCCGATTAATGTTATTCACATCAATCCCTGATAACCGGGCAAATCAATGGGCATTGGAATTCGATTGCAATTCAAAGAACATTAAAGGAATGGATATTAAGGCTACAGAACCCACCCTTTCCTCATCGCAACCTTCTTGCCGATGTTTGAGCGACACTCATCATCATTCCGTTCAAATTGGACAAATAAAATAAATAACTTTGTCACAAATGTATATATACACACACATAAACACACACGTGCCGCGCAGTTTGAATCATGATTTTACAATTGAAAATTGTACCGCATAATGCGGTTTAACAGAATTTATATCGCACCACGCTAGTTTCAAACTGCGTTATCCAGTGCGTACTGCAAGACTTCCGCTTTTTACTCCCGCGATGGTAGTCTACTTGGTTGAGATGCGGAATTTCACAAAAGATGTATAGAGTTCAAATATTGGTACGCCCAAAACATTATTAGTGTTCTGTAATTTATCTCTCATGTGAGTCTTGAAACGGACTGATATCGGTTGCTAAACTGATATAGTTTACCATTTTTTATGATGTGTTGTTGGTTGTATGCACGGTTTGTTTTGTTTAATGAGCATCCTAAGTTTAATTTTGGTTTAATGAACATCCTTAATTTGTATATTGCGTTTAAATTTCAAACACTCTATTAGATATAAGAGTTAAAAATAGATAAAGATGTCATGTTAAAAGAATAAAATATCACATCTCCAGATTCATACTTAAAGCAGTAGTTGTAATGTCATATAATCATGTCTTAGAGACTTTTGAAACATCACAAGGGTGAAATTATTGCATCTCGGACTATTAGAGTGATTTGAGACATTATATAAAAATCATCGCTTGTCAATATCATATACTTGTAAAGTTGTAATAATTGTTTATATCAGTAAATAAAGGAATTTTGACGATATCAGTAATGAACTTCTGTTACAAATAGTAATGATGATGCATTTTGTGGAAAAATGATTTTATTTTTCTTTTTGTAAAAATATGTATTTGTGAAGTCTCTTTCGCAGATAAAAAAATTTCTTTATGGCACATGTAATTTAATTATGATTATTTGTGACAATACACTATCTTTTTGGTCATTTAATGAATAGCCTTTTTTTAATACTCTAATCAAACACCGTAAGGTTTATCTACTAAAATTATAGTTGCAAGTTGCAACAAACAAAACTTAAATAGACAAATTAGAGATATTAAACAGAAAGTTCATCACTTTTCAGTTTTTCATCAAAGATTAAAATCATCAACAAAAAGAAAGGCTTTAGAGTAAATCAAGTATTCTATCCATTCGAACCAAGTTGGTTCAATTTGTTAAGATCCGGCTTGAGCAAAAATACAACAGATTAAAGACGTGTTACTCTACATAGAAAACAATAAAGTTTCAAAAGTGAAATTACACGTAGAATATTTTCACTCAGTTCCTAATCTATAATCATACGTCAAAATAAATATTTAAATGTATATATTATAAACTTATTGTTAGCTAGTAAACTCGTTTATAAATAAAAATCATATTTAAACGTGTATACTATAAACATGTATTTAGTATTTATCATGTTCCTTATAATATGATTAAAACTAAATTGTGTTATTTTACCAAGGGCAGCTATATTGTATCGTTTATTTTAGTTTAATAATTATTTTATTTGTTTTAATAAAATCATCAATATTTGAAAAAAAAATTAATCTGATAATTATAACCTGAATAAGCCGATCAAACAAGTTAACATCATTAGCTACATAAGATGACACATAAGCTAAATATTTGTCATCTGAGCACATAAAACTTGCAAAAATGACTTTAAAAGGTAACAATTACTTCGATAAATTTTTTTAGCAGACCTTAGAGATTTTTCAATTCTTTTAAAATTAAAATATAATATTTTTTTATAATTAACCATTTTACTAATACTTTTACCCAATATTGCGGAACTCGCTATTTGGTATTCGTTCGGCCGACTGGGGAATAGCGAGTACTCGGATTACTCGATGAATACTCGGATTGGACAAACTATATAGAAATACTTTTAGGGAAATTATATATATGTCAAAAATCATAAGTTGATTGAATTTCATAACAAAATTAGTTGAAATATCAATAAAAAGATAGAAGTTCTAATGTTAAATTACTTCAAAAATAGATATTCATTTGTTAATATTAGATAGATTAATCATTAATGTAGCTCCAATTTGTTCGTTGATATCAACTTCATCTGATTCATATAAAACTTCTTAATTTTCCTCTTATTGATAACTTGTTGTAAATTTTAATGAACCCATGATAATAACATATATCATAACATCATTAGAATTCATAATGAATAGATGAATATCAATAACATGATACATGTCCAAATATTAAAGTGTTAAAGTATTTCAAAACTATATATATATATATATATATATATATATATATATATATATATATATATATATATATATTAGAGTAATTATTTAACCATTGGTTTTTTTATTTTTCTATCAAATTTATATTAAATTTAACGAAATTAAAATTAAAAAAGTTATAAATAATTAAATATAAGATATATGTTAAAACTTTACTTAACAATTATATTTGTTTATTTTAAAAAAAAAGTCAAAATTTTCGAGTTTGACCAAATTGGACCGAGTTGAACCAATTTTTATCGAATTTGACCCAAATAACACCGAGTTTAACCGATATTGACGAATTTTCGAATTATTAGGCCGAATTGACTTAACTCGTCTCAGTAAAAAGCCAAACCCGAATACTCATCCAATTAGACAAATTTTATAACACTGTTTTTACCATAAAACATATTTTATAGTTTTAAACTTCAATGTATTATTTTGTAATTGGTTTATTATTGAGGTCTGATTTTTAAGCATCATTTATTAGGGGAACTTCATTGGAAGGCTAGAATTCCATTTCAATGCTGTGGGAAACGAGCTCATAGGTGGTCGTGTCTCTGTCTACCTGTATTCTGTGGGCCTCTGTTGCAGACTATCAAACCTCCTTTTATCACTTCAATTCCTCCGCATCTTTCTTTTTTTTCGCTATACTTTGAAATAACATTCTCAATATATTTATTACAACATTTAATGGTCAAAACGAGTACGTTTTATAAACAAACAGTCAAATGTACTAAAACCTTTTTATCCATATAATTAAAGAGTAAAGACTGAAATAAACTGGAATCGAATATGTAGTATGTTCGGTTCAATCTTAAATTCTTTCAAAAGCATGTTTTGATTATGGTTAGTTCAATGTTTTTTCTAAATTGGTTTTTGCATTAATTTGAGAACCTCCGTTGGTAGTTTTTATTCAATTTTCAGTCTCATGCATACCCTTAATATTTACCTGAGTTCGAGATATTTTTATGATACAAAAGTATGAAGTAATTATGTGACATTCAACATTAAAGTTAGGAGAAAATGCTTTTGTTCCTACCTTTTATTCCTACTAATCTTCCTATCCATGTGAAATTGTGACATTTGTCTTAAAATATTATTAGTTTTATTAAATGTGACACTTGTCATAATTTCATATGGGTATGAATATGGGTAGTGATGCAAACTCGGCTCCGAGGGTCGGGTCTTGGTGTTCGATCTGAATCATGGATCTGGTGTGGTGCCGTCAGCTTGTTCCCGACTCGGTTCCTAGCTGCCATCGAGAACAAAACCGTTAGAACCGCCCCAGGGCGTGAGCCCCGGGAGACGGCTCCGACGATCAAGTTAGTGTGGTGATCGAAGAGAGATGATCTCTCTTGGCCAGAGAGAATCATCCTTGTGTGTAGAGGAGAGAAGTGAAGGCTGATAACTTAGGGAATTAGGGTTCCCTCATGTTCTATTTATAGGGAACAATTAGGTCAGGCCTTGGGCCAGCCCAACTCAGGCCCAGCTAGCCGGTAGCACTGCTGGGCCGGCTGACAGGCAAAGCATGTAAGAACCCGAGAGAAATTGTAATAAAATATAAAATAATTATGTGTAATAGTAACACTATGAAAGAAAAGGGCAAATTGGTCTTTTGCCATGCTTCGGGATCTTAATGTAAAATATTTTGTGATTATGGGCCTTAATGTAAGAAGTAAAAGTATTGTGTAATAAAAATTTAATTATGGTGCCAAATTGGAAGAAAAAGAACTAGAGCGTTAGAAGTGTAAATATGGAAGTATAAATAGGAGAAAAAATCTCCATAACTCCCAGAAACTTACAGAAGCATCGGGACAGAGCAAGGGTGGTCACGGTTTTGAAGGTTCTGGAGAATTTGATCAGAAAATCAGAAACTAGTTTGAAGATTTTGATTCTTAAGTTAATTAAGGTAAGAATTTCACTTTTAAAACCTAGTTTGAGTATTTTGGGATTTTGGGGATGGGTGGAAACGAGTTGCAGAAGTGGTGTGGAGTTCTTGTCATGTTTCCAATCTTGAAAAACATGTTCTAAGTACCATTAGAAACTCAATCCCACTTCTGGAATCGGTTAAAAGAAGGAGGAATTGAGAATTTTCCTCAAGAACCCTAAATTAAGAATTTGTGTAATTAAGTTGTTTCTATGGGTTAAAACCTGATGTAAACTGAAGGTTTTAGTCATAGAATGATATAAATTGGTTAGGTTAAGTATTAAGGACTTAATGGACCAAAACAGGGGGCTGCAGCACAAAAATCGGGCAAAAACCCGTCTCTGCAGCACAGACACGAGTCGTGCATATTTATGCCTAGCATATGCACGAGTCGTGCTTCTCAAAATAGCAATATACATTAAGCACGAGTCGTGCTTCCTCATGAAGGAATTATGCACGAGTCGTGCAAACCCCCTGATGTCCAAAACGTCCAAAATTTCGTGGAAAATGGTGCTAGACATGTCCGTTTGGTCTATAATTCATACCATAAGTCTAAAATGGTGTGAAAACACGTAGAAAATTATTAAACCGGGAATACGACCTCCTGAGGGTACTGTAGCAAAATACGCGTATTTCGGGAAAATCTACAAATTAAAGGAAGCTATTATAATGAGGGTTGTAGTCTAATATAACCTGTAATTGCATAGTATAGCACCCTGGTGCTGTAAAGTTGATTATTATATATAAATGAATTGAATATAAATGTATATCTTGTAAATAATAGGTGGTGGTTCAAATACGGATAACCAAGTGAAAGGAAAAGGAGTTCAAGAAGCTAAATAACCCCTAGGTGACTTGAGGTGAGTGTTATGTGGATTTTCGGGTACATAGCAAAATGAATTTTATTTAAAATGTTTTGGAGTCAAAGTGGTTTTATGACTTTAAAAGTATTTTATGAAAAATATGATTATAATGTGTAAAGAAAGAAAATCAGAAATACAGTGAACTAATAATGTGATTGGCCCATGATGATAAGTTGCTTAGTATCCGGATAAAGACTACTGCCTGCTGCAGTAGGGGTGGCAATAAGACACTACTGGGATGGTACCTCCCGTCGCGTAGTAGTTGTCTTACCTTGATAGATGAATCTGTTTCATGCTATTGGGGAAGTAGTTATACGGGTGCGTCTCGTATAAAACCTACAGGTGCGCTCGTAGGAATGTACTATCACAAAACAAGGAATACCTATGGGTGCGCTCATAGGAAATAAAATATTGGAAAAAAATTTAAAGAGTAAAATTATTATTGGAAAACTGTTTTGGGTCTAAACCCATAATGCTCACGAGACATTATGTCTCACGTATTGTTTTTAAAATGCTATGTACTCAGGTAAGCAGGAAGGGCGTTAGAAGAGTCGGGTGTGGGACCGTAGCTTCTGTTGTATAAAATGTAAAATAACAGGTTTGAACTGTGGTTATGATGCAAATTTGTGATACCCCGTTTGTAAAAAACTTAAATGGTTTGTATGATTAAATATTTGTAATATAAGTTTGAAAAAAAAAATTTGTGTAAAAGTTGGGGTGTTACAATTTGGTATCAGAGCCATGGTTTAAGCGAATTAGGTTGGGTAACCATCCTAGGCTTAAACTAGTGGACTAATAATAAGTAAAGTAGTAGTACTAGGTACCAATTAACGGGGTAGAGTCGGTAAATTATAACGTTGGAATCCATAGAAACCAAGGAATCAGGGGATCTTGTGATAACATCATAGCCAAAGCATATAGGTGGGTAAAATAATATTGGGCCCATATTATTGTAACCACAGGATATGCCTTGGAAATGGTGAAGTCACAAGGGGGCCTGAGGAAATTGGTTGTGGAAATTAGTAGAGAGATACTTGGGAACACAAGTTTCATAGGAAGATCACATGCTACTGCTTTCGAATATATTGATAAACATATCTATGAGAAGTAACAAACGTGAATTTTATGACTTTTATATAGTAAATGGAGAGCGGTGATCATAGCCTTTCAAGTGGGGGACGGGCAGCCAGTCATACTCCATCTCGTGGGAGTATTCCCGTCAACGATGCGGACAATATGGGTAATATGCCAAACCCAATACCGCAACCTCCACCTGTGACTTTGGAGGCTATACAAAACCTCATCAGCAATTTAAAAACAGAAATGAGGGAAGATATGCGCCAAATGCTGAATACACAGCTGGGGGACCCACGTCCTAATCTTTCTGCTGATGATGCCTCTTGGAGACCCACCAACGGAGATTCGGTTACAGAGGAAGATAGTGTGGGGACAGAAGACAAGAAGAGATGTTCTTTCAAAACTTTCCTGGCATGTAAACCGACAGAGTATTATGGAAGCTTTGATCCCAAGGTTACAATGCGGTGGATTCGGGAGACGGAGCAAGTACTGTAGGTCAGTAAATGTCATGAGAAGGATAAGGTTTATTATGCCTCACGAATGCTGAAAGATGATGCGCTGGTTTGGTGGAATACCTTATACGAGTTGATTGGAAAGGATGTAATTTATAAATGGTCGTGGACCGAATTCACTACTCGCCTGAAGAACAAATATTGTCCCCTTCTGGACATAGAAAAACTTGAAGACGAATTTCTTACATTAAAGAAGGGTAATTTGACTATTGCGGAGTACACTAAGAAGTTTAGCGATATGCTTCCATTTGTAGGCAACATTTACAATACGGAACGGGCACGAATCAACCGTTACGTGAAAGGCCTACCTTGGGAGTATGAATTGGAAGTGAAACGGGCGGTAACAATGGATGATGCATTCGTGGCAGCAAGAAATGTTGAAGATGTGTGGAAGCGAAGAACAATGGAGAGGCAAGTTTCTGAGGATAAACTTAAATTCAGTGGCGGGAGTAGTAGTTGGAATAAGAAGGGGAAGTCGGTGGTGATGTCGAGCAAACAGGGCAGTCGGAAGACGTGTGACAAGTGTGGGAAAGAGCATACGGGTGAATGCAAGACGGGAAGTATAGCCTGCTTTAACTGTGGAAGAACGGGTCACAAGGCTAGGGAATGTACCTATCCGAAGCTCAGCGAAGTCGAGTGTTTCTCATGTCACGAAAAGGGGCATTATAGTTTCAATTGTCCGAAGAAGGATGGCGAGACGATGGTATCAACTGCGCAGAAAAAGACGGAGCCTCAAAAAGTGAAGACTCGCGCCTTCCAACTCACCCGGGAAGAAGCAAAGGAGACACAGGACGTGGTCTCAGGTACCTTATTAATTAATCAGATGCCTGCCTACGTATTATTTGATTCTGGTGCTACGTGTTCATTTGTGTCCTACGAGTTTGGTCTAAAATTCAATGTACCGTTAGAACCATTAGATCATGTATGTGAGGTTGAACTGGCGAGTGGTAAGAAGGTGGAGATAAAACATGTATACCGTGGTTGCGAACTCAGCATAGATGACCAGAAATTCTCGTTGAACCTTCTTCCAATTGGAGTGAAGACTTTTGATGTTGTCATTGGTATGGATTGGCTTGGAGCCAATGATGCGAAAATTTCATGTGGAAAGAAGATAGTGTCGGTGAAAATTCCGGATGGTAGTAAGGTGTATGTTTATGGTGAAAAACCCAAGAGAATGTCAAGTTTGATTAGTGCAGCGAAAGTTAGAAGATGTTTGGTGAAAGGATGTTTATCCTATGTAGCGTATGTAATGATGGAAGATAAAGTGAAGAAAACAGTAAATGACATCGATGTGGTGAGAGAATACCCCGAAGTATTTCCAGACGATCTACCCGGTTTGCTACCTGAGAGACAAGTAGAATTCCGAATTGATCTTGTACCCGGAGCTTCTCCCATCGCCCGTGCTCCATACCGTTTAGCCCCGACCGAAATGCGGGAATTGATGTCACAATTACAGGAATTGCTTGATAAAGGCTTCATACGTCCCAGTTCGTCACCATGGGGTGCGCCGGTGCTGTTTTAATAAAAAGAAGGATGGTACAATGCGAATGTGCATTGACTATCGCGAGCTCAACAAAATCACCATTAAAAACCGCTACCCGCTACCACGCATAGACGACCTGTTTGACCAGTTGCAAGGTGCTGATTATTTCTCTAAGATTGACCTCCGATCTGGATATCATCAGGTGCGCGTAAGGAATGAAGATATTGAGAAGACTGCTTTCCGCACTCGCTACGGGCATTATGAATTCCTGGTCATGCCTTTTGGTTTGACGAATGCCCCGGCAATTTTCATGGATTTAATGAACAGGGTGGGCAAACCGTTCCTTGATAAGTTTGTTATCGTCTTTATTGATGACATTCTTATCTATTCGAAGAATACAGAAGAACACAAGAGTCATTTGAGGACGGTACTGGAGGTTCTAAAGAAAGATAAATTATACGCAAAATTTTCAAAGTGCGAATTTTGGCTGAGGGAAGTGCAATTCCTTGGACACGTCGTCTCAATCCAAGGGATTAAAGTAGATCCAGCAAAAGTGGAAGCAGTGATGAAATGGGAGATTCCAAAAACCCCGACAGAAGTGAGAAGTTTTCTTGGACTCGCCGGGTTTTACCGACGATTCATCCAAGATTTTTCACGAATTGCAGTACCTCTTACGAAGCTAACAAGAAAAGGGGTAAAATCTGTATGGGGGGCGGAACAGGAGAAAGCGTTTGGAACATTGAAAGAGAAGCTATGTAATGCACCGGTTCTTACCTTGCCGGAGGGAACTGAAGATTTCGTAGTGTATAGTGATGCCTCGAATAGAGGATTAGGTTGCGTATTGATGCAGAGGGGGAAAGTGATAGCGTACGCTTCTCGCCAATTAAAAGAACCAGAGACAAGATATGCAACGCACGATTTGGAACTGGCAGCAATTGTGTTTGCATTAAAAATCTGGAGGCATTACCTATACGGAACCAAGTGCACTTTGTACACGGATCACAAAAGTCTGCAGTATGTATTCTCACAAAAGGAACTTAATATGAGGCAAAGTAGGTGGCTGGAGCTGATAAATGACTATGATTGTGAAATCGCCTACCATCCTGGGAAAGCAAATGTGGTAGCAGACGCTTTAAGCCGAAAATTTCACGAAAAGAAAAGTCAAGAAAGGTTGATGCGAATAGAGTTGAAATCAAGTCTAATAGAAAGAATTAAAGACGCACAAAAGCAAGTATTGGAAAGAGGTGACTTGAAGAAGGAAAAGCTGGGAAAGGATTTGGTATTTGGAGAAAATACGCAAGGATTGAAGACAGTCAGAAACCGCGTATGGGTACCAAAAGCTGGTGGAATCAGAAAGTTGATTCTAGAAGAATCCCATAAGTCAAAGTATTCCATTCATCCTGGAAGTACGAAAACTTATCGGGATCTCAAAGAACAGTATTGGTGGCCAGGAATGAAGAAAATAATAGTCAAGTATATTTCCAAATGTGCAACTTGTGCACAGGTGAAGGCGGAACACCAAGCCCCGTATGGAAATACTCAACCACTGCAAATTCCAGCGGGGAAATGGGAAGACATAACCATGGATTTCATAGTTGGGTTGCCAAGAACTAGAAGAGGTCATAATTGTATATGGGTCATTGTTGACCGCTTGACCAAGAGTGCAATGTTTTTGGCAATTAAAGAAACTACCCAGTTGGAGACATTGGCACAGATATACAGGGATGAAGTTATAAGACTTCATGGAGCTCCTTTGTCAATTGTGTCAGATAGAGACCCACGATTTACCTCAAAATTGTGGGAGGCACTACAGGAACGAATGGGAACAAAAATTAAAATGAGTACAGCTTATCATCCCCAGACAGACGGACAAAGTGAACGAACCATTCAGACCGTAGAAGATATGCTACGATCGTGTGTTTTGGATTTTGGTGGAAATTGGGGCGAGCACTTGCCATTGGTAGAGTTTTCTTATAACAACAGCTATCATTCCAGTATTGGAATGCCACCATTCGAAGCTCTATATGACAAAAAGTGTAGAACCCCTTTATGTTGGTTGGAAGCGGGGGAGACTAAAATAACTGGGCCGGAAATTGTAAGGATAACAAACGAAAAGATCAAAATAATTCAAGCTAATATGAAAGCTGCTCAAGATAGGCAGAAGAGTTATGCGGATTTGAAGAAGAGACCTTACGATTTGAAAAAATGTGATTTGGTAATGCTCAAAGTATCACCGTGGAAAGGCGTAGTCAGATTCGGAAAGAAAGGTAAACTGAGTCCAAGATACATTGGACCTTTCAAGATCTTAAGAAGAATTGGTGATCAAGCTTTCAAGCTAGAGTTACCACGTGAACTGAGTGGTATACATGATACGTTCCATGTGTGTTATTTGAAAAAGTACTTTGGAAAGAGTGAACTGGTCATTCCGTTGGAAGACTTAAAAGTAGAGGCCCCGAATAAGCTCATAGAAGAACCAGAAGCAATGTTGGAAGTGAGAACCAAAAAGTTGAGAAATAAGGAAATTGACTTAGTTTTGGTCAAGTGGAAGCACTCGTCGGGTTCAGACTTAACTTGGGAGACTTTAGAAGACATGAAGAAAAGATACCCGAATTTCACAAATTACGAAGAGATTCCGAGGACGGAATCATCTTAAGGGGGAGAGGTTGTAAGAACCCGAGAGAAATTGTAATAAAATATAAAATAATTACGTGTAATAGTAACACTATGAAAGAAAAGGGCAAATTGGTCTTTTGCCATGCTTCGGGATCTTAATGTAAAATATTTTGTGATTATGGGCCTTAATGTAAGAAGTAAAAGTATTGTGTAATAAAAATTTAATTATGGTGCCAAATTGGAAGAAAAAGAACTAGAGGGTTAGAAGTGTAAATATGGAAGTATAAATTGGAGAAAAAATCTCCATAACTCCCAGAAACTTACAGAAGCATCGGGAGAGAGCAAGGGTGGTCACGGTTTTGAAGGTTCTGGAGAATTTGATCAGAAAATCAGAAACTAGTTTGAAGATTTTGATTCTTAAGTTAATTAAGGTAAGAATTTCACTTTTAAAACCTAGTTTGAGTATTTTGGGATTTTGGGGATGGGTGGAAACGAGTTGCAGAAGTGGTGTGGAGTTCTTGTCATGTTTCCAATCTTGAAAAACATGTTCTAAGTACCATTAGAAACTCAATCCCACTTCTGGAATCGGTTAAAAGAAGGAGGAATTGAGAATTTTCCTCAAGAACCCTAAATTAAGAATTTGTGTAATTAAGTTGTTTCTATGGGTTAAAACCTGATGTAAACTGAAGGTTTTAGTCATAGAATGATATAAATTGGTTAGGTTAAGTATTAAGGACTTAATGGACCAAAACAGGGGGCTGCAGCACAAAAATCGGGCAAAAACCCGTCTCTGCAGCACAGACACGAGTCGTGCATATTTATGCCTAGCATATGCACGAGTCGTGCTTCTCAAAATAGCAATATACATTAAGCACGAGTCGTGCTTCCTCATGAAGGAATTATGCACGAGTCGTGCAAACCCCCTGATGTCCAAAACGTCCAAAATTTCGTGGAAAATGGTGCTAGACATGTCCGTTTGGTCTATAATTCATACCATAAGTCTAAAATGGTGTGAAAACACGTAGAAAATTATTAAACCGGGAATACGACCTCCTGAGGGTACTGTAGCAAAATACGCGTATTTCGGGAAAATCTACAAATTAAAGGAAGCTATTATAATGAGGGTTGTAGTCTAATATAACCTGTAATTGTATAGTATAGCACCCTGGTGCTGTAAAGTTGATTATTATATATAAATGAATTGAATATAAATGTATATCTTGTAAATAATAGGTGGTGGTTCAAATACGGATAACCAAGTGAAAGGAAAAGGAGTTCAAGAAGCTAAATAACCCCTAGGTGACTCGAGGTGAGTGTTATGTGGATTTTCGGGTACATAGCAAAATGAATTTTGTTTAAAATGTTTTGGAGTCAAAGTGGTTTTATGACTTTAAAAGTATTTTATGAAAAATATGATTATAATGTGTAAAGAAAGAAAATCAGAAATACAGTGAACTAATAATGTGATTGGCCCATGATGATAAGTTGCTTAGTATCCGGATAAAGACCACTGCCTGCTGCGGTAGGGGTGGCAATAAGACACTACTGGGATGGTACCTCCCGTCGCGAAGTAGTTGTCTTGCCTTGATAGATGAATCCGTTTCATGCTATTGGGGAAGTAGTTATACGGGTGCGTCTCGTATAAAACCTACGGGTGCGCTCGTAGGAATGTACTATCACAAAACAAGGAATACCTATGGGTGCGCTCATAGGAAATAAAATATTGGAAAAAAATTTAAAGAGTAAAATTATTATTGGAAAACTGTTTTGGGTCTAAACCCATAATGCTCACGAGACATTATGTCTCACGTATTGTTTTTAAAATGCTATGTACTCAGGTAAGCAGGAAGGGCGTTAGAAGAGTCGGGTGTGGGACCGTAGCTTCTGTTGTATAAAATGTAAAATAACAGGTTTGAACTGTGGTTATGATGCAAATTTGTGATACCCCGTTTGTAAAAACTTAAATGGTTTGTATGATTAAATATTTGTAATATAAGTTTGAAAAAATAAATTTGTGTAAAAGTTGGGGTGTTACAAAGCAGCCCAGCGCTGGAAGGCAGTTCACGCCGGAAAGTCCACGCTGGAAAGTAGTAGGTCGGCCGGCGGACCTATACTATCAGGTAGGAATCAATACAATTACTCTAAAGTTAGATAAGCAAATATGTTAAATATATGTACCTTTGAATTTATCATTAAAATGATTATGTTTGATGTTGGCCAGAGTGGACGGTTTCTCGGTAGGGGCTATTAGAAGATGTAACGAAGACCTTACTTTGGGTTTGAATAGGAGACCTACATGTTGGTGTAGATTTATTCCTCTAAAAGTTAACATAGTTATGTGGTGAGTTCTTTTTAATCGGTTGCATATTAAAGTGAAATTTTCTTCTAAAAGTTGACAAACCTTTATTTTGTGCCCGGTTTGTTCTTTGTATTCGGAATATGTGAGACACGTATTTTTGGATTGTGAGGTTGCTACGCAACTTTGTCATCAGTTTGTTGTATGGCGTGACTTGTCGTTCCTCATTTTCCATTCTCTTAGGCTGGATGGAGTAGTTAGCATGTGCTGAACATGCTAAACTTGCCACGTCAGCATTCAGCAAGTTTAGCACATGCTGAACAAAAATGGTGGTAGCAATCAGCGCATGCTGAACTTCATGCTAAACTATTTTATTACATCTATTTTTTAAATTATTTATATTATTAAAACCAAATATAAAATAAAAAAAATACTATGTCATTAAAATTAAAATGCATTACATTAAAATTAAAAACATAAATTAAAAACATAAATTAAAACTTAAATTAAAAACATAAATTAAAAACATAAATTAAAACTTAAAACAAACAAATTTAAACTACAAACTACTCATTGAAGTGATATCCCAATTGTCTCGCTGCATTCTTCTTCATTTCCATCGCGATTTGGTACTCGAACCCCGTCTTCCCCGATATGTCTTCTTGTAGGATTTTCCGTAGCTGCATAGTCTCTTTGATATTCAAGTTAGATTGTTTGATCAATTGAGCTTCCTTGAACGCCTCAACATTGCCGGACAAAGCCATTATATCTTCATGCACACTACTATTTGTGCTAGTGCTGGTGGCTTGGCTTTTGCCTCTTGTCTTTCGCTTTGCTTCATCACGTCCCATGGGACATGACAGATCATTATTGAGGTTGAAGCCAACACTTGGATCCGAGGAAGGGGATTGTGTGGATTCAGAAACTTTGTGCCTCTTTGATAAGTGGACACCATCATCATGCCAACTGATTCTAGGGGCTTTGCCTTTGTTAGTTGGCTCGGACTGTTCTTCTTCTTCAGCTTGTTCGGGTTCTTCTTCTTCATCATCTGAGTTGTCTTGTTCTAGGCGGCGTGGTGCATTTCTTAAAAATTGGGAGTTGGGAGTGAATTGGGATAGTGATTCTAGTGGTGGAGACATTTGTTGTGAAAACATTTGTGGTGGTGTTGGTTGTGTTGGAGATGGTGGTGGTGAAGATGCTTGGTGTAACCAATTGTTGACATATTGGTTTTGCATACCCCAATTCGGTACATATTGAACATATGCCATCGAAGGGTCAACCGGTTGAGGTACATAACAACCGGCCGGAGGGGTTGCAATCGAAGTAGTGGCAGATTTCTTTTTGCTAGCTTTGGATGTTTTGGATGATTTGGTTTTTTTTTTCTTTTGGCTTGAAGACATGTTGAATGAAGTTTGAGAGTGATTTTGGAAGAAGAGAGGGGATGATTGTGTGAATAAAAGAGTAGAATGGTTGTGTTTATATAGGGGAAGATGTAACGGCTAGTTTTTTAAAAAAAAAACGGCTAGTTTTTTTATAAAATTTTTTGAATTTTATAAAGGTTTTTATAAAGGTTTTAAAAGAAATTGGTTTGGAAAATGGAAACTAGCCGTTGGAATAGCCGTTGAGTCGTTTGGCGACTCGTTGAAATGTTGGCGAGGGAGTGGCTTGGCGAAGGCGAGGGCGAGGGTGGCGGTGTGGTTTGGCGAGTTTGGCGGGTTGTTTGGCGAGGACGAGGGCGAGCCTACACAGCCTAGCCTTAGTGAAATGTTCGAATGAGTTGATGCATTGAAGATGTCTCGACCCAAGAAGGATACAGTGGAAGCTATCATATTGACAATGTGGAGGAGCATTTAGAATGACCGAAACTCGTTGGTCTTGGATCAAAGAAAGTTAGAAAATATAGTTTATTTGATTGTATTATAGCAAGTTCTTGTGATTGGTTTGTTTTTAGATTCCGTAAACTCAATGTCAATTGGGGTTTGTGGATTTAAAACCCAATCATGGTTATTACTTTGTAACCAATTTCTATATTATTGCTAGTTATAAAATTTCACTATTCTAAAAAACCCATAACACATTTTTTTGGAATGTATATGCAAATGCCACTAATCCTGCAAAAAAATTGGTGAATTTAAAGGGTGATTCTTTGGATCATTCGCAAAAAATTGAGACTTGGACATTTACATTGCTTGGCACTACATGTCAGATACTCTTATTTGGGTTCATGAGATGAATGATAGTTGCAGGTGTGTATGATGGCGTCAAGATGATCGAGATGGATATGGAGCTTTAATCTTGGTTTATGATTAAATATTATATCAAAGATTGTGATAATGGTGGCGACGTAAAAAGATTGTGAACAAATAATTCAATTCAGAATCCACTACTTCAAATCCAAAATTTGATAGCGTGATTCCCAATAGTTCAATTTTTAAAACAACCTGTTCAAATTTAAAATATGATAGTTTAAATTTAGAATCGAACAGTTCATATTTAGAATCTGATTGTTTAAATTAAGAAGTCGATAATTCAAATTCTGAAATTTACAGTTTATATTCAAAACCCGACAGTTCATATCATATAGTTTATATTCAATTTATCAGTGATTATGTATTAATTGATGGGCCAATTTTAATTTCTAATGTTTTTTATTTTGAATATGTGAGTCGGTATAAAGTACAATCACCATTTACGTATTTGAAGATGTTAAAATGTTATTTTGTATCAATTTTGAAAATTCATAATTTTATACATTTATATATTTGAAGATGTTGATTGTTGAACTCATATTCTTATCAAATTCAGAATGATAAGCATATTGTGATTATGTATTTATAGATAGTTTTATTGTAAACTATAAAATACTCAACTTTAATTTACTGTATTTATCACATTTAAATATTAATTAGTTAGTGAAAAACTGATAATTATTTAAATTATATGGAATTAACTTGAGATGTAATGAAATCCAAATTTCTGAAAAAAAAAAAAGGAAAGTTTAAATTTATCTTAATTATAGAGATTCTTATTTAATTAGGATATTAATTATTGGATTAGAAATATAGTATTGCGCTTAAATAGATAAGATTACTTACAATCTATGACCATATGATGAATTTTAATCACGGGTCTCGATTACTTTTCACATTCACACTATAAAGTTATTTATCATTTAAACAAGAAGATAATAAGAATAATCAAATAAGAAGTAAAATTATGGTAGGAAGGTAAGAAATTTTTTATTTAATTGGTTTTTTGACGAATCACCAAAATGAATCACTAGATGAATAAAAAATAACATGATTCATTGAAAAAAAATTCCTACAAAAACATATTGATGAATCATTTTTTAGTAAATCAAGTTTTTATTCACATTACAGACAATTTTAGTGAATAACAACAAAATCATCGTAAAAATGAATTATCAAGTTGTTTTTTCGAGAATTTTTTTTATGAATCATTTTATTTTTGCATCATCAATTGATTCATTTTGTTGTTTCGCCGAAAAAATATGCAAATAAAAAACTTCTTACCTTCCTATCAAAATTTCTCTTATTACCGGAACTCAATTATATATATATATATATATATATATATATATATATATATATATATATATATATATATATATATATATATATATATATATATATATATATATATATATATATATATATATATATATATATATATATATATATATATCCAATCAATTTTGATTCTTTTAAAGCTAAACTAGTTTTGTCTCCAGCAAATGGTACCATTGGGATTCCTTCATATATCTTCCTTTTTGTCTTTATTACCCGTCATTATTCTTTTTAATCTCGTTTTGTTCCCACTCTCAAGCCCCTTTCACTTTTTACTTGTGGGTCCGTTTTCTCCCACATGGTGGTCCATTCTCTTACATTTTCCTTTTTGCCCTTTTGATTTAATGGGTTCTTTTCTTTTTGTTACATATTAATAAGGTGGTAATGTGATAGAGATGGATCAATCTCACCCGCAGGCCGCAACACTCTTTATGGCACATCTAACTTCACCCCTATCAATAAAAGTTGATATAATTGAATATTTATTGAAGCTAGAACTAGATTGTTTTTAAATGTTGTACACGTATATACAAGTTAAATGCATCTAAAATAACGTATCAAAATTGGTTTGAATTGAAATGAAAAGATTTTAGTCGCGGTTACGAGGTGTTGTCACTTCTCCCAAGATTAAAAACAAACTCTACACCGTAAATTATAAAACACACATAAATAACCATAAGTGGATAGTATATTTTCAAATTGCTATTTGATGGAAATTATGATGTTACATATGAACGTTACACCTTATTATAGGTTTGCAACTATCCCTTGTCTCCCACTTCTGGAGGTACATAATGTCCGCAAAAGCTCACTACCAACTTAGATTCCCCATGTACCATAGACAATTGATGAGGCGAGCATGTCGTAGTCGATCACATTCTTTAATGTCTAGATGAAGGAGACTCTCTAACGGGTTAAAACCACCAACAAAGAGACTCAAACATCGAATAACATAAATGACATTTATATGAAATTCATTGTTATGCAATCATCACTATCACATTTAGTCCACAAACCAAACTATATCCAGATTCATGAGAGAGAGAGCGGGAGAGAAAGGAAATGAATGGACGGAGGTTCGCCGGAAACGTTGGCCGGAGAAACGATCATCAGAAGGAGAAGTTACTTATTTTGTTACAAATATCCCCAAAGAGGCGAGGAAAAACGACTTCTGGAGGGCCTTCTCGAAGTTTGGCAGATTATCGGATGTGTACATGGGAACCAACGTAGGGAGGAATGGTCAACACTATGTGTTCATTAGATTTCTGGAGGTTGAAGATGTTTGGGCTCTTGAGAAAAGGCTTGACGGGACGACGATCAAAGGAAAAAGACTTGCAGTCAATCTTTCGAAACACGGGAGGAAGCCATTACCCATCCGTGGCAGTAATCGGCAAACCAAGATCTACCCTAAACCTCAACCTGGCCATTCTGGATTACGAGATCATAGATCATACGCGGAAGTAATGAATCATGGAAGATCAACAGGTGCGTTCACTTATCCCCCGCCGCCTAGCAATACACGGTCGCACCCACCCCCACCACCTCCTCCGCCAAAGCCATCGCCGACTCCGATTGTTATTAGTCAAGAACACGACACTCATTACTGGCTACGGAAAACATCGTTGATTGGAATCGCGAAGTCGTTAAACCACCTCGGTCATCTACCAAAAATCATTGGTACTAAAAAAACTTTCGATCCAGAGATAAAATATTTAGGAGGGTTCAATGTTCTTCTTGAGTTTGGCGATTCAGTTAACGCGGAGAGATTTTTGGAGAATACCAATAGATGGAAGGACGCTATCGTAAGCTTAGATTGGGCAGACAAAGTAAACATTGTTCCAGGAAGGGTAGCTTGGATTAGGATCGTGGGACTCCCATTACGCTTATGGGGACAGAAGAACTTTGCCAGTATAACAAATCAATTTGGTGAAACAATTGCTCCATTCGATAAAGTTTCCCAGCGTGTAGACTTATCCTGTGCCAAAATTGGGATAATTACTAATAGACATACTCGGATAAATGATGAAATTTATATAGCGTACGGTAAGGAAATTTTCAAGATAGGCATAGTTGAATTTGACGAAGATTGGTTTCCATTCAGATTTGACCCCACAGAGATCTCCTATGAGGACGATTATGGTAATGACGTTATTCGGAAAGATAATTGTGAAGGCGACGAAACAGACGGGGAAAATAATGATGAGACGGAGGAGGGGGAGTTTGTTCCTGAAACTCCGATCACAACGCCACAAGATGAGCCACAAGATGAACCAGAACCCGTACCAATGCAGGTAATGGTCGAGAAGGGTATCGGCGATTCAGGGGAACATGTGTATGAATCTGAGAAAGAGAAGATGGCGTCGGACCCGGTGAATACGACGTTGCCGCTGCCGGAGGAAGGATCGGAGATACCTACGGACGCCGAGGAAGTTGGAATGCCACGAAATAATTTGGGGAGAGAAGAGAACTCGCAGAAAGAGACGATGCATTGCATGGGGTGCACGAGGAACGAAGACACGTCACCACCTAGGAAACTAGCTGCAATTATGACAGACAAACTTATCCCCACTCCTTTAATCCTTACAGCCTCAACTTCTTTTAATTGCGGTTCAAAGAAAGCTGTTGGGCCGGATCCTTCAACACCTCTTGGGTTTGGAGATCTTAATGGGCTCCCTCAAGGTTGCTTCGGTCCATTCCCATCCACGCCTAAGTTCAGGTCGGGTAGTTCTCAAGCTTGTGATCCCGATTTCAGTAAACCGCTGGGTAAAAGAAAAAGATGTATAACAGGCGGATTAAACCTTTCCCCAAATTTCATCCCCTCTATGCCAAACTTATCTAACCTAGATTCTCCATTACCCACTGTCGAAGGTACAATAGACCCAGCTGAAGGTACAAATCCCAATAACATCGATCATGGTGCAACCACAAATAGACCTCTATCGGAAGCAGACAAAACGGTGGAAATTGGCAAACGGGTGGGATTTGATATTGAAGCAGACAATCCCATCCTGTTGGAAGTTTTGGGCGAAGCTGGCGAGAACAACGGTCCCCAATGAATTGCATGACCCTAAATGTAAGAGGAATTGGAGAAGAATACAAAGTTGCATGGGTTAGACGTCTAAAAATTCGCTACAGATGCAACTTTATCGGTATTCAGGAAACACAAATCAGAGAAACTTCTAGAATTGATGTCGAAGGATGTTGGGATCAAACTGAGTTCGAGCACGCTGCTGTACCATCGTGTGGTAGGTCGGGCGGACTATTATGCATATGGGATGCTGCTGTATGCAATGTTACGGAGGTAATTCGTTCAAAACATTTTATTATCACAATTGGAAGATGGGATGGGATACAGGAGACTACCATTTGTGCAAACATTTATGGCCCGCATAATCAAAACGACAAGAAGGAATTATGGGAGAAGTTAGCTCAGATAAAAAGCGAAAAACAGGGGATTTGGATCCTTATGGGAGACTACAACACGGTTCGAAGGAGAGAAGAAAGATACAATTCCAATTTTTGCCCATCCTCTGCCTTCTGGTTTAATAGATTCATCGACAGGGCAGGTTTGCATGATCTTCGAATGGGGGGACATCGGTACACTTTCTTTTGTCAATCAGACAGAAAATTGAGTAAATTAGATCGTTTTCTAGTTTGCTCAAATTTTGTCAACCTGTTTCCGTTTGCATCGGTGGTGGCACAGCCTAGAGAAATATCCGATCATTGCCCTGTCACACTACAAACAGCGACAACTGACTTTGGCAGGCCTCCTTTTCGTTTTCTTAATTCTTGGCTAAACAGGGAGGGATTCGATCAATTCATTAAGACCACGTTAGTAGCGTTCAAAGGATATGGAGCACCGGATGCATATTTAGCTGCCAAATTAAGATTTCTAAAAGAGGAAATTAAAAAGAAAAGAGCATGTGATTATTCAAAGGAAACCGATGAACTAAGAAGAGCAAAGGAGAAGATGAAAGAAATAGACGTTCTTGGAGAAACAAGAGATTTGACAGCTGAGGAATTTCGAGAAAGAAGAAATTGCTTTCAGCGGATTGCAGAGTTAGAGAAGTGGGCGATTCTTGACTTAAAGCAAAGATCAAGAATTAAATGGGCGGTAGACGGAGACGAGAACACACGCTTCTTTCATGGGTTTGTGAACAATAAAAAACGAAAAAACAGGATTAATGGATTGATTGTTGAAGGGAGATGGTGTACCAACGCAGACGAAATAAAGAAAGAAGCCTTCACCTTTTTCCAGGATAAATTCAGAGAAAGATGGAAACACAGGCCTAAATTAATCAGTGAATATTTTCGCCCACTTAACTCAGAACAAAGAGATATGTTGGAGGCTGTGATTGGTCAGGAGGAGATTCGGAAGGCGGTATGGGATTGTGGTTCGGAGAAAGCACCGGGACCCGATGGATACACGTTCAAATTTATTAAAAGATACTGGGAGACATTGAAAGGAGATATAATAGCCCTTGTAAGGTATTTTGAGGAATATGGAAGTTTATCCAGGGGTTGCAATTCCTCCTTTGTGACCTTGATTCCAAAGATAAAAGACCCTCAAAAGTTAAGTGATTATCGACCGATTAGCCTAATCGGTTGCCTATACAAGATAATCTCCAAGACCCTTGCCAATCGATTGAAGCATGTCATTGGCTTTTCGGTTGGTGATGTTCAGTCTGCGTACGTAGCTGGACGAAACATTCAAGACGGGCCACTTATTGTGAACGAACTATGCTCCTGGGCGAAAAAGATAAAGAAGAAACTTCTACTTTTCAAGGTTGACTTCAACAAAGCATTTGACTCTGTCAATTGGGAATTCCTGGACTCATTACTTGATCAAATGGGTTATGGAAACAAATGGAGGTCTTGGATGCGTGGATGCCTAGGGTCTGCACGTTCGTCAATACTTGTGAATGGATCACCAACGGAAGAATTCCAAATGGAGAAGGGGGTGAGACAGGGAGACCCACTCTCCCCGTTCTTATTTATTCTAGTCATGGAAGCGTTAAATGTTGTTATGAAGGCAGCGTGCAACAATGGAATCTTTCAAGGAGTCAAGATACCTCAACAAAACATCACAATATCACATTTATTTTATGCAGATGACGCATTATTCATTGGCGAATGGACGGAAGAAAACATTAAAAATCTAGCAAGACTCCTACGTTGCTTTTACGTGTCATCCGGCCTAAAAGTTAATTTTAATAAATCGCGAGTGTATGGAGTGGGGGCGGACCAGGAGGAGGTAGACAGGTGGGCTGCACCATTAGGCTGCGAACCATCCCAATTACCTTTCACATATTTGGGCTTACCGGTAGGAGCCAATATGAATCTAAAGAAACATTGGAAACCGGTAATGGAAAAGATACAAAATAGATTGTCATCATGGAAGGCACATAGTCTATCAATGGGGGGGAGATTAACCCTTGCGAAGGCAGTGCTGGGAAGCCTTCCATCCTATTATTTCTCCATCTTTGTGGCTCCTGTGGGTATTATCAATTCCTTGGAAAAAATACGCAGGAGATTCCTGTGGGGAGGGCAAGGTAACAGGAACAAGATAGCATGGGTGGCATGGGATAAGATTGTGAAGTCTAAAGAAGCAGGTGGCCTAGGGCTCGGGTCTTTAAGAGCCTTCAATTTGTCCCTGGTTGTAAAATGGTGGTGGAGGCTCAGGAATGATGGAGATGCAATGTGGTGCAAAATCATCAAAGGACTACATAATATTGAAAAAAAACCGACTAACAGTATTTCTAATAATTCTATTAGTGGTGTTTGGAAAAATATTGCAGGTGTTGCAGAGGAGCTAAGGAAGTTGGAGATAGACATAGCGGAGGTGATCAAGAAGGAGGTCAATGCAGGCAACGAAACCATGTTTTGGTTAGATACCTGGTGTGGAGCAGGTACTCTAAAAAGCGCCTACCCCAGTTTGTATCAGTTAGAACGAAAGAAGCATTGCAAGGTGACAGATAGAATAAAGACAGATGGGAGCTTTAATTGGAATTGGCGGCGCAATACTTCATCAACCACACAGGAAAGTGATCTTAACCAGCTTATTACAAGAATTGGAGACTTTGTACCTACTGCTATTGGAGACAGGTGGAATTGTGGCATAACGGAGGATGGAATTTATCGTGTTAATGCGCTAAGATACATGATTGATTGCCCACAACCATCTATACCGGACTCGGAAGTGATAAAATGGACTCATGATGTTCCTTTGAAGGTGCTATGTTTTATATGGCGAGTGAATCTTGGGCGTATCCCAACGGCGACTGAACTATTAAAAAGGGGTATTCTGGTTAATTCCACCATATGCACATATTGTTCGAATGAAGACGAAGACCCCATACATGTACTTTGGAGATGTTCTTTTGCCAAGACGGTGTGGGAGTGGGTATTGAAGTGGTGTGATATACCCATCCCCACAGTTCAGAATATAGGAGATCTAATTAAATTCGCAGGAACACGGGGCCTCTCAAGGAGGAATAGAAGAGATCTGATCTCGATTTGGTATGGCACTCTATGGTCTATATGGAAAGCTCGATGTGATTGGATTTTTAAACAAATCCGATCCTCCCCGACCAAAGTTGCCGACAATATCAAATCCATGGTCTTTACTTGGGTGAAGCATCGTAGAGCTAGATGTCATTATAAATGGTCCGATTGGTGTTGCAATCCATTTTCGTGTTGACGAGTTGGTCTTTTGTATTTGTTTTGAGCTCTGCTCTTTTCTTTGTACTGATACTGTGTTTTTTTGTGTGCCCCGCCTAGTTCCTTGCTAGGTGTTTGGCTCTTTTAATATATTTGCCGGTTCCAAAAAAAAATCTAAAACATAATTAATGACTCGGAGTGATGTCAACTCATGCTTCCGAAACAAGCATGAACTAACTTCAGTTTTACAAGTTTGTGCCAAATAAAGATTAGGCTGCCAAACTCACACATGGTTCCAAGACTAGATCATAATATTTGTTAATATATACCGATCCAATTCTAGGTTATTGAATATCATATCAGAGTTAAAATGTTACCAACTTAAGGTTATAAATATTGAGTTCTCTCATTCAAGGACCCAACTTTTGTTGGTGCATTCGGTACATGTGATTAGCACTTAATGAAAACCATGTTTGTTTTTATTATATCGAAAATGACACCTTGGTCTTATTGTTTTACTAATCATTATACTCTGCTTGAATGTTTTATTTTAAATAAAGTATGACGACCTTGTAAAAAATCGGTGTTTCAATTCATGATCAACTAATACTTGTAGATGCACTTGTCTTGGGGCTTCGTTGGATTGATGATCATGAAGATTGGTATTGTAATTATGTGATCAAATCGAAGATTTTTCGAAATTTAACATCGCTTCGAAAATCGTTTTGTTGCATCGTTATGTTGCTGCAAGAATTCAAGTGAATAATCATACCAAGTCGATTAATAATTATGTTTTTTTTCGTTTGTTTGTTTTTTCACACTTGTTTATTATGTGAAAATACATCAAACTTAATAAATCTCCTTATTTTTTAATACGTTTTACAATATTCATAATATAATAAAATTTCTAGTTATTAAACTGTGAATACTATAACGTAAATTTTTTATTAAACTGTGAATTAGTGGTTCTCAACCTTTAAGTGGTTCTCATTTGAACCCTTCCCTATATATATATATATATATATATATATATATATATATATATATATATATATATATATATATATATATATATATATATATATATATATATATATATATATATATATATATATATATATATATATATATATATATAAGGTTAGGTTAATTTGAAACAGTGGAAATTCTATGAATTAAGAAAAAACGCAATCATAGCCATTCATTTTGGATGTAAATAACAAAAATTAAAAATACAAAATAAATAAAAAAATTAAAAAAATATATTTATTTATTATTTTCTTCATTTTCTTTATTCAAAAAATAAATAAATAATAAATCTAACGTTTTTGTAATATTTTAATATAATATTACAATTTTTGATGTTTTGATTTTTTTAAATTTAAAAAAAAAATTGGATACACAAACTATCGAAAATATTGAGAATTTTTTTTCTAATTTCTCATTATTTTTTGTTATTTTTTATTTTTTTTTCTTATCTCCAAGATGAGTGGCTAGGATGGCGTCTCCACGTCTAACAAAATATTAACAGTCTCATTTGAACATCTATATATATATATGTATATATATATATATATATATATATATATATATATATATATATATATATATATATATATATATGTGTGTGTGTGTGTGTGTGTGTGTGTGTGTGTGTGTGTGGAGGTTAAAGTGAGAACTTTTAAAAGGTTGAGAACGCGAGAATAAATCTGGACTAATCAAATCATAAGGGTATATTAATAATTGTGTCATTCAATTAATAATTATCAACAATTAAATAAGATTTGTTATCTATAATCAAGGGATCTCATCAAATACGTTACCTTAATTATATTGATCTTAAACAAAATCAGCAAATCCGTATATCAAGGCTATATACATGTACATGTTTTGAAGTTTTCGAGTTTCATCAATAGCTTTGAAAAAAAAAATTCTTCATTAGTTTGTATTGTTCTTTTGAAAAATATGATGGATTATACCGATGATGCTATCACTGATGTCGATTCTTGGGGTAATTAATCAGACAGTAGTAGTAAATCAATGACTCAACAAGCGTATGTAATGTTTTAATTCTAAAACTTAAAAAAAGTTGTTCGCCGAGTATTAGGATAATTACTTATAAAAATACTGTAATCGAAGATTATTAATACAAAAAAAATTGTTTGTAACAATCAGATGCATCGTTGATATGTATTAATGCATCCGTCATTATCACATATAAATTCATTGTTTTAAAACCTGGTAACCATTGTGTTAATCATTGATGATTATCAAGAATTAAATTCATTTGTGATTGGAACATATTAATTGATTAACACTTGCAAGCATTAGCACATGTTAACAAATGTTAAATCATTGATGATTTTGAGAGGTTAATTAACTAGTGATCGATTAAGAGATTTAAATGATTGGCACATATTAACGCATGTTAAATGACTTTGCTTTTAATCAGTGATGATTCAATGTATAAGTTGAAAAATACTTTATAACTATTAATGCTAATCATTCATGACTTATGTAAAACAATTATGCTCATTATGCTAATGCATCTGTGATTAGCACGTATTAGTTCATTTTTTAATAAAATGGTAACCATTGTGTTCGTCATTGATGGTTAGCACGCATTAATTCATTAGTGTTATGTTAAGATATTAAATCGCTGTGTTAATTCATCGATGATTATAACAAATTAATTCATCATTGATAATCATTAATTCTTTTATTGAAATATTGTAATAGAAAATGATTAGAACATATTGAACATGTTAATCATCGATGATTAAAACATGTAAGTGACAATTGATCAACAACAAATATAAGTGTTAATCAACAAACAGGTTAATCATCAATGATTAAAACAAGTAAGTGATATTGATCAACAAAAATGTATGTGTTAATCATTGATGATTTGTATAGGCCAACTAATCGGTGATTAATTCATAGTGTTAATCATTAATTATTAGCATATATTAACGCATGCTAAATGATTGTGTTGTTTAATCAGTTATTATTAACATGTATAAGTTTAAAAATAATTTATAGTTAATACGGTAATCATTCATGACGAATGTAAAACAATTATGCTCATCATGTTAATGCATCTGTGATTAGCATGTATTAATTCATTATTTAAAAAAATGGTAACATTTGTGTTCACCATTAAGGTTACCATGTATTAATTCATTATTTTAAAAAAATGGTAACCATTGTGTTCATCATTGAGGTTATCATATATTAATTCATTAGTGTTGTGTTAACATGTTAAATCGTTGTGTTAATTCATTGATGATTATAATAGATTAATTCATCATTTGATAATCATTATTATTTAATTGAAATTTTAATAGAAAATGTGGTTGAATTGCATGAGATGAATAATAATATTTATCAGACTAATCATACGTTAGTAATGTGGTGGACTCGCTTGGTGGAAAGACAAAGATGTCGCAGCCAATAGTTCCTAAGTTTAGTTATATATTTTTTGAAATATATTGTTGTCAAATTGTTGTTGTAAAACTATAGTATTTATTTGTTTGGTTTATCCAAATTGTCTAATTCATAATCATTTACAAATAAATCAATTTTCAATACAATCGTAAGACCAAAATAATATAAAATTGTTAAAAATATTTTTGTAAATATCAATCGTGTAAAATTTATATTTATATATATATATATATATATATATATATATATATATATATATATATATATATATATATATATATATATATATATATATATATATATATATATATATATATATATATATATATATATATATAAATTTGAGAACAAGGAGATTTTGTGATATGTCAAAAGAAAATCTTAACCACTCATTTTTTAGATAAAAATTTATTAAAAATATAATAATAATAAAATTATATATATATATATATATATATATATATATATATATATATATATATATATATATATATATATATATATATATATATATATATATATATATATATTAATTTGAGAACAAGGAGATTTTGTGATATGTCAAAAGAAAATCTTAACCACTTATTTTTTAGATAAAAATTTATTAAAAATATAATAATAATAAAATTAAATTTTTTTAATAATTTTTGTTACTTTTTTATTAAAAGAATCAACGCCACGGTATATTATTTTAACTTAAATATTTATATATATATATATATATATATATATATATATATATATATATATATATATATATATATATATATATATATATATATATATATATATATATATATATATTACATGTGTAATATTCTTGTAGAACATTATGAAGATTTTAAATTTTTATAGTGTAATATTCTATTTAGAATATTACTTGTAGAAAAGTGATGAAAAAAAATTATCTTCAAAATTTTCTATTTATTAATTTTTTGTTTATAACCATTACAAGATTGAGAACTAAAAGGAACTAACCTAAGCCACATATTATTTTCTATTTATCCAATGGTTGGTGGGTTTGATCATCTATAACATGTTTACATTGGTTAACCCTCTTATAATACACAATTATCCGATGATTGCGTCAATGACTAAAATTGGTTCTAACAGTCATCAACTTTTTAATTGATCTCATTGAACCCTTCAAATATATATATATATATATATATATATATATATATATATATATATATATATATATATATATATATATATATATATATATATATATATATATATATATTCTACCATCTATATAAACAATCAAAACTTAAAATTTGCCACAAATAATTATACTCCTGTTTTTCTTCAATTGATTACTTATTTCAACCATTAAATGGCTTCAAACAACATCACCCCCTCGAAACCAATTTGCGGTATTGAAAGATTTTCACTACAAACGAATCTTCACGAATACCTTACATCCCACAAATGGAGAACCATATTTCTACAATTTCATTATCCCTCGATAAAACTTACATTTTATCCACCACAAAATCAGTTTAACCCTTTTTGTTTTCCCCGACCCAACTTGACATTGAACCCGATTCCGTGCCCAAAAATCAACCCCGAACCATCCTAAATAAAACGAAAAATCTAAGAGACCTATAGAAAATACTGCTCCCACTCCCCTCAAACATGGAAATCAGTTGAGGAAACTACTTTGGCATGGTCATTGGCCGATATATTAGAGGACGCAAGAGCCGTTAGCATGCAATCGTTATCCCATTTTTTAACACAGGTTTCAAATGTTTTCACAACACATGATGAATATCGGTAACAAATACCAACTTTGCATGAAATATCGAGACATTCAGAAAGTAGTTATGTAATTCAGTGGCTTGTACAACAATTTACGTAATCAACGGAAAATCGACAAAAGTGACGAAGACATTTTACATATGACACTTGGCCTTTTTTGTTTGTAGAATTAAGGGAAGGCGTTTAAATAGACAAAAATTCATAAATGGTCCATGTGGTTTCACAGGATATCAACTTTAATCCCAAACTTTTAGAAACCTCAAGCAGTGTCTGAAACACACTCGCTCAAGGCTTTTTCATAAAAACATCATTTTGACCAATGGTTTATCATCATTATTCAAAGATCATCCTTAAGTGAAAAGTTTAATTTCAACATCTTCAAAATAAGTCATTTTGGTTCAAAACCGTTCTAAAACACATGGGATTTCTTGAGAAATCATTCGGGGTTTAAGTTGCGGAAAAACATTCAGTCCCACTTTAAATAAAACGTCTTGGTTTATAAAAGAGCGAGGTTGTTACAATCCAAATACCATTACACAACTTACATGAAACCACACAATCCGTGGCCTTGTAAACATCCAGCTCTTCTAAAGTCATCTAAACTCCTCAACCTGAGTATATATCAAAATAAGTTAGGCAATTGAAATGCCTAGTGAGCTTACCCGAGGTTGACCCATTCAGAGTGGGTAGTGGACTACGACACTCAGGACAAACCTCCTAAAATAGTTTTGACACACTCAAAAATTGTATAATTCATCATCTCAAAAGTTATGTAAAAATCTTAGTACGTCATAAAGGTTTACAAAAATGGATAGTTATAATATGCAATGCAATGCATGATGCAACTATCCGAACCCATGTCCATATCATAAAAGTCCAACTCACCACAATAGCACCTACTTAAGTTTACAAATGACACGCACAAAGGATGTCACTCGATCCCCTTATAGGCAAAACTAGGACTAGTGGCCATCACACTAGCCCCATGAGGATTAGCAATTCCCTCATGCGGTTCCCTATTGTCGGGAACAGTTTTCCCTCCATCCGGGACAAACATCTTATTTTTTTGGAATTTAGCCCATGATTTCCCTAAATCTCGGACAATCATCTCATCTTCATCGTAAGGTTCACTTAGTCAATCCCATCCTATATGCAATGTAATGCACAAATAGGATGCTTAAAACATCTTTCAAAACATCATCATAATCTTTATTTGAAAACATCTTTAGAAACTCCTTTTCATGCAATGCATAAGTAGAAATCACATAACACATTGCACATAATAACATGCATGAAAAATAATTGATAACGCACATAAAAGGTAGTGGGAAGGATGTGTACTCCCGGTAAACTCATCCAAGGTCAACTGACGAGTCAACACTAACTCCATACAAGGTTGATGTATTTGAAGGCGCTTCTAGACCTCAAATCTTCCATCAAAATCCTCCTAATTGAGTGATAACTGAAGTCCTTAGTCTCACCTCCAAGTTATTACAATAAACCTTCTTCCTACAAGACAAGAATGGAAGGCGTCATACTCGTTTCATTTAAAAGTTGCACTATAATTACTTCTTTTGAACTAAGAAGGAACTATCATCCACATCCCCGAAATGAAGTCTTTAGCTCTCTAATATAAGGAAAATCTTAGTTAAAACATCCCAAAGATTGGCATTAGAACAAGGACCCAAAGCCCAAACCATAAAGCTCAAAACCCAAAAACTAAAAAATCTGGCCAGACCCAACTACACGGGTCGTGTAGCAGCTAAGGCAAAACTGGCCAGAAACGCCAGAAACTTCACACGGGTCGTGTATCAGGTGCCAATTATACATGAAAATATACATCTAAAAACTCTTTTATAAGTATTCAACTCCCAATCCAAGTGTTCATGACTTAAACCAATGGAAATCACAATTCAAGTTCTTATCTCTTAATAAGTGGTTAATGAACTATGTTCCAAGTCAATCATTACACTTAACACCATCAAGTCCCAATAAGTTCTTAACCAAGGTCATCCCTTAAGGGAGTCATTCCCACATAACTCCAAAGAAGATAGCCTCATGGAATCTCCAATTCCAATCATTGGTCCAAATGGTTAAGCCCATGGGATACCCAATTCTAATCCATTAATTGATGATTACAAGTGAAGATTCCTTCTTCCATTCCATGGAATCATTAGGAATGATCCTTACTCCACCATTACTTCCAAATTGATGCAATAACTCATTCATCCATTAAACCAAAAGATCCATTTATCATATACATGGATAAAACCCATTTCAACACCCAATTCCTATGTTCTAATGATTTAAGGTTTAAGATTACACATCATGGGTTGGAATCCTTAGAGAATCATTGGAAATGAATCCCCTCATCCAAAACCACTATACTCATCCATTAATTTCTAGATTCCTCAACTAATCATCAAATCCCCAATTTCTTGGGTTCATAACACCCAAATCAATCAAGTAATTCGATCTAGAGCATTCATGGATTGAATGTAGATCCCAACAAATTAGAAACATCAAACAAACATTGGGAATCATAGGAAAGACCTCCTCCCATCATAAATTTCCGATTGGGTCCAAACCCCAAACCCTAACTCGAAAGCTAAAGCTACAAGATGAAGGGTTTATACCTTAGATTGGCTAGAAACTTCAAGGGTTTGCAAGGATCATCAAAATCAAGCTCCAATCTCTCAAGAGCTCAAGAAATCACCATTCTCCTCTCCTCCTCTCTCTAAAATCATGATTTGGCTGAAATGGGGGAAACCCCTCACTAAAATATTGGTATCTTTCAGAATTGGGAATAATAGTCCCTATAGTTTGATCTTTCTTCACCCAACACCCAAAAGTCCATTATTCTCATTGGAAGTCTCCATATTCATACTTATGCCTCAAATACAATTATTTATTTCACTTGAGTCATTGTCTAGGTCAAAACTAACCCTTAGTTTCCTAAATTAACACAAATGGTCCCTTATGCTAAAATTCTTCACAATTTGGTCATCAATATAAACTCAATGAATTATTTAACTTACTCTAAGTTTCTAGGTCAATTCCTTCATAATATTTTACTCCTTCTAAATTCTTGACTAGTCAAAGCTCAATGGTTAAGTTTGGCCAAATTGACAGTTTTAGTCATTATGACAAAATTTCTCACATTTGGTGACAAATAGATTTTAAAACTATATTTGGCTCATTTATTCACAATATAAAATACAACAAAATATTAAATTTATTCATTTATTTGTTTTCTTTATTTAAAAATAAGTTTTATTTTGTCGGTTTAAGCCCAAAATTCCTAGGCCCAAAACACGGATGTTACATAGTCTCTATGGTTTTAATTTTCTATCGTAGTTAGTCCCCCATACACATAAAAAGACTTTTATACCCTTTTATTTTATTTATATTCTATTTAAATTAGTTTTATATTAAAAAAATTAAAAACCCACCCACCCCCAAATCTTACCCATCTCTCTCTCTCTATTTTCTGGTGGGATACGTTAATCTAGAACATGACACACCCAATTGCTCATACTTCTCTCTGATGCTCCTCTTCCCTGAAGATCTCATGCTCAACAGGTAAACGATGTGCTAGAAGCTGAGGTATACACGAACGGATGGAATTGGAGTAGGTGGAGAAGCTCTTGACTGGGGAAGGCATGGTGAGCTTGTCGGGTAGTGGTGTGGTCGTCGAATCGGAGGAAATGAGCAAGCAATTTGGGTGGGACTTTGATGCGATGGTTGTGTGGAGAAAGGTTGACTTTGGATCGTTGGGGATATCTAAGAGCGGTCGCTTACCTAGGGTTCAAGAAAAGCAACTGCAGGAATATAGCAATTTCAAGAAACCTTCCACGAAAAGGGGCGGCGGTGGTGGTGTTAGAAAGGAAAAACGACGAGACAGAGGGCGTTGAAGAGAAGGGAGCATTAGACAATAGGAATATGCATATTTAGGAAGAAGAGACAAATGCCAATGATAATGGAAGAAAGGAGGAGACGGTGGCGAGGGATAACGGTGATACGTACCTGTAGAGTGTAGATGGTGTCTTCGCCTCCAAAGCTTCAATTAGACAAAACCTTCTTCAGGCTAAGAAACGTATGTTCTAGTTATTGCTGTAATTTACGCATAAACTGTTACGAATCATTAGCTTGTTCTTATTTTAATTAATTGTTTTCTCTCGTCTTTATTTCATCTGACTTGCCAAATGTGAAATCATCTAGTATGGTTCGATCTCAAAATTGGAACAAACTGAATGAATGAGCATCCTTAATATTGAGTTCGCTTTCATTGAATCAAAGCCATGAGTTACCTGTTCGTAATATTGAATTCGCTTTCATTAAATCGATTGGACCTAACTACCTTGCTAATCTCTATTGTCAAGCATTCAAAGACTTCGCTTGCCATTACATCGATGACTTAAACGACTTAGAAAACGAGCGTTCTTCAACAATGTTCAGCTACATCAACCTATATGGAACAATGAAGATGAAGAACAAAAAGGGGCGAGAATATACGAGACAGGGTGGTGGGATGAAGTTGATTGACAGAGAAAGATAAGGATAGAGAGGGAGTGGTAGGGGTTTGGGATATTTACATTTTTTCCTTTTTTTTTAATTTTAAAACAAGAAAATGTAAAAGGTATTAAAACGGGTAAATAAGACATTTCATAAGGGTAAGGGACCAACTATGATAGAAAATTGAAACCACAAGGACTATCCTTGAGGTTTTTAAAAGTTAGGGGCCAAAATTGATATCCTGTGAAACCACAAGAACCATTTATGAAGTTTTGTCGTTTAATATGTAAATATTTGGAAGATTGTTGTAAAATCTACTAAATGGTCGGAGCTGCCGGATATGGAGAGTTCAAGTCATGGTTCTAAAAGATATATATATATATATATATATATATATATATATATATATATATATATATATATATATATATATATATATATATATATATATATATATATATATATATAGGGAGAGGTTCAAACGAGGACAATTAAAAGGTTGAGAACGCGAGGACAATTCTGGACCAATCATTTCACAAGGGTATAATAGTAATCTTAGTATATCTATATTAGTAAATAAAATCAAGATAATTATAAGTTACCTAAAATAATGGGATTGGTTATAATTATTTCCTTGAATATAGCTTTTTAAATTTTCGTGAGATTTTTTTTCTTTTTTTTTTTGAATTTTCGTCACTGAATTTAGTGAGTTTTTTTTTTTTGTTTTTTTTTTGTCACTGAATTTTGTGGGTTCTTTTTTTGAAATTTCGTCACTGAATTTAGTGTATAACTAGTCGACATTGGCAGTGAAGTAAAATTCATCAACGAATATTCATAGAGGGATATGTAAAATGACAAATTCAATGTAATTCATTAATGAATATACGTAAATAACATTGGCATTACATTAAAATTGGCATTACAATGAATATTCGTCACTGAATGATGCAAAATCAACAATAAATATGACTATTCATCAATGAATACAATGTTTGGATATATTAAATCCTTAAATTCATCAATGAATGATGCAAAATCAACAATAAATATGATTATTCATCAATGAATTTAAAAAATCAAATTCAAAGCAGTAGCAGACAACGACATCTTCACAGCCCTGATCTCCACCTTCTTTTTCTATTTCCTTCCTCCATGCCCTTTCAAGAATCACGCATTTAATGTTAATGTTAACCTGCATTCATCAGTGAATACACATGTAAATATAAGGATTCATTGAATATTAGGCTTCATAAACTTTTAGGAAACAGGTTGATTCTTGTTTTCTTCATGAATAAAATGCCAAGGTTTAACAATTTTCAAAGGAAGTTCTAATTTTTATATCTTATGCTTCTTGTTATTAGGTGGTCACTGATTGCAAATGCACTTATTCATCAACACATCATCAAAGTCTGCCATTCATCCCTAATTTCTTTAATTGAATAAATTCATCGATGAATACCTTCAATAATATGTTATGACAGTATTCATTGATGAATACAGTAGACAAATTCACCGATAAATACAGTCAAATACAATAGCAACATAGTTTGAGAGTCAATGAATACAGTCAAAGACAGAAAAGGTTTGGTATTCATCAATGTATACAGTCAAAGACAGACAAATTCACTAATATGTGATGACTGTATTCATCGATGAATACAGTCAAAGACAGACAAAGACAAATAAAAAACAATAGCAACATAGTTTGAGATAGAAGCAAATTGATTTGGACCATTCATCAATGAATAAGCAGATCCAACAATGAATAAGCACATTCATAAATGAATAACAAAATAAACAAATTGATTCGGACCCATTCATCAATGAATAAGCATATTCAGCAACGAATAAACGCGTTGGTTTCAGATGGAAGCAATCAACAGTTTAGACAAAGATTTTCTTTCAGGCATTTGGTCGAGCATGTTGTGTGCGTTTTCATTACCACAGATTTGTAACATTCTTGGGTCATCTTCTTAGCCCGGTTTCAACTCAAGTATAATCTGAATTCAATAACAAGTTGGTAATCAAGCTTCGGTTCTTACCGTAATCAAGTAAGCTCAAGAGTTAACTGCCTTTAAACGACTGAAGCAAGTGTAATAAAATAAGATTCACCCCCGATTTCTTCTAAGAACTGGTGATATAGAGTAATGGACACTCGACAGGTTGAAGAACAATGGAAATCGCACATCTTGAATTGAAGAACAGAAAAAAATTGTTGAACTTAGAAGATATGCCCAAAATTATATCGAATGATTAAGAAATCGAGAATCACGTACCCAAAATAGAGAAAGTCGAAGAAGGTTTCCATGAACTCGTTGGCAATACGTCTTCATTGTGAAATAATCTTCGCCTTTTCTCGATTGATCTGCACATCCACTTCGCACAATCGAACATCAAAGTTTTTGCGCAATCGAGATTGTTTTAGAGAGTAGGGAAGCAGTGGTGGAAGTTATTCGTCCTCATCAATCGCAAAATTTGGAATAGATTTTCAAAATCAGTCAATTGTGGAGGAATACGAATAAAGGCTACAAATAGATATACACTGCAACAAAGAAAATACCATACTTGAATAACGAAGATTAAGGAAACATTAATTAAAAATAAAATCAAAATACCTATAATACCCTTATCTGATTATTTAAATTGCAAATTGATACCTTAAACTTTTAGTATTTACATAAACAGCACAATAATATAAACCATTGATCTTGTGATTTAAATGGATGAGATCTGTCATCGCGTTCTCAACCTTTTAATTGTCATCGTTTGAACCTACCTCTATATATATATATATATATATATATATATATATATATATATATATATATATATATATATATATATATATATATATATATATATATATATATATATATATATATATATACTCAACTCCAATTACACGATATCATCAAATGCATATGTCGAATTTGATCTCAATGATGAAGATGACAATTCTAAACACAAAGAACCTACTAGTTAGGTAAGGATAAAGCCAAAAGCCCAAAAAAAACTTCATCCTCTAGCTCCATGGATGAAGAACAATAGATAGATTGCTAACAAATTTGACTTATTTTATAAGAGTTTTACCGATTATGTAGAGTTTAGAAAAGATAGATTACGTAAGATGGAAAAAGTATGGGAGGAAAAGCAATACATTTACATTTGTGGATGATGCTCATCGAGTATTTTTTTTTTTTTTTTTTTTTCCAAAGCCGCCTTATAAACTACGTTAAAGTTGAAGGACGAAATTATAAAATATATATAATATTAAAAATTTAAATTTCTTATATGTATCTTGTATTTTTTTAATGTTGTGGTTTGAATTAATGGAAGTTTAAAATTTTTATTAATCTTAAATGTACTTTTATTTTGGTTTCATAAACGTGATATTTTATATGTATGAAAATTAAAGAATGAAAATTGAACGGAAGCGAGGGATTGCAATTTCTTACGTCAAATGAGAATTTGATGAAAGTATAAGGTCATGAGGTCACAGATAAGAAATATAAAAGATATAGAACAAGCACACTTAAATTAGTTTATAGTAGGAATGAGCTCGGTCCAAAAACCGAAGACCGAACTGAATATGTATATTCGGTTCCGGTTCGGTTTGATCATTTCGGTTTTCGATTCGATTTTTCATGATCAAAAGTAATGTTAGGAATAAGATGGTCCCTGGACCGGACCGAAACCGAATTGGACTGAAACCGAATTGACATTTTTCAAAAACCGAAAACCGAACCGAATTTGTATATTCGGTCCTGGTTCAGTTTGGTTTCAATTGATTTTCGGTTCGATTTGATTTTTCAGGTCCATATACTCATTCCTAGTTGATAGCCTTATAAGTCAAAAGATTGTCACTTATTTATCGAGTTTCTATTTTGCAATATTTTATCTATTTTTAGTTTGTTTTAGTTGCAAGTCAATGAACATCTCTGGATGAATATTATAACAACTCAACTAACGAAATATTAATATCTTAATCAATATTTTTAAGTTATTTAACAAATCATTGAACAAGTACCCTATGTTAGCATTTTTTTTAGGGATAATGACTTGGATGGGTAACGTACTTTCACTTTTGTACACATTTGGTCACTCAAGTTTTTTTTGTGCCTGATATACCCTTGAATTATTTGAAATTGTACACACTTTACCATTGTTACCGGCATTTGAAGGTTTTTGATGATTTGGCAGTCATTTTTGTTGATGTGGCATCCCTTTTTGATGAGTTGGCTGCCCACGTGGATTTAAAAGCAGATAAATTCAAAGGATCGTATTCCTCATGTTTTCGTGCCCTAAATCCCACACGATGTCTTCCTCCTCTTCCGTATCCCACCTTCGAAATCCCTCCTCCAATGTAGATTACCGGAGGCGTTGTTCCTGTGGTTTACATCCGGTCATTCGCACATCAACCACGCCAAAGAATCCGGGTAGGCGCTTCCTGGTTTGCGATAACCCCCAGGTAAGTCCATTTGAACCAAAATTCGGTTTTTAATCTGAAATTGATAATTTTTTATTCACAATTGCATTATATTTTTTAAGAAAAAATGTAAGTTTTGGGAGTGGATGGAAGAAGAACCATACCAGGTATCCCCAATGGATGTGATGGAGAAGATGAAGCAAGACATTGAAGAAATGAAGAAAAACATAGAAAAAGCAACTGATGAGATGAAACAAACATTTGATTTGGCACTGAGGAAAATCATGGTGGATAGAGAAGTTGAATCTGTTGCAGTGAGGAAAGAACTGGAGGAAATGAAGAAAAAAGTTTACATGCTTAGTGTAGGAATCGTGTTATTGTTTATGGGCATTATAATGAAATGAAATCAAATGTATCTTGGTTCATTATGTTGTGTTCGGAATGAAATGAAATGTATGGGGATTAGAATGAAATGAAATGAAATGTGTTTAACATCATGCTGCACACTAACCTTTAAGGGTACAATGGGAAGATCTGCAAGTAACAAAAGATCAAATGTGTTTAACATCAATCTTTAAGTGTTCCTTATTTGTAAAGATCTGCAAGTAACAAAAGATGATTAAACATGGTTGTTATTAAAAGTACTAAAAAAAGATGGTTGTTATTAACATTAAAGTACTAACAAAAAATGTTTAAACATGGTTCTGATTTCACATTACAATACTAACCAAAAGATGTTTCTGATTTCACATTAAAGTAATAACCAAAAGATTCTACTTTGCAGCATATACTAACAAAATATGTGCCCACATCATAAAAGGAACCATTAAACAAGTACATGAAAAGACTAAAAGTTTGACTTTACACCAAAATATGTGCCCACCCACTACCATTAACTATGTTCCCACCCACTACCATTAACTAAGATGCCTAATTTAATCCAACATGGTAGGGTTTTCTTCAGTGCTCCCAACTCCTGTTATATTTTTCTTCAATGCATTCTTGGTGATCCTTTCAGAAGGTAACCTACGTGGTAGTGGTGGTGGTGGAGATGCAGAAACTGGTGGTGGTGGAGTTGCAGAAAGTGGTGGTGGTGGAGTTGCAGAAAGTGGTGGTGGTGGAGTTGCAGAAAGTGGTGGTGGTGGAGTTGCAGAAACTGGTGTTGGTGGTGGTGAAGTAGTATCTTTTGGATGTTGTGACTGTTTCTTCTGTGGAGGTGGTGGTGGTGGTGATGGTTCGGTTGTACCACTTGTGGATCCTGTCAAAAAAGAAAGTTAGATATCAATTTTGTAATGGTTGGTATATAATCAAAGTACATTGCCTAAACTTACCTGTTTTGTTTTTTTGTTGAGATGGACACTTGGTTTTGTTGTGACCAATTACCTTACAAACACTACACCTTATAAGACTTCCCTTCCTTCCAACAGTATGTCTATTCTTTCCACTTAGCTCTCTTTCTCCTGCATCTCTCTTTCTTTTGACTGTAGGTCTACCAGGTAACCTTCTTTTCTTTGGAGGCAATGGCTTCATGTAATCTACACTTGGCCACATGTTACTCCCATTTAGAGGATTTATACTGTATTTGTAACACTTTAGGAATGCCTCCTTACTGAACATTGGTGATACAAATGTCTCAGGATCTTGATTTAAGTAAGCAATTGCAGCCATTGCATGTACGCATGGTACCCCTGATAGTTGCCAGATTCTACATGCACACTTCCTTGCAATTAGATCTACCCCAAACACAGCATCAATCAATCTGACTTCATACTTTTGGTAACCACATGGACTAACCCCCCAGAATCTGTTAATAGTAAAACCATGGTTAGTAAGTATACATGCTATCTATAGACAAATATTCAAATCAATCTGACTTCATACTTCATACCTGTGTGACACCTTCAACTTTTGTATTTTTTTTCTGATTGCGGGACAAATATTCAAATCCCATTCCATGCCTCTGAGTCTTTGATTGTATATCCTCTCCATGACAAATATCCTAATCTCTTCTAACATAGTGATGATAGGTTTCCTTCTAGCAGACCTAACTGCAGAATTGAAACTCTCACTAACCCCGTTTTCAACTGCATCACAGTCTCTTCCCTCTTGAAAGAATGCCTTTGACCAGGTTCGTGGGTCCCTATCTTTCAGATACTCATATGCATGAACATCAATAGACTTTATTTCCTCCATCACAACTTTAAAGCTATCCTCTGTACTAGCCTTTACAGCCCTCCAAAATAGTTTTCTGAAGTGCTCACCAGTAAACCTTTTCCTAAAATTAGCTATGATGTGTCTAGCACATTGGCGATGTTCAGCTTCTGGACATCTTTCTTTGACTGCTTCTAATAAACCCTGCCCATAAAAAAGTTTTTTGGATTAGTAACATCAAAATATATAAGAAAGTGGTTACTAATTACTTACTTTGTGTCCATCAGATAGAATGGTAATCCCTGCACCTAGGCCCCCGTTAATGTCATCCATCAGTAGGTCTAGAAACCACTTCCAGGTTTCTTTGTTCTCAACACAGACCACGGCCCAAGCTATTGGGTAGATGTGGTTGTTTGCATCTCTCCCAATAGCTGAAAGAAGTTCTCCTCTCACTATACCCTTTAAAAAGCATCCATCAACCCCAATAACTCTCCTGCACCCTTCTATCCACCCATCCCTTACAGCTTTTAAACAAACATAAAACTTGGAAAACATTGTTGTGGAGGAATCTGGCATGATGTCCACACTTAACTTGACTGTAGACTCAGGATTTGCCCTCATAACTTCTTGACCGTATGACCACAATTTACCATAATGTTCAATCAGACTGCCCTCAATCTCTTTTAATGCAAATCTCTTTGCGTTTCTACATTGACCAACACTCACATTTATGTTAAACTTTTTGGACACCTGAGCTTTCATCTTCCTTAAGCTTATATTTGGCCTTTCAATGATATCAGACATGAAATGTTTGCCTATCCACTTGTAGGTCACTATAGGACCAAGCTTAAAAGCCCTAGAGCAGTTATGGTCATCATTAAGAGATTTAATCTGAAAACTTCTTTCTTTGCCCATCCAGGAGGCCCAAAGCCTGAAAGGGCAAGATGGTTCCTTGTTTTTTTTGCAACACTTAACAAGAAGTCTGTTAGAGTCATTTTTATCAAACCACAAGTCATAGCCATTAGCAACTGCATAGTTGCTTAACATATGTTTAAGTTCATTAGGATCAGAAAATCGCATACCTAGCATTGGCTTCATTTTATCCCACTGTTGAGTTTCATCATGTACAGGGTATTGTGGTTTATCACCTTCATCTTCATTTTGTTCTTCAATATCATCGGTATTGGATTCAATTGGGCAAAGAATGTTTAAGAACTTATCACCTTTTGTTTTGTTGGTTGATACTACATCTCCATCTTCTTCATGATCAACAGAAATCGTATCTGAAATCACTGAATCGACATCTTCCTCACAATCTTGATTTCCATCTTCGTTTGTTTCATCCTCTTGTAACTCATCCTCAACCCAATCAAAGATAGGCTCGTTGTAGTGGTCCACATACACACTGATTCTCTTACCATTATTGTAACCCATTTCCAAAAATTCTTTGTAGTCACCATCGTTATGCAGAATGTGAATTCCCTCAGCTAACCTTTCTTGTGGAAGACAAAAGTAAACGTTCTTACATTGCTTTCTGGTGAGCTTCTCAAGGAAAATTATGAACTCTGAGTACCCCATTCCACTGAAGTCGACATCGCGTACTGATGCTCTATCGGGATCAAAGTACACTAACGGTTTGGGACCAAACGTCCCATTGTAGTGTACATCAACTGTTAACAACGTAGCTTCATCCTCTTGTAACAACATTGCAGAATCCCAATTCAAGCGATAAATCGACCCTAATTCGTGCCCTAATGGAAGTGAACCATCGATCGATCGTCCCTGATTCGTGCCCTAATTGAAGCGTGGTTTGATTTCCTCTGTAACGATGGTGTAATGCCACGTATTCTACACGTAATACTATATTAATACCGTCATTTTGATTGCAACCGGTAAACCTTCAAATGCCGGTAACAATGGTAAAGTGTATACAATTTCAAATAATTCAAGGGTATATCAGGCACAAAAAAAACTTGAGTGACCAAATGTGTACAAAAGTGAAAGTACGTTACCCATCCAAGTCATTATCCCTTTTTTTTAAGCTGTATAATAATTAAAAATAACCAAAAAAATAACACAAATAGCAAAAGGATCCCCGGGGGGTCCTGTCACATGAGCCATACTTCCTATAGCCTATAGGCGTACAGGCACGCGACGTCTATAACCGGCACCTGACATGCACGTGTCTAGTCAATGTTTTCGAGATGTTGACTTTGACAAAGATTACAATATTGACTTTTAGTTTTAGATCGTACACGCAAGTTTGGGTTGGGTTTTAGCTCAAATTACATTAAATAGTATGGATTTACAATATTACAATTTCACAAATCGTATATTCTAAATCAATATTTTGTGGCTTTGACGATATGATAATGACATGTCCAATAAGGTATCACAAACCCAGTTGTAAGTTGTAACAACAAAAACCATTTGGGTATCGACACTTTAGTGTGCAAAGCTATCCGATTCTAAATAAAATCAATCATTCGATACGATAGTGATACATTTTTTTTTATATTGTCATAGTAGCTATAGAATAAAAATGATACGCCACGATGTGTCTTTGTGAAATAATTGATTTGTAAAGTTTCAATCCATTATGTTTATAACTAGGGTTTGCACATGTACGCGGTGCAACGGAGACCCTGAAAATGATTAAACAGAAAAAAAAATGACATTGTATCTTTGTCTAATTTGTTTAATATAGCATGCTACTTTCATTTCTTGTAATTACTACGGAAATTTAACCTAAATATAGAGTTGACATTCTTTTATGGGTTAAATTCAATAAATGACAATATAGTTTCACTAATTTATTTATTATAGCATTTATAAGTATTCGTATTACAATGCGTCCTGAAATAGGTTCCCAACTATAACAATGCATCCAAATATAAAAAAGTACAATGACTTGGTAAGATTTTTTTTAAACATAATGACATAATATAAACAAATGAAAGTAGGCTGCTATTTGACCATACCATAGAATCTACATAAGCCCAACATTAGACCTAAAATGAACAAATTCACATAACTGAAAGGCAATCTTACCTGATTGAAAGTAATAAGTGTTGTTGTTTAGCCTTTCCTAATGTATACTTGAGCATGTATTATCAGACCACACATCAAATGGTTTGTGTTATAACATTTGATACCTTTTTCGTTTGCAAATTTATATTCTAATTTCAGAATGATTTTTATGATGCATCACTTGCATCGTTATTTGGTACCAAATTGCTTTAACCCTGCCGAAAATAACTATAGTTTCCATAATTGTCCTTGCTAAAAACAACATATAGTTTTTATTTTATTATCCACATAAAAATATAAAGAGAGTGATAGAAATTTATTTTAACAAAAATACATGAATATAAATGTAAAGTTGGTAAGTGATTAAGACATATAGACAAAGAAGTTTTGCATGGAATTGACCATCTTCTTATCCCCGAAAATTATACAGAGGATATGGATTAGCATTATAGGATTTCTTCTCCGCCTCGTCTGTTTTCAAAACCTGATAAACAAACAATGTATTATTTAAAAATGCACATGGGGGATGATATAATAGTATAAAATTAAATATAGCTAGGACTTTGAGAGATAATGTTAATTTACGAAACATAGAATAATAAAAAGGGCTAAATGCAAGAATAACAATTTACTTTTATGTATTTGTTTATTATAGCACCCTACTGTCATTCTTTTCCATTACAACATTATTTTGATCATGTTTTTTTTATTAATAAAGTGGTGTAACATGGACTATCTAATTTCACCAAACATATCAATCTCTAGACCCGACCTGTACCCATTTTCAATATCAAATGCATGAACAAAGTTCAAGGGCTCAACAATAGCCATGAACCAAGCATTATTACTAAATCTAATTCTTTTAACTGCACCAATTCTCCCCTTAAACACCATTAATTACTTACACAAATTCCTTAGATCCCGTAACCTACAAGTCATGTCATGGTTACTCACTTACTTGTTGCTACATTTTGTCCGTTCAGGTGTCAAGCATATGAAAATGAGTAGTCTACATGACCTTTCATTTTACTAAGTTCATATATATGTGTGGGATAGTTCAGGGGAAGTTGGAAAATAAACATATATGATATTTATAAAAAAAAATGGAACTTACTTTTCTTGGAGTCAACTACTAAGCATTTAGTACTGCCCTAGAGCACTAGCAATAATTTACCATCTGGGCTTACAAATATATCCTATATATATACACACCATAACCATGAGAATAATAATATTTTAGAGTAAATTCATTTTTGGTCCCAAAGTATAGCTAATTTTGAAAATTTGGTTCTTACTGAGGTTCGTGTAACCTTTTTCTTGTTCCAAATAAAATGATTATTCTTGGTCCCTAGGTATAGTTGATTTTCACAATTGTGGTCATATAAATATATAGTCATTTATTCTAGGATAGGGACTGAAAAGGTTGAAAATATCTCAAATAAGGACCAAAATTGCAAGAGGGAACACTTTACAACAAAAAAACCAATTATATTCCGGAATAAAAAATGCAATTTAATATATATTTTAAGTAAAAGAGGTAAAATTGATATATTTTTCTCACCATAATGGACTATGGAAACTTGAAGCTATTGGTGCAAGTGAAACTTTTTGTATCAAATACACGTATGAGTGTGTCATTGTTGGAGGACATGATCCTCATTGACCCACTGCAAATAAAGCAACTAGTTATTATTTGGCACTATACTATATTTTAGTACTATTAATAGATGTGGCCAATGTCAAATTGAACTTGAATTGTATGGTCAAGTAAGTCAATTGTGGCGTTTTCATTAGCTATTATTTTCTTGGCAAATGAGACTACGGGATTGTTGAGATACTATTTTATTTACACATGGATATTGGTTAGAGAATAAGAAAAAATTATATAAATAAGTTATATAATTTTGGGATTTTAATAATTTTACCTTGCAAGTTAATTCATGGTGAAAACCACTAGCGGCTATTAAGTCGTCCTTGACGAGCATTATGTTGATCTAGACAAAGAACAATTATCGAGAAAAAGATCCAGGGTATTTCTATAATTTGAGAAATTAATAGAGTTGGTAAGTGAACATATAAAATTATAATTTATAAAATGCTATTATGGTTAGATATAGGATTACATACCGAAGGAGGTAATACGAGCATGTCGACATGAAATACTTTTTACCCCTTTTGAGAAGTGAATACCAATGCATGAATAAGTAGTTCTAAATAAGGTAGAGATCATGCTTTGAGTTTGCCCATAAAAGATTTCCCAACTAAAATAACGAACATCAAAAGTGAAGCAATCCCTTCGCAAAGTTGTAAATTCTTACATCTTATTTGGAAATGGTGACCATAATTCATAACTGTTAGGAAATAGACCTAAATCTATAGCCTATTGCCCAGGAATAATAACGAGAATATAAATGCGGAAATATAAACACAAAGTATCGACACAGAGATTTACATGGTTCGGTCCAAGATGACCTACGTCCACGAGCAGGAGAGAGTATTCTTTATTCCAGAGCT